>CM039615.1:59417376-59784026 GCA_022457205.1 Saccharum spontaneum
TGTTATATACAATGGGTAGAAATGCTTGTTATTATGTTGCTGCTATGTATAGATTGCAAACATGTCTTGCTACATAATAATATAGCTTTTCGATACTAGCAGCAACGTTGTTAAATTATACACTTGTTGCCATAGGAATCTCTTCTATGTCTTTTCAAACCAGATGTTATGAGTAAGCACTGTTCCATTTTTTCCATGTGCATAGCATGCCATACATCTTGAAGTCTAGATGCACCTTTTTTTTATTTTGGTCTTTGAGTTGCATCTGAGAAATTGTGCTTATGCTTTCAGTTTTCAATCAAAAGACCTTGTATGATGCATACAAGAAGAGGACCAAGAATATAGAAGTTGACATGGAGGCTTACAATAAAGCCAAGGAAGCTGATCCTGAATTCTACCGTGATGCTCAAGTCTCCAGTATGGGAAGGTACTGCTGCCATCGTGCCATCACATCACATCACATTAACAAATCCTTGAATGTCCTTCTGGAAACAAGTCCTCAACTGGCTGCTTTGTGTTTTGCCTTGCACAGGTGTCCAATGTCCCAGAAGAAAACATTGACAAAATGGTCAAGGAACTCAAGGAGCGGGAAGAGAAGCGGAAATCGTTCAGCAGGAGGCGCAAGTTCAACGAAGACAAGGACATTGACTCGATCAACGACCGTAATGAGCACTTCAACAAGAAGATTGAGCGTGCCTTTGGCAAGTACACGCTCGAGATCAAGAACAACCTCGAAAGAGGTACTGCCTTGCCGGACTAAAACCTTACACAGCAGCAATCTTCTGGCGTTCAAGCTAACCGCTCAACTAGAGGCGAGTGTCCCTGCTGTTGTTTCCTTTTTGTCGTGGTTACTTGTATGCTTGTAACTTGAGGCCACAGTTCCATCGTGACTTGTAAGAAACCTGAACTGGGTTGTAATCTCCTCAAGGCTGAAGCAATGTACAAACAGTTGTGTATGGATGTGAGCTGAATGGAATGATTGATTTGTAATGGTGTATATACCGCGTCCTGGTTTGTGTAATTTAAAATCAATTCTCCTGTGTCGCTACATACAAACCTGAGAAGAGAGGAAACAAACCGAGGTAGTCCCTCTGCCATTCTCTTCGTTCTCCTTCCTCGTTTGTCCGAGGTACTGCAAAGCTCTATCACTCAGGCCCCGTTTGATTTGGGTGTGTTAAAGTTTAACTTTTATCACATCAATGTTTCTTTAAATACATGGAGTACTAAACGTAGACTAATTGCATGCGTGTCGGCACAGATTAGGAGTAATTTACGAGATGAATCTATTAAGCCTAATTAGTCTAAAATTAGAAACTTTTTGTCAAATAAGACGAAAGTGCTACAATATTTGTTAAACTTTAACACCCAAACCAAACCAAACGGGGCCTTACTTTGCATTTCCTTCCTGCATTACGCCAGCTCTCCCACCGGCAGCTCGGCAGAAGCGAACCTTGACGACGACCTGCTGCTCTCCCACCGGCAGTTCGGCAGAAGCGAACCTTGACGACGACCTGCTGGTGCTTGACGCAGAGTTTGTGCTTGTTGATTTCTTCCTCGTCAGGTATGCTGGTGCTGCTTCATCAATTCTTTAATACAAGTATAAAAACATGGATTGTTTCTTCAAACAAAAGGTTGCTTGTATCTCTGTTTAGCCTCACCGAGTTTTTTTTTTCCGATTGTGCCTAAGCACGTTTTTCATTAAGTAGGAGTAGAGTTTTGTTACAGCAATAACCGGCTACGGTAACCAAAGTTACCAAAGCCGTTACCAACTAGGTTCGCACGTGATTGTTTGGCGACATAACGGCGACATTAGGCAACAATTGCGCGACAGGAGAAGAGGATGGCACTGGAGTCTAAGCCTCCATAGTGTCCAACTCAGTCATATGAAGATCCATGTCTGCAGGGTTGAACTTGCCCGAGAAGAGAATCTGCAAGGCCTGCTGCTTGCTTGCCGACATCGGACCTTGGAAGGCGGCCTTGAACTTACGTTCGATCTCCGAGTCGACGGTGGCAGCGTCGACGTCCAACCCGAGCTTCCTCATGAGTTTGATCTGCGCCTGCCAAGTAGAGTTCGCCGCGCGAGGCCTGGCAGCAATGCGCCCGCTACGTCTCAACGTGTGGATGGAGACTGGCGTCCTGGAGCGGCGTAATTTTGGGCCACCACGGATGACTGGCGTTTGCAGCGGCAGGCAGATCATAGCCTCCAGCTCTTCCTGGACCGATACGGCTTTGCCTGCAGCCGGCAGGGTTGAGCCCGTGCCTCCGGGCGTGACCACGCGCGCGACGTCATCCACGAGCAGCATGAGGATTGGGGACAGGCTCAACGGTCTCTGACCAGTGGGCCGGGGCCTGCGACCACACATCGACGGCCGGGGCCTCACCGAGTGAAGACCAATTCAAAGTAGCAACCAGGTCAACAATACCCTTTGTAGCCTTGTCCTCCACTTCAAACCGCCCATTTTTAAAATTCTTGTCATCTTGCCATCAGCACAAAACAAATCCTTAATAGGTTTATTCCATTTGGTTGGTTATTGCACATGTCACTTTCTTCTACCGTCACCATGTTCAGCACCCCCGCATTACTCTATTTATATGCCCTCTACTCTCTCAGTTTGCTCCTACATTAATCATACACAAGCTACTTATACAATATATGGTACGTCCCTTTCTACTACCAACTACTATACTGCTCCCAGTTTCTGCCCTGTTGTTTCCCAATCTTCCTTCTTGTTCCATCAAAACACATGCTCTCTTTTCTGTTCATCCTGCACTTACTACTCTAGTTTTTTTCTTGTACAAACACCCTGATTGTTTGCTGCCTCCCTACCAGCTTTCCAGTTCTTGTGGTCTCCCAATCAGCATCTGATACCAGTATTCAGTTCCTTGCATAAACTTGCCAGGCAATGTCCAAGACTGAGAGCAGAAAGCTGTCCGATGACTATGAAGTTGCGGATGTCCTTGGTCGAGGCGGGTTCTCGATAGTGAGGAGGGGAGTGAGCAAGTCGGAGGGGAAGACGCAGGTCGCCATAAAGACCTTGCGAAGGCTTGGCCCGGCCATGAACGGGATGCAGCAAGGGTCAAAGGGTGGCCTTCCGATGTGGAAGCAGGTATCCATCTCTGACGCCTTGCTCACCAACGAGATTCTCGTCATGAGGAGGATAGTTGAGAACGTCGCGCCACATCCCAACGTCATAGGCCTGCATGATGTCTATGAGGATGCGCATGGCGTGCACCTGATCCTGGAGCTGTGCTCTGGTGGTGAACTGTTTGATAGGATAGTGGGGCGTGACCGGTACTCAGAGTTCGATGCAGCAGCTGTCATTCGTCAGATTGCTAAGGGATTGGAGGCTCTTCATAAGGCAAACATCATACACAGGGACTTGAAGCCAGAGAACTGCCTCTTCTCTGACAAGAACGAAGATTCCACGTTGAAGATCATGGATTTTGGTTTAAGTTCTGTCGAGGATTTCAGTGACCCAATTGTGACTCTGTTCGGATCGATAGATTATGTTTCGCCAGAAGCTCTCTCGAGGCAAGATGTTTCAGCTGCAAGTGATATGTGGTCCGTTGGGGTAATTCTATATATTCTGTTATCTGGGTATGTTTAATCAACCTTCCTTGTGATTCTCTCCTGGTTTGATTTACTGTTTATATCCTGATGAATTTCACTTGGTGTGATTACAGATGCCCGCCATTTCATGCACCAACTAATCGAGAAAAGCAGCAAAGGATACTGCAAGTAAGTCTTACTGTGGCTAGTCTCTGGACATGTTGTTTCTCCATTTGAGTTCAGAGTTGTTCGGAATTATCCTGCTTTTTCATGTTTCATGTGTTCACCATTTTAGCATTCCTACAACCGGATGTTACAATAAGGAACGCGTTGGCTCATTTGTAGTGGAAATGGGAGCCAAATTAAATTCTATGAAAATGAGCATTCCTACAACCGGATGTTACCATAAGGAACGCGTTGGCTCATTTGTAGTGGAAATGGGAGCCAAATTAAATTCTATGAAAATGTCTTTTTTATTTGTTAACAAAACTATAATCATTTGATAGCACATGTCAGATGTCATAGTCATCATGAATGTAGCGTAGTGCAGTTTAGATTTCCATTTACTTATGGTCTTAATGATATATGCTCTTCCAACCTAAATTACATTTAAAAGAAGAGAACCTAGATGGGCCTAGGTAAGAGATTTTGGAGCAATCGTTACATAGCATGGAAGCAGGCCTCTCAATCGACGCTGAAGAACTGCCTTCTTCTGGTAGCTGTTGGCAGTTATATTTGATTTGTCCTATCAGTCATTCTGTTTTAAAGGCCAATTTCCCTAGAGGTGTCAAAGTACTAGCACCTAAACAGACCTTCCTGCTGGCTTGGGTGTAAAAAATGTTCTTGATCCAATGAAATCGCTCAGGGAAATACAAAAAGGTAGGTTAGTATGGACGTAAGGTCAGAATATGGCTAACCCAACCTCTCAAAAAGGAATTGAACCATTTTCTTGAAGAAGTAAGGTTTAAAAAATCTAGAGTTATCTTTGGATTACATGATGGTGTACTCTTGACTGCTTACAGGCTTCAACAAAGATGGCATCAATTGTCATAAATTGCTGTCCCTAAATCAGGAAGTCTTGCTCTAATGATATTGCGTGTTCTTGATTCTCCTTTCAGGGAGAATTCAGTTTCCAGGACCATACATGGAAAACAATATCTTCATCAGCCAAAGAATTGATTTCCAGGCTTCTTTCTGTTGAACCTTACAAGAGGCCAACAGCAAGTGATGTGTGTCTCATGCTCTCTTTTTTTTTTTTTTTTCTTTCCGTCCATACTGGCCGATCTGAATTACATATAACTGTGCTTAAATTCGGGGACCTTCTTGCATCATTTGGACCAGCTTCTGGGGCATCCTTGGGTGATTGGGGACTGCGCAAAGCAAGACCTCATGGATGCAGAGGTCGTATCAAAGCTGCAGAAGTTCAATGCTAGAAGGAAACTCCGGGCAGCGGCAATCGCAAGCGTCCTCAGCAGCAAGGTGGCGTTGAGGACAAAGAGGCTGAGGAACCTTTTAGGAAGACATGACCTGAGCTCCGAGGAGCTCGACAATCTGCGGGCTCATTTCGCACGAATGTGAGTATATAAGGAATTTGACCCCCCTTTACTTGAGCTTCGATGAATGATTCTAGGATTCTCATTTAGCAGTAAGATGAGGTTGAGGTGAAGACTGAGCTGTTCAAAACGTGTCTTATGTCCATGTTTGTGACCATTCATTCAGAAGCTGTAGCATGATAAACATGGTGATATTGTGCATTATTGTTCCCTTCATTCGCCTGAGAAATTTTAGTGTGCAGCAACAAGCAGCTGCTGGCAAAAATGAAATGCGCATAGTTAATTCTGGAACCTTTTCACTGAAAAAAAAGGACACCTGATATGATATGATATGCTGAGTGCTGTGAATAACAATGAGACGGTCGTGGATCGGCTTGTGCATGCAGATGCGCCGACGGCGAGAACGCGACGCTGGCAGAGTTCGAGCAGGTGCTGAAGGCGATGAAGCTGGAGTCGCTGGTCCCTCTGGCGCCACGCGTGTTTGACCTCTTCGACAACAACCGCGACGGCACGGTGGACATGAGGGAGATCCTGTGTGGGCTGTCCAGCCTCCGTAACTCCCGCGGCGACGACGCGCTCCGCCTCTGCTTCCAGGTGAGGAAAATCGGTGAACTCTTTTTTTTTTTTGCAAAATACCAAGCAATAATCACTGTCACTGTCATTCTGATTCATAGCAGCCATGCATCAATGCGTTCTCTCTCGACTGATATACTGAATGATTGACTGAAAAAACAAATGACGTGTCAGATGTACGACGCCGACCGGTCGGGGTGCATCAGCAAGGACGAGCTGGCGTCGATGCTGCGAGTAAGAGAGCTAACAAGCTGCCCGTCCTTCCTGTCTATGATATGTTGTGATGAGCTTTTCTATGCTTGGTGTTGCAGGCGCTGCCCGAGGAGTGCCTGCCCGGCGACATCACGGAGCCCGGGAAGCTGGACGAGGTGTTCGACGAGATGGACGCCAACGGCGACGGCAAGGTGAGCTTCGACGAGTTCAAGGCGGCGATGCAGAAGGACAGCGCCCTCCAGGACGTCGTCCTCTCGTCCCTCCGGCCTCCGGCGCCGGGGCAGTAGATGTAGACGGAGCGACAGAGATCCAATCAGTCCAAGTCCAGCAGCTCGTTCCCTTCCCTTCCCTTCCCACGAGAACACCAACACAACAGCATTGATCAGCACGGCACTGTACGGAGTATTAGCATCATCAATCAATCATGTCTGAACTTTTCCTTTTTCCTTTTCCTTTTGTTGCTTGTCCCGTTGTCCGGTGGAAACGCGTGGAGAGCCTCGATGGATCTCGATCCTACTAGATGGCTGTGTTGTTGTGTGTTTCTGGAGCCGGGGACGCATCGGTTCGCCCGATGATGTGTTCGAGGCAGCAGCTGTGGTGAGTGGTGACTGGGCGTGGCCGGTGGTGAGTCTGCCTACGGACAGCGTCGTTCTTTGCCGGACACACCCTACGTTTGGAAGCGCGCACGGGCCACGCGCAGCCCGTTTCGTGCGCCTAGCGAGCGAGAGTAGGGAAGACAGAGCAGGCCCATGGAACTCTTTCTCTCTCTTTGGGCCGGGCTGTAGTACTTGCCGCAGGCGATGGGACCATGGGAAGGGAGAGAAGGTGGGCTGGGCCGAAACAAAATAAAATGTAAAGAAAGCGTCAGAGGCCAGCTGGGCCAGCGATTGGCACGGTCGTACTCGATCGTCGCCCAAAGCAGCGTGTATGCAATCCGTCACGGTCGTCTGGTCGTAATAACCGTAATAAAAAAAAAACTAGTGGCCACCGGGTTTTGTGCTTAGCAGCCAGGGAAGTGGGAAAAAAATTGGGTGGACTCCGGGTCCATTCCATCTACCGTGAGCCCCCCGTCCCGATGCATGACGCATGGCACAGCTTCGAATCAGACGACAGCTATATGTAAACCCTCCCGCGCAGCTCCTATCACATGCAAGACTGGCCGGCTCCTATCGGCTTGGCTCCTCGAAGGCAGGACTCCAAGTCTATTCACGAGAATACGATCGAAACTACGCAAATAGATCGCGCCGCGCGCGTGCAGGCTGTTGCGCGCCGCCTTCGCTGCCGTGCAGGCTATTGTACACCATCGCCGCCGTGTAGGCTGTTGCAATTGCACGCCGTCGCAGCCGTGCTTCGACGAATCAAGCAGCCTCGATGGTAGGCGTTAACGTTGGAGGCCAAGAAGACATCACAATTGTCGACCTAATGGCAACACTTTCTTTGACGAAGGCTTCGTGTGCATGAGCAATCGATGGCATCGGTAGTACTCTGGAGACGCTGAAGATCAGATAAGAAATGCTTCAGCTTCAGTCCACGAGCTGCTACAAGGATCTGCGAAATTAGATATCCAATCCACCACAACCGTACCGCGGAGACCGCACGCAGCTTGGCGGAGGATGCGGCGGCAGTGCCCAGGTGCTCGTGGCCGCGTTCGACACCCTGCTGCTGTGCTGCGCGGCCGCGGACCCGCTGCTATCGCCGCCGCCGCCGCAGCAGCAGCCTCCTCCCCCTCCTCCTCCGATCGAGCTGCGTGCGGTCGTCGTCGGCATCTACGTGGGTGCATCTGCTTCTGGCCAATTTGGACAACCTGCTGGTTGCGATGTGCCGCGAGCCCGACGTCGCCGCCACCGCCGCGACCGTCTACTCTGCCTCTGAGCCTACACGGAGAAGCTGCACTCACACCCGGAGCCGAGGAGCCGCAGTGGAGCCTCACGAACGCGATGAGCCGAGGAAGCCGACGACATGTGTCTCTGGCCGTCTGATTCAAAGCTGTGCCACGCGTCATGTATCGGGACGGGGGGCTCACGGTAGATGGAATGGACCGGGAGTCCACCCAATTTTTTTTCCGAGAAGTGAGACATGGTCACACTCGGCAGTTTTATAAACAGTCCTGTTCTATGGCCCTGCTTGGATCTTCAATTTTTAAGAATTTGGATTTTGAAAATTTGGTGGGATCCAAACAGGCTAATTTTTGCCCGGTTTCTTGTGCTAGTTTTTGCTAGATCTTTAAAAACCAAGAAGCTGTTGATACTCGGCTTTTACTAGTTTCTTGTGACCCAAAGAGCAATAAATCAAGTATAAACTGAGGGATCTAAACACCTTCACTAGTTTTTGCTCAGAATCCAGATTTTATAAACTAGATAAGAACTGGTTTTTAATGCCAGCCCCAACGCGGTGATGTGGATTGTAGCCTCAACCAGCCAGCTAGGTTTGGATGACAAGTTGGAGGTAAAGTAGTGGCTTGCAGATTATCGGTGGAGCTTCTGCAGGCTACCAGTGCTTCATTCTAAAGACGCTGATAGAAAGCGGCATATGAGAGTAGGAGAAAGAAAAAGAGAGTATAATGAATACAGAGAAGTAAAAAAGCTAGCTGTGGTTTCCATGGTGAGTCTGGTAGCCTTAGAGCTCTGAAGCTACATGTAACTGAACTTTTTATCTAAGACCACCATGGATATATGCTTGCGTTGGGCATGCTCTAAGAATTTGAAACTGAGCAAACAGGGCCTATATATATATGTTTCATTTCATCAGGAACGGTTTCGTTCTCTTCTCATAGACCTTTCTAAAAAGTATGGTCCACGTCACGTTCTTGTCGTTTCGGGAACGTTTCATGAACATGGATAATAATATAATACTCCTATAGTATATGCTGAGAGGTGAGCGCCCAGCGTGCCAAAAAGGTGATGATGCCTGGACTGGACCGTCATGCAAGCAGCAAGCAACACAAGCACGAGTTGAAGTTTGGTCGGTGGTCCCCCGATCCAATCGCAATCGGTGGCACGTGATGGACAAGCACATGGTGGATGTGAGGGCGTCTTTGTACTTTGCCCTCGGGTCGGATCGAGTCGTCGGCGCGGTTCCCGGGGGCTCGTAAAGGCCAAAAGCTGCCTTTTCGTCCTTGCTTGGCTGGATGCAAAAGTTGACAACCACATGCATTTTTTTTATAACACAACCACATGCAGTTGAGTGCTCCACCGGCCTACTACTAGCTTGGTCTCAAATAAAAGGGGGGGGGGGGGGGGGGGGGGGGGGGCGGGGGGGTAATCTTAGGCTTCAATTGAGCCAGCAATTAATCTGAATATACTTATTCAGTATAATGGATATTAGCATTTTTAACTTATATTTAGTTAAACCTAAAATCATTTATATCTTTTTAAATATCGAGTTTTTTTTTGAACGGTCTGTGTAGTATACTCAGTTTTGCTTGGCCGTGATGAGAGGAAAAGGAGACTATTGAAATCGTCATCGGCAGGTAGAGCTGCCGACGAAGGATACCTTTTCGCAGCTGACGGCAAATTAAAGGCAAGCATGTGCAGATGTTCAGGACCACCACACGCCATGCGCTTGCAGGGCTTGAGAGCGCCAACTTTTCGCTTCGCTACACTGCATGGGTCGCAGATCGATCGGCCTTGCTCGTCCATGGCATAGCCCATGGGTCAGCATCACATCACACTCATCGGTTCGCAGCACGGGCGTGGCCGGGAAAAAAAACCGATGCAGCAACGGGGTTAGATATGGGTGGTGTTGTACTAAGCATGGCCCCGCTTTGATTTCAGGCTCTGTTTCCCTAAACTAAGGAAAACCTAACGCCCATGCACACTGAATATCTATCCTGAATAATAATAACTCTCTAAAAGCACTCAACTTATATAGTCCCTAGTTGGATCCAAGGCACTAATCATTAGCAGCTAGCTTAATTAGCTCCTTTAGATCCAAAAGTCTAGCTAATAGTTTAGCTAATTGTTAGCTCAATACTCAACTAACAACTATTCCACTAGTAGGACTAAACTAACTAATATCAGTTAATATTAGTTGTGACTTATTAGTTAGGTAACTATTAGTAGTTAATAGATCTAAACAAGACCTGTCAGTTGTCATCATGACTCATCAGCAAAAATCTCCCTACTTTTCGACAAGAGTGGTGATGTGGCCTTGTGTTGTTAACTTTCGAGACGCGGAAATTTTTAGCGCACTGGGTTGCGTGTATAGTAGGAGAGCGACATGTAACGGCGACGCACACGGGCATGTACTCTTGAGAGCAAAAACAGCAGTGCTTTTGTGCGAGTATATGTGTTTTCAGATTTTGTTTTTCTTAATTTTCTATGTAGAGTACTGGGGTTTTGACAATAATACAAAAAATAGTAGCAATATTTATGATAATTAATAGGTACAATATGAAAAGTATATTCCATGTCAATCTAATGATGTTTTTTTGAAATAATATGAAAAGTATATTCCATGTCAATCTAATGATGTTTTTTTTGAAATAATATAAAGAGTAAAGTCCATCAGCGGTCCCTAAACTTGTTTCGCTGTGTCATCCCGGTCCCTGAACTCGCAAATCGACCGTTTAGGCCCTCAAACTTGTCCAACTGTGTCATCCCGGTCCCTGAACTTGTAAATCACGCATTTAGGTCCTCAAACTTGTTTAGTTGTGTCACCCCGGTCCCTAAACTTGGCTTTGAGTCTCATCTGGGTCAAAACAGGGAGATCTAGACACTCTATATCAAAAATTAATTCATAACTTTTTCATATGAGCTCGAATAAAGACAAACTTTATATCAAAATTGTAGCCCTCAACGCGATTTACAACTTTGTAGTTGAAAAGTTTTTAAATTAAAACTGTTTAGGATCCCAAAATATTGTTGTAAGTTTATAGATTTTAAAATTTAAAATTATCAAACAATCTTAGATACTGACATAGTCTATATGAAAGTTATAGTTCTCAATATGATCTACAACTTTGTAGTTGAAAAGTTTTTTATTTTAAGTCATTTAGTGTCGCAAAATTTAATTTTAAATTTTAAATTTTAAAATCTATAAATTTACAACAATATTTTGAGACCCTAAATAGTTTTAATTCAAAAACTTTTCAACTACAAAGTTGTAGATCATGTCGAGGGCTACAATTTTGATATAAAGTTTATCTTCATTCGAGTTCATATGAAAAAGTTATGAATTAATTTTTGATATAGAATTTTTAGATCGCCCTGTTTTGACCCTAATGAGACTAAAAACCAAGTTTAGGGACTGAGATAACACAATTGAATAAATTTGAGGACCTAAACGGGTGATTTTCAAGTTTAAGGACCGGGATGACATAGCCGAACAAGTTTAGGGACCGAGATGACACAGATGAACAAGTTTGAGGACCTAAACGGTCAATTTGCGAATTTAGGGACCAGGATAACACAACGCTACAAGTTTAAAGACAGGTGATGGACTTTACTCTAATATAAATATTTGTATAGATTTGATAAAAAAAAACTTCAGATAGTTCCATTGGGAGCTATGGTAGGACTGTTTTTTTTACGGGAAAAAGTATAATACTACTTGGTAGGTCACATGACATATGACATGATAATATACAATGTAATGATGATAGAGAGGTGCCGGCCAATGTGAGGGGGAGCAAAAAGGTTAACTTTGTTCGCGAGCGTTCCGCCCACCAATTTGTCTCTTCTCTTCTGTGTACTATATATATTGTACATTGTACTAAATCTTTGAAAGGGTCATCGTAGTGTATGTTTTTCGAGCGTGTATCATGCATCAGGCTCTACTAGTTTATTGGCCGATTAGCAGAGCATGGAGCATAAAGAAATGGCCAGGCCGGCAGCTGGTGGACTGGTGGAGGGCGCACTTGAATATTTATTGCGGTACAGTAGCCTTTATTATAAGAAATGAATATGGGCGTTGGACCACATCTTTTGGATTTAATTAAGAATAAAATGCACCACAGGTCTATTATAGCAAGTATAATAGCAGGTTGTAAGCTGGCTAAATGTTGAGGTGGAGAAGACAGGAGAGGAGAGAGGAGAAGCGGGCTATAAACTTATAGCCAACTTAAGCACAAGAACCAAAAAACTCTGTGAGAGAGACAAATGTGTCATGTATTAATACTGAATAACTAACCACTATATGAGTGGGCTGAGAGAAGGCTGCAAAGAACCTTACAGTCAACAAGCCGGCTATATTATTAGCCTTGCTCTTAAGACCCTGTTTGGATGAGTTTCGTATTCTTGAAAACCAGTTTTTGCCTCTAGTCTAAGATTTGGATTCTGAGCAAAAACTAATAAGTGTGTTTGGATGCCCCAGTTTTTAAGAATGTGGCTTCATTTATTACTCAATGGGTCACAAGAAACTGGCAAAAGCTAGGTATTAACAGATTCCTGGTTTTTAAGAATCTGACAAAAACTGGTCTGTTAGGATTCCACCCAATTTTTAAAAGCCAAATTTTTAAAAACTGACAAAAACTAGAGGGATCCAAACAAGGCCTAACTTTTGGAGGAGTGTCATCGTTCATCATCTAGGTCCATCAACTCTCCCAGTACATTTTTAGGGCCCTAAGCTTTTTATGCCGTGCACTGTAGTTCCATACGGGTTCGGGATGGTAATTTTTCATTTAGCAACTTAGGTAGTACTTATGTTTCATATGGCAGATCGCTTTCGTGTGTCAGCTAATTAGTGCTGAGATTACAGAGCATATATATTTGCTCTTAGGGAGGCATTGGTTGAGCTCAGTTGTCGATATGCCTACACACAGTTGCTTGGCTTATGGATCCTTGAGGTACTCGGAGGCATATCTACAGCCCAGTTTATCAGGGTCCATCAACGATCCTCATGAATTTTATAAATTCATTCTTTTGTTTTTTTAAATAATATACAAACACATGAGACAACAAGGAGTAGTTCAGGGGCGGACCTAGGCCTAAGGCCACTAGGGCCGTGGCCCTAGTCATAGCCCAGGAAGCGACTGCCGATCAGTCCGTTCGGTGCTTCTCAGTCCCGCCGCCGGCCGCCCCATGTGGAAGCACCGCATGCTTGCATCTTTCAGCCATCCGCCTTTGTGAGCTCATCGGTTCACGCTAGTCCAGTCGTCTTCGCGACCTCAATCGCTCTTCCAAAGCTCATCTCCTCGGACCTCAGTGGCTCATCCTCGCATGCAGTCATGCGGTGTAGACCGGCCACCGCAGGCAATCAGCAGGCCAGCGGCTCCCCTCCGGCCTCCATTTCTCCTATAGAATATGCTCCAGAAATTTAAGGCTTTGCGTTTGTTTTCCATTTCCCAACCTACTAAGTTTTAGTTTAATTGGATTGGAAGTTGAGTTATAAATTATGGTTAAATGATTGCTCAATTTTGTACTAAAATTACGTACTTGTTCGGTTGTTCATGTAATATTGAATCATAATCATGATCAAATGATTGCTCGATTTGTACTAAATTTTCATACTTGTTCGGTTGTTCTATAAAATCACATACTACAAAGCTGTTTAGTAGTAGTACTATACCAGTATAACTGTGGTACGTTCTCATTACAAGATGAACCATGGCCAATTTTGGCCCTAGTCTTGGCTAATTTCTGGGTCCGCCACTGGAGTAGTTTATAATCTATGTATTCAAAAAAGCTAAAACAAACTATAATCTAAAGCAGATATATAGGTAATATTGATTTAATAATACGTTGTTAGGATTTTGGAAATCTCTTTTATGCAATGAAGCTGATCTCGATGATATTCTCTGCCGAATCCGTCCCCGCCCCTGAAGGTACCGGGAAACCAGAAATGAGTCGTAACGTTGATCAACCGGTGGAGTGGCTGAAAAGTCGAGAGCATGCAGTGCATTGAGCCGGAAAGTTTGAGCTTGACCATTCATTGCTACGTTACATACTGACCATTCAAAAATCGATCTGAAATGGTGATTATTAGTATTATTCAATTGATCAGCAGGCTGCGGTCCACGGTCTTGGAGGCCCTGACGTAGGTGTCGACCATATCCGAAAATGATATGTGTTTTTTCCAAGGAGTTTTTTTTAAAAAAAACTAGGTCTATAAAAAAGTTAGTATGGATATTCGATCGTATCTTCAAATAAATATTATGAAAATACAGTTCAATACTAGTGCAGTGATACCTATAATACACATTATAAAATGTTACTATTTTTTATGTATTTAATCAAATTTAATAAGAGAATAAAAAAGGTAGATGGCGTGGGTGCCTGTGTTGGTATTGGTACTGGTTGACATGTGGGGGTGACTGCAAGTGGTGGGTGATCGAAAAGGCAGTTCTTGGCATGTTCTGTGGAGGTACACAACAGCTGGCCGGGACGGTGGATCTGTTTAGGCTTAGCAGCTGTACTGTTCCCTCTTGTATTATACTAGTATTAGGGTATGTATCTATAATAATAATAATAATCTGCCCCAGCCTGTTTCTTTCTGAATAAGGTATGCATGTACCCTCCGCTCACCACCCCACATGAGGTCATTGCTCATGTATTATGGTCCCCGAAATCATATCAGCATCATGGATTCTTGTGGGAATTGAATGGCCAGCGAGCCTAGGTACCTTGTTGTCTCATGTGTTTGTATATTACTCCCTCCGTCCGGGAAAGGATGCAATGTGCGGTACCGAGGTGAAGACAGCAACCAAGCAAAATTACACATTGTACCCCTAATTTCTCTATCTCCCACTGTCTGCCAAACGCACTACGCACGAAGATCCACGCTTTCACTCTCTCCCCATGGGTCACGCCGCTCTTGCTCAGGCCACCTGATACAGCTCTGTTCAGAATTTTTTATCCCGCATTTTTATCCCGCACAACAGCTAGCCTGTACCTCTACCAGGTCTAAAATTGCATCCTTTGTTGGATAAGTCCCTGTTTCTAGAGTTGCATACTTTATCGGACGGAGGGAGTATTTTTGTTGTTGATGAGGAGATAGATATGCATGATCGATACTAGTGGCTACTGCTACTTCATTGTGCGGAAAACGCAACGTTAACACCATGTTTTAGCATACTGCTGCTATATATACATGTACAGTATGTTGTGAAGCAAATATAAATGGCTAGCTAATATGTGGTTTTTTATGTTGGCGCCCAAGAAGGATGGTTGTGAATTTTTTTTCCAAGGAGAAAACACCTAGTTTCTACCAGGTCCGTTTGGCAGTGAGAAACGTTTCGTATTCTTAGCGCACAATCTGTAGAATCGCTGTCAGACGCCACAAAGAGAGAATCATTTTAGGGAGAATCACTTAGAACCGATTCTTATTTTTATACTAGTCCATAGAAATACTCGAAACCTGGTTTGTCCTAATTCTAATTCTAATTTCAAGAGTCTAGGGAGCTGGTCAAACAGTTTCACGAAGTGATTCTGGTTCATAAAAGAAACATTTTTGAAGGAAATCTAGAACCTAAAACATTTCTACGAGAATTTAAAACCATGTCAAACGCCTCCATATATATAGCTCTTTCTCATTAAAACATTGAGATGTGGGTACAAACTTGTTGGAAGATACGAACTGGATTATCAGCAGCGAGTATCAATATATGCAAGTAGCTATAGCTAGCAAGGTGGACTTGCGCGCCCTAAGTATTTGTACTCGTCGGTTAGTTAATTAGCCAAGGACAATGGACGAGATGATGTACGTACGTGCGTACGTGTTGTTGCTGAGAGCTAAATAAAATCAATTGGAGGCTGGACTACTTGTAATAGTTACTCTAAAAAATAAATCATATCGTCGTCATCAGCTAGTACTAGCTACAAAACCAATTGTTATGATCGATAAGATATATTTGTGCGATGTGAATCTGATAGCTACTCCTACCTCGATCCATTTGATTTGCTTGTAATGGCCACGGCATGGAATGGGAGTATATATGGGAGTAGCCAGTTTACTCGGAGTATTAGGATTGTGGTTTGCCGACGAACGATGCCTTTTTCCGCGCATGCATGCATGCAGCTGCATCCATCTGGCATCTGCATGCATGTGCGTGCGTGCAAGCATGGACCGACCCCCGGTCTGCTAGCTGTGGCCGATGCGCATGCCCATGCCGATGCGACCGCGATGGATCATATCACTTGCTCTCCTCCCGTTGCAAGCACGTAGAGCTGGCACATCCACAGCAGAGAGAGAAATTAAGAAAAGGACGGGGCATTGATTAAGCCGGCAAGCAAGTCCATGGAGAGGCGTCGTCCAGGGCTCCATGCCGCCGTCCCGTGCGTGCATCTAAAACTCGAAGATGGAGCGGGGGGGCCCGGCCGGGGACGCGAGCAAGGCAAGACGATAATCGATCGAAGATTCCGGTGTGGGTGGCCGGGTCGGCGGTCGCCGCTCATTAAAGGCCAAAAGTTGCCTTTTCGCCTGCTTAGCTGGAATTGAATGATGCCCACTTGATTGGCGGCCATCTCATGTGCATGTGCGTGCACGGCTGGGCTACCTCTAATAGCTGCTAGGCCGGCGAAAGGCAAAAAGGCGCCCTTTGGCTCGCCTCGCCGCCGGTCCCGGCCAGGCGCCGGTGCGGCGGCCCATCACTAGTCTGACCGATTGATCACTTGCGTTGCGCCATGCCCATGACCGAGCGACGTCGACGTGGGCGTGCTGGTACGGTGCTGCCCCACCTCACCTCACCTGCTGCTGTCCCAAAAGCCAGGCGATGGAGTGGAACAAGTGCAACCAGAGCACCCCACCGTGCAAGTGCACCGCGCCCAGCTCCCCATTGGCTCGTTTCACCGCGTGCTTCCACCGCCTGCCTACTTTCTCTGCCTCCGTTCATTTTTCTAGCTCCTCTCTCCACCGAAAAGGTGTGTGTAGGACAAAAAAAAAAGGAAGCATATGGAACATCCGAATTCCTATCCTAAACGATTCACCACCGCACGGCTTGCGTGTGGATTGCCCGGATTCCTTTGTCGCTAGGCGCGCCGGTCCGTAGCTCCAAGTACCGTGTCCCCGTCGTGCTCCTGCTCACAGATGCCGATTTTAATTCATGGGTCCATCCAACCGGGGCGCGGAGCCAGAAATTAGTGGTAGCAGGGGCCAGGTGCATGCTAAACGGTGATGTTGCTAGGAGGGGAAATCAACATTTTCACCCCCCCCCCCCCTCCACATTCCCTTCCTCCATCCACCCTTGGATCCAACGACCCATGCTAAGCCATTGCATCGGCCCACCAAAATTTAGTTCCGGTTCTTGGTGTTGATCGCTTTAGATGGTCAGGTAACCTAGCTAATCACCGTCCATTGCGCATGGTGGCGTCTTCGTCGCTTTACGGGGCTGTTTGGATCGTGATGTCCTGGCAACGATCTTAGGCCTAGGCGACCAAAATCGAATGCCTTGAAATCGTGCCTGTCAGACAAGCTTGCCTGGGTCTGGAGGACACAACCAAATAGGCTCTATTTGCGTGATTTAGTTTTGTGCATGTTTTCTTTATACAAATGGAAGCATGTTGTCCTTGGTTA
Source organism: Saccharum spontaneum (assembly GCA_022457205.1). Taxonomy (NCBI): domain Eukaryota; kingdom Viridiplantae; phylum Streptophyta; class Magnoliopsida; order Poales; family Poaceae; genus Saccharum; species Saccharum spontaneum. The sequence goes on from CM039615.1 coordinate 59,434,714, forward strand.
CCTTGGTCTACCAAGTTTTTAATGTTTTTCCGAAATATTTGGCACGATTTAGACCTTATTTGGTAGGGCTTCTTCTCAGGGGCTTCTTATTTATTTCACTGAAAAATGGTTCCAAATAGCTCGTCTTATAAAACTGTTTGGTAGGCCTCTTTCGTAGGAGCCGGAGAGAAGCCTAACAAATGGGGCCTTAGCACCTATTATTACGAAGAAAGAATTCGTCGTGTAGCTAGGTAGGTATCTGATGTGAGCTTCCACACAAACAAATAAAACTAGTCAGTGAATAATCCCTCGCCAGTGCTTTTATTTGTTGGGCGTTGAGATCTTTACTGGTTATATAGATCGAGGATAAGGCAAGGCTCCAACAACTTGCGTCGTAAATAAAAGTCAAAAGTGCAAGGGGAAGAGGACACAACCGGGATATCCGATGGTGCAGCTTTTGTTGTGTGATGGAAAAAGCCGTCTCGGGGTTGGCTTGTCCTTTGGAGCTGGAGCTTTCTGCTAGCTTCGTTTTGCAGCATTCGCATTTGCATGCATGCTTTCCAAGTTTCCATCGACTGGACGACAGTGGATGGTGACCGACCGACCCAGTTAGTTCCCCCCAGCCGATCGATGTGATGCTGTTTTTAAGTATGTACGTTATATATATGTTATCGCGTGCATGTTCATAAAGTGAATCGGTCGCTGTCAGCGCTAATTCAGTTTGGACGCACATCAGGACCTGCTGCTGGCGTGCCCCGATTCGCCCGGCCGGTGCGTCGCGTGACGACTCACGACCAAACTTGGGCACAAAACGGGAGCGAGCGACTCTTTTTGGGGGCACGTTTGCTGTTTGCTAATACTGTACTGTGTAGTGGATGATGATAGCGATCCAAAGCTAACTAACCGAAATAGGGCTCTTACCTTTTTCGTAGTACGGGTGACCTCGTTTAGTTCCCAAAATATTTTGTAAAATATAACTGTAGCGCTACTATAGCATTTCGTTGTTATTTGACAATTATTGTCCGATCATGAACTAATTAGGCTTAAAAGATTCGTATCGTGATTTACAACTAAACTATGTAATTAGTTTTATTTTTTATCTATATTTAATGCTTCATGCATGTGTCCAAAGATTTGATGTGACGAGAATCTAAAATATTTTGCAAAATATTTTGGAAACTAAACAAGGGCCACCTGACACGAGCCTTTTTTTGCTTTTGTGATTGGTAATGATCAATCATGCAGCTGTGGTACTATAGGCTGTACTGTAAGTGCACAATGAGCACATATACGGCTCGCCACCGTTTTATTTTTTTTTAAAAAAAATGAGCAGAATGACTGGCATGGCCCTGTGCGACATGCATGCTGCCGACCGCGTCCCCCGTGGACCAAAGGAAACTCCGGACGGAGAAGCAGAGGAGCGAGCACGAGGGCCAGGCCAGCTGCTGACTGATCCGTTCAATTCAACAGGTGCCGGCGCCCGCCCGCCCGCCTGTCCAAAACAAGACCGGCCACTTGCTCTCTCGATGGCTCGCTCTCCCTACAACTAGCCGTCCTCCACTCCTCCTACCCTGCCAATCTGCCATGCGGCGGCACCTTTCCGGATTAACTGCACCACCACCACCACCACCAAGCCACATCGCCGTCGGCCACCGCACGATGCACACGCACGCCGCCATATAATACTACACGGCGTTTGCCGTGCGAGCGCAAGCAACGACGTGCCGGCCCGCCTACTACTATACTAGTACGCGTCCCGTCATGGCTGCGCCCGCCGCGGCCAAGCGCCCGTACTGGCAGGCCCCCGCCGCCGTACCTGAGCCCAACAAGCGGCACCGCACGGCCGCGGCGCCGGCGCCCATGGACGCGAACAAGGAGCCAGAGACGGAGCACGAGGACCAGCCCCTGCTCCCGGGCCTGCCGGACCACCTAGCCCAGCTCTGCCTGGCCCCGCTCCCGCCGCGCCTCCTGCACGCCGTCTCCCGCCCCTGGCGCCGCCTCCTCTACTCGCCCTCGTTCCCGCCGTTCCTCTCGCTCTACGCGGTCCTCGATGACGCCACCACCGGCCCCGCCTCCTGCTCCGGCACCGGCGGCGGCGTCTCGTTCGCGGCCTACGACGCCGTCGCGGGACGGTGGGACGACCTGCCGGCGCCGCCGATGCCGTCGTCGCCGCCGAGGCTATGGCACCCGTCCTTCCTCTCGCGCCGGCTCCCGCTCCAGTCCGTGGCGGCGGGTGGGCGGCTCGTCCTCGTGGCGGGGTCCACGCGGTCGCTGGCCCCGGCGCTGCCCCGCCCCGTGGTCTTCGACCCGGCCGCGCGGGCGTGGCGGCTCGGCCCGCGGTTCCCGTTCGCGCCGCGCCGGTGGTGCGCGGCGGGCGCGGCACGCGGGCGCGTGTTCGTGGCCGGCGGTGTCGGCGCCGGCTACGACGCCAGCGACGCCCGGTCCGGCGCCACGTGGGACCCTGCGTCCGCTCCGTCGTCGGCGACGGCAGCGGCGGGGTGGGAGCCGATCCCGCCCATGCGGGACGCGCGGTTCAGCCGCGACGCTGCGGAGGCCGTGTGCGCCGCGGGGAAGGTGTGCATGGTCAGCCTCCGCTGCCGCGGCGCCAAGGAGGGCGCGGTGTTCGACTTGCGCGCCTCACGGTGGGAGGACATGCCGCCCGGGATGCTCGCCGGCTGGAAAGGCCCGGCGGCAGCTGTCGACGAGACGACGATCTTCGTGGTGGACGAGGAGCGCGGGGCGCTGGGCGCGTATGACTGGGCCGGGGACCGGTGGCGGACCGTGGTGGAGTCGGAGCGGCTCAAGGGCGCCGCCGAGATGGCGGCGGGCGGGGGCCGGGTGTGCGTGGCGGCCCAGGGCGGCGAGAAGGTGGTCGTGGTCGACGTGGCGCCCAGCCGGCCTTCGCCGCAGCCCTCACGGCGGTGGGGTGCCCCCGCCCCCGCCGCCGCCGCCGCGGCGCCCCGGCCCCGCGTGTGGGAGGTGGCGGCGCCGCCCGGGAAGCGGGTGGTGGCGCTGCACGTTCTGCCCCGGATGGCGCGCGCGGAGTAGCACCAGCTGCCAGCAGCTTCCCACCACGTCGTCTGGGATGGTGTGGATTGCATGCTCGTTGGATTCGCTACACGTGTTGCTGTACAGACGGCACAGCCTTCATTTTGCTGCTGCTCATGATCCGACTCGACTCCAACCTTTCTGTTCACAATTTATTCCTTTCAGATTTTCATTCTAGCGCTGCTGGATATTCCAGTCCATTGCGTTGAGATTGTAGACACCACAAATACGGCAGGGTTGCAGTGTTTCTAGATTCGTGTTGCATGCAGTGGGAGGAGACACGAGCGCGAAAGCAGACGATACTGTTCCATTCCATTGTATTGTATTGTATGTACCCAGATGAATGGGAAGGATCGGAACGCGAGGTGGGGGAATGTCCACGATTAGCGACTTGTCGGTTCTTTCGCGGCGGGCGGCGACCGGATCTTGCCCGGGGATCCTGTAGAGCAGGGGCGGATCTACAGAGGGTGTATGGAGGTATGGGGAGGGTGAGGAAGAAGAAGAGGCGGAGGAAAGAAGGAAAATAGAGAGAAAAGGAAGAAGAAGAGATCAGCCTCCCTCAATCGTGTTCTGCATCCGCCACTGCTGTAGAGTGTGCACATGGACGGTGTTCCGGGCTTCCGGCCATCCATGTCGACGTCGACGTTGATGTCGCTGCCTGCCTCCCCGGGCGTTCAGCCATGGCAGCCTCATGGTTCTCGGCGAGGTGTCGGGCTGTGTCGTCTCGTTCGTCCACACGGCCAGCCACGCACGCCCCGACCCCCGGGCCGCCGCCGTAGCCCGTACGGTACCGAGACGTCTACTACCGGGTATGCGGGCGTCCTCTTCCTCTCACGTCGCGACTCGCGTCGCCTCGTCTGGTCTGTCTCTCCACTTGTCCCGGCGCCATAACCCATAAAAATGGAGCGCCGTGGACGCCGTGGCGCCGGCAGGGGTCGGTCGGGTCGCGTCGAGCGAAAAGTAGGCGCCCGTCGGTTGCAGGGCGCGGGGCCAGCCGGCCGGCCGGCCATCAATGCGGCAGCTTTCCATCGTTTGGCTTATTCAATCGGGAAAGGCGGGAGGGGCCGGCCAGCGACGGCGACTGCGACGGCGACGGCGGTCGTGGGGTGTATGGAGGAGGGCATCCGCATCCGCATCCGCGGCCGCGGCGCGAAAAGGCGGGGGCGTAATTGCGATGGGCACCGGACGCCCGCCAGACCGCCGCTGGCTCATCTCATGCCTGATGTCACCGGCGAGGCGACCCGTCGACCTGCTCCCACCATAAATTGCATTGCATTGCAATGCAGGCTTCTCCTTTGTTCTGTCCTGTCCCCACCCCATTGTTCGTTTCCTCCGCCCCTTCCAGGACAGGAAGGCATCCATGAATCGGCAGTTGAGCACTGAGTGCTTCAGGATGTGACACATGGGAAACAAGCCTGGGCCTTGTTTAGTTTTCAAATTCACTCCTAAATTTTACTATAAAAAAGAAGATTCTCCATCACATCAAAATACCGACACATATATGTAGTACTAAATGTAGTTGAAATTAAAAAATAATTGCACTGTTTTGTTGTACTTTGCGAGACGAATATTTTAAACCTAATTAATCAATGTTTGGACAATTATTACCAAATAAAAACAAAATTACTACAGTGTTCAACAGTAATTCGGAGCACACCGATTCGGGCATCTAAACACGGCCCTTGCCTATCCATAGTTTCAGGAGGTGCAAAATGATTACGGTATCTGATTGTTAATTGTTAGCTGAGTAACAACTATCTCATTAGTTATTAACAGCAGCGTTCCCAAAAAAAAAAGTTATTACAGCAGCGGAGTTATTACTACTAGGTAAACCATCGTAATGGGGTGAATTTGTTCGAGTTGTGTCACCGGGAGAAATACAAAGTCGCATTCATTTTAACATCCAGGAATTGGGTGACACAGCATTTTTTTTCATCAATAAAAAAAAAGATACCCATATAGCACAACAGATGAAACGGACAATCTGGCTGACTCAAACAAGAAATAAAGAAATCAACAAGCATAATTCCAGGAATCAGGTGTTCCAGGCCTCGCGTGTACTCCTTCCGTATCGGATTTAGAAGTCGTTTTGGACAAGGTTTGAGTCAAACATTGAGAATATAAATCATCAATAACTTTTAAGTTATTGAGTTTACAAATGTAAAAATTATATGAATAGATTTGTCTTGAAAAATACTTTCATAAAAGTATACATATATCACTTTTCCATAAATATTTTTTATAAAAACAAGAGGTCAAAGTTGTGTTTTGGAGACCGTGTCGTTGTCCTAAACGACTTCTAAATCCGATACGGAGGGAGCACGTGTCTTCCCCACAGGCCACACACGGGTTGCCAGGTTGGTCACTGGTCAGGAAGATGACGGCCACCAGCCGAACCAAAAATGGCCAAACCTGCATGCCCTTGCTGCCACAATCAATCAACCACATATATACAAGGCATTCCATCTAGACAGAAAATAATCTGGCAACAAACTAATTTCATTCCGAAGCTAACAATGAACGAATTGTGTCAAAACAAACAGCATTCCGTTGTTTGTTACACAAGCCGGACCATCTTACAGTTAATAACAGCCCAAGCCAAGCCCTACACACAGTATTGTTTACAATCGGGTAAACCTTACGTCAAACAAAAGAAAGCCAACGAGCCATCTACCTGTCTTTCTTCTTACTTGCGACTCGAAAAAGGCCGGGACACAACAGCTCGATGACAACACACAACCAAATCAGAAAATGGGGAAAAGAGGGAAGGGGGATGCTACAATAATGTTAACGCAGCCCGAGCTACGACTGCAGCTAACGTTGCTGATCAAAGGGTAACCGGTGTCATTGGCGTGTCAGCTGAAGAGCGACCGAGGGAGCTCCGGTGAAGTTAGGTTTGCTACGCAATCAAACTGCAGCAGAATAACCATAGTGTTAGAAGATCGACGATGCTAAGTTCAGTAGTCCTTTTAGGAGCTAAGGTAAGTGGAACAGCTTCAGTTTTACTTGCCGCTACCAAAGTGGAACTGAAGACTTCACTTAAGCAATGTGGAAGGAATTCAAACAGCAGGATGTGGTTGCGTACCTTTTGATGTCTGTACTTCTCACGGATGGCGTTAAGAGGACAGTTACTGGTGTTATGCTGGAGTTCCCGTAGAGCACAGACACATAATTGAATGTCAGAGCATTTGTAAGAGGTGTAGTGCTCTAGAGTTTGGTTCTGCACATAATTGAATAGCCACAGATTAGAGATAAAACCAAGGTAGTGTTTAGATGGTGTAAAAGTGGGTGTAAAGTTCCTGTAGCACTTTTCGTTGTTATTTGGTAAAATTTATCTAATCATGGATTAACTAGGCTCAAAAGATTCGTCTCGACATTTACAGACAAACTGTGCAATTAATTATTTTTTTTACCTATATTTAATACTCCATGCATGCGTCCAAAGATTTGATGTGACGGGGAATCTTGTAAAATTTTTGGAATTTTGAAGGAAGTAAACACTGCCCAAGTTCTTTTTTAAAGAATGTACTGCTGCATGTACCAAGTGCTTTTAATTCGTACCCATGGTTGGTCGGATTGGTCAAGTGTCCATCTAGCAAGAAACACAGCCGATGCTGCCACCAATGATGGAAGAAATTTCAAGAACTCATAATCAGTCAAAGTCAACTCGGCAAGATAATTTGCCAGAAATCCCAAGGTCATAGAAGGAGTCTGCAGATAAACTTCAGAATTTAGCGCTGAGATCAAACATGTAGGCATAACTTGAATGAAAACTGTTGCTGTAAAGATCTGATGCCAATCTTACTTTACGAGATGCTTGTGCCGCTCTAAGGAATCTCCTGATGAAAATAAATAAAATAAAAAAGGGAGACATGTGAGTAATGGTGCGGTGGTTTCCCATTAGAAAAGAGATACTAGGCATATTTGGGAAAGGTAACCTGAGAAATGTTTTTGTTGTTGGAACAGAAAGATGAAATCCCAGGTCATTCAGCACTTGGCACTCCATTTTCAGCACCTACTAGATCAGGGGGCTATCAGATACAAATTCAATGGTTGCTTCCATATATGTAATTAGTTTTTCCCCAACTTCACATGAAACAAATACCTCTGCCTTTGTGTATGTATTGTCGGTTATGAAACAGAATTCTTCAGCTCGAGGAGCACATATCTCTTCATACTTTCTGCAAATGAATAAAAAATTTACTTTACTTACAGAGTTATTCATTACATTAGCCAAAGAGGAAACTAGCCTAGCTTCTAAGGAAAACTTCTTATGTTACATCTATGTATTTTAAAGTTTTCTCCTAAAAAATAGAATGGCTAGAGCATAAAACTCACGAGGCAACAAGCATGCTTGTTATTCCCAGAAGTTGTAGTCTCTGTCTTTCAATGTAGTTCCGAGAAAGAAACCGGTCAATAAGATATACAGTTAGGTACAGCGTGTCTGGAACAAGCTTGTATTCTTCAGAAACCTGTGACAAAGACAATATACAACACACCTTAAGCCGAGTCATCAGTCATGAGAAGAGAGAAGTAGACAGTAAGAGGTATACAATATTTTCACTATAAGACAAAAGACAAACTAGATGCCTCTGTGTGTGTGAGATATACAAAGACTGTTAGTCTCTAAAGAAAGTAAACATTATTTTGCCACTTTAATATCTCAGGCACTGCTGCAAGAACAAAAGATAAAAGGATCATCAGCAACTGATTCAAACATACAATATAATTTATCTCCTGTTTATTGGAATCAAATAACAGTAATTTTCTTATTTGCTGGGTCATACTTCACATTTGGCAGATATGTGCATCAGTTTCTATGCAGAGTATGCTATGAAACGCTATAGTTGAATCATCTGATAGCAACTTAAGAACGTAGTGGAATAAATCATGTATGGAAATAAGCAGAAATCCAGATAGAATTATAGATGTAACAACCTCCACAAGCCAATCAATGAGTATTCCTCTCATGCCCCTAGTGATGTCCCGTTGCAAACCCTCCATGTAATTCGGACTGGGTCTTCTCATAAGCTGTGGAATGACATAAACATAAAGATAGACACATACTGTTTAAACAAGCACAATGTGCCAAGAATATAACACAGAAATCTAAATCTGGAGTTCTTACATGCTTAACATACCATCTGAAATATATTAAATTAAATAGAATTCTGCCTAAACAGTACAACTAAGCAGAATTTCTGTTTTGATCAAAATACAACAGCATACCTCTGAAGCCATAAGGTTTGAGTATATCTCTACAACGTAGGAAGCACACATTTGAGGATTGCCATTATCTTTGTCGATATCTACAATGTCTAACACAGAAGATTCCCCTGGAAGAAAATACAGAATCTTTAGCAGATGGCCACTAATCAGAAACGTTAAGACTATGTACATGTATCTCAGAAATGACAAAATAAAGAACATTAGCAGCAAGCTTTAGTTTCTTCAGATTTCTAATACTCCAGAAAGACCATCAAGATTATACTCAAGAAAATCAAGGGTGCCAGCTACATTTTGTAACATATTAAGGTAAGAAAAGCCTTGAACATTATACAGACTCAGTGTGGCTGTGATGCTGGCAAATCTTTAAGAGCGAATTTCAAGCTCAAAAAGGAAATGGAACTGACCATTCTTTGACACAGAAGGTTCACATATATCCCTGACATTTCTTTCCTTATAGAATGCCTCATGACAAGCACTGTCCCTGTTCCTTTCAACATTCTGCAATGACAGTGAGCCCCTGTTCTCAAGCAAAAGAATAGGTTCTTCTTTCTGTGCCAAAAGTTTCTCCTCTTGTGTTTCTTCGGCAATGCTCAAATCATTGGCGAATGAACCTCCATTACCAGATTGTGGAGGTATTTTAGGAATCCTTTTTGTGCACTGCTTGCCTTTGCTCACGGTTCTTCCAGTCCTTAGGGAGGGCCTTGTCTGAAATTTAAAAAAAAGGAGTTAACCTTGTCATTCTACTACATTTGCAATGTTTAGGAAACAGTACGCATCGAGAACTCATTGTACGATAATGCAATTATGCAGGGAACATCTCGATACCTGAACCTTCGGTGCTGCAGCAAAAGTTTTGTTAGAGTTAGCATTACGCAAATTGGTCACATCCCTGAGTACTGTGCGCCTCTTAGGCTGGGGGCCAGAAATTGCAGTACTTGCACTAGTGTTGTCATATGAAGATCCCCTTTTCGTCTTCCCTTGTGTAGTCTGTTTTCGTTCAGTTTTTGCAGGCAGTGGAACAGAAGGGAGAGCTCCAAAGCTTCGACAATTTGCAGCGGCTTGAGCTCGCGTGATTCGACCATTGGGTGCTTGACAAGCAATAAGCTCAGGGTTTTCTTTTCGTGCAGCCATCCGAACCTGAATGTTGTAAAATAAAAGGACTATGTGACTTCATATAATTCGCAATTATAGTATTGGGGAGCTGAACAAGTGAACAGTACTATGCACTTAGGAATCGTCGCGAAATGGCTAAAGTCAACTACTGAAGAGCAAGGTAACTTCATCAACGAGTTGATGAAATTGAAATAATATTTATATTAATGTCAAACTATTCATGTTTCAAACCTGTAACTCAGAGGAAGAACAAACCGGCACAGTACAGGGCATACCAATCACAAAAGCACCACATAACTGGCTCGTTCAAGTTTCTAGCATCTGAACAAATTACTTGCTCATGTTGGAAACATTAAACAAAAAGAATGAGAAACCCACAATTCAAATAGAAATAATCTAAACTTGGGACCTGGTCAATTCTATTTCCTCTTGTGTGACAAATCTGCACCCCAAATTTGTTTTTTTTTTCTTTTTTAGAAGCAGTTTCTCTCTCATCGTAAAAATGATTGTCTATCTGGATCTCTGAGGGAATGCTGCATTCACATTATGAAATTGAAACGAACGGGTGCAACGGTGAGGCTGCGACACATGAAGATTTCCGGATCAAGAATGCTGCATGGTCAGACCACATAATCCGCGTAAAAAGGCTCCTCTAACGTGGTAACGAGGACGCGTCGGCGTTTCTTTGGGAGGCTAGACGGTACCTCCGCCGTACCGCAGGCACGACCCGTCCAGGATAGGACAATCGCACCAAAAAGAAGCTTTATTCGCGGAAAGAATTAAGAGTAGTTCGTCCTCGATTCTTGGGGGTCAGCCCGTCAGGTCAAGGCCGGCGCAAGGGGGTTTCTTGGCCCCGTCCCAAGCCCCACGAGTCCTCTCCCCTCCAAGAAAGAAAGCCTAGCCTAACCCCCGAGGTTCTTGGAGCCAGCCAAGAGAGGAAGAAACCCCCGCAAGAACCCTCCAGAAGTGAAGGCGGCGCCGGGAAGAAAGAGGCGAGGAAGGAAGCTAGGCTCACCCGCGGCGGAGGCGTCGATCTGGGGACCCCCGTGCCCCAGCGCCGTAGATCCGGCCGCGATCTGCACGGCGGCGGCGGTGGCGGGGGTCGGCGGCGGCGTCGGCCCTGCCCCTTACTTCGGTTTTTCCCGGTGGGTGGCGGCGGTAGTGGAGGGTGGGGGAGTGTGTAAGTAGGGAAGAAAGGAAGGAAGGGGAGATGGGGAGCGTTGTCTGGATTTAGTTGCCCTTTTGGGTCGGAGAGAAGAGAAGGGAGGGCGGAGACCCGAGCGAGCGGAGGAGCGGAGGAGAGAGGAGAGGGAAAATGGACGGATTCGGGGAGGGTTTCAAAATTCGAACCGCCGGTGCTGCTGCGCTGTCCGTTTCCGTTTCCTGTTGTTAAAACGCCCAAGTGGTCCCTGGCCCTGGAGATCTGCGTCGCGGCCTCGGCCCGGTAGGCGGCGGCGGCGGCAGTCAGCGTGGGCTGCAAGGCCAGTAGGAAATGTCAAATATGGGCTAATTCAAGCCGTGCCAAAGGCCCAACAGCCGGTGAAGAGGCTGGCAAATTCGGCCGTGGCGTTGATTGGTTGGCGTTGGGGCTTTTTTTTAATTGCCTCAACCTTTCACTACAAGCTGTAGTACCTGAACCCGCATCAACACACCACACGCACGCAACTCACTCACACATACCCCCTAAGTGCGCGAGCTAGTACTACAACATATACCTTAAGGCTATGAAACATGGCTGAGAAATCTGACAGTTGTAGCACATCCGCGTGAGGCAAAAGGAATTATTCAGAACCCGATGAGGCACCAGGCGTTGAAGCTGTGCTTCGAACGCGGGTGGGCAGGCTGCACTCCGGCAGGCCTGGCCAACCGAGCTACGGCTCAGTCCTCGGCGTTGGGGCCTTGGGAGCACCAGGGTGGCAGTGCCAGATCTAGCGCGTTCAGGTTGTGGACGTGCACATATAGTAGCTCTGTTTGGTTGACTTGTTTCTCACGAGCAAGGCTGTATTCAACTGGTAATTGGTTGGTTAAATCATGGGCTAGATAGACTCCATTTGCCACTCAGCAAAACAGCACATGGTGCACACGCGCTGAGCCAGGCTCGTGAGAAACGGATTCCGATCTCGTTTTCCGGTGATGGCTTTGAGTGCAGGCTTACAGGCTCCTCAGGCCACGGTGTGGCATGTCACCTCTTCTACCTGGCAGTTAGTTCTGGTGTTTGTGTGACAAGTGTTGTTCTTTAAGCCTATTATCTGTCTCTTGTCACTAACACTTGTTTCAGGAGTCTCTTAGTTGAGACAACTGGTTGAAGTTCTGAGCACGTTTGTTAATCACTCATCCTTTTCGTGCGCATGATTGGTTCAAATTCAATATCTTTTTTATTTTTAGAGACTTGTTTTGTCATCAATCACAAAAAGAGAGAGATTGGATGTATCTAGGCACTAATTTGGTGTTTGGGATTTTTGTTGACAGATAAGCAGAGGTGTTGTGATTAACATGTGTTTCAACGGTAATCACGTTGGAGTTAGTTACAAGTTGAATGGCCATAAGTGTCTTAGCCCCGAAGACTCTGGTTGATGGTTGGTGTAAGGCACAAAGGATATTCATGAATGTAAAGGAAATAATAGAGCGAATGCAAGCTTGGTGTGCTCGGAGGCATTTGTTGTAGCATGAAATAGGCCTTTGTTTTGTCTTTGGCCGCACTATTAAGGAGTGTGTCAAGATGTCTATCACGAGGGAGTTACAAGAGGCTAACTGTTGGCCAAGATCAAGGTGCTAAGTGGCATCATCATTGAAGTGGTTTTAAGTCAAAGATCTCAAAGAAGTTAAATTATTGATCGAGATCAGACTTAAAACGGGCCTGGAAAAACACGCCAGAACATGCACCGAGTGATAGGACTGGAACCCGACAGACTATTCGATGGCACTATGCCCATGGCAGTAGTGACTTAGTCGCGTTAACTAAGTGGTCATCGTATGATATGGTGTCCCTTGGTGCCATCAACGGATCATCCAGTAAGGCCTAGACCTTGACTGTGGCCAAGTGGCCATCCCACTAATGTGCACCATATGATCTGGTGCTGATTGTGTGACACCCTAGCGAATCATCTAGTGAAAGTTCAACTTGACTTGATGATAACTTGGCTAGTTAACCAAAGTGCACCATATGATCCGATGGAGATTGTGTGACTCCCCAATGGATCATCTAGTGGGCTAAGCCTGACTTGGAGACAGGTTGGGCAAGTCTTAGTATGCATCATATTCATATGTCCTATCAAGATTTTGTGACTCCTAGTGGATCATCCTAGGGGAAATATTTTGGTATATTTATTTTTTAACTGTTGGAAAAACATACCAGCACGGCAGCACTGCGTCCCCATACGATCCGGTGACGGCAATGAAGGCCCACGAGTCATCCAGTGATGTCTGCATATGCTAGCTTTTTCTCAAACAACTAGAAGTTCATTTAAACCTCTACATAAGTGCAACCTCTAGCTTATTTGGAGTTGATCCTCCACCCTTCCCTGAAAAAGGTTGTTTCTAGCACTTATAGAGAGAAATGTGAAGCCTCTAGAGAGCCATCCAAGCCAAAATTGTTAGAATATCTGAGAGTTAGGCTTGAGTGCTACTGGTGTGGTTGGTTGGATTTATTTGAATTAGAGCTCAAGGCTTGTTACTCTTTGTGATTGCTATCACCTAGATGACCCGACATAAGACTTGGAGACCTTCTTTGGTGGAGTTCTTGTTGAGAAGGCTCTAAATGGGATTCATGGTTTGAATCCCGCCGTTTTGAAGTGGAGAAGTGGAGCATAACCAAGTCTTGGTGACTCTTTGGTGCTCCAACATGGACCAAGAGGCCGTGGCAACAACCTAGGAAAAAAGATTGGTTGTCTTTTGCCTATCTTTTGATTCTTGCATTGCTTTTTATTTGTGTGCAAGTCCTTTGAGTGACAACTTGGATTGCACGGTAGACCTACATCTTAGTGTGAAATTTGCTAAGGATTTGAATAGGTGTGACGTCCCTGAGGACTACTTAGATTGCTTTTGTAGAAGAACATAAATGTCAAGATGCTTAGGGGTTTAGAATCTACACAGGTTAAAGGTTGTTATCTTAAAATTTTAGAAGCCTAATTGACACTCTCCCATCTCTCGGGCCATTTGGTTCTTACACATGTTTAACTCTAGTTATTATTTTTAAACTTTTCTCTTGTCACCTACTGTAATCTCGACGTGGTGTGCTAGGGTTGTCATTTGTTTTAATTTTTAACACTTTTCGCTTAATATGAAGTAGGTGGGGTTTGTGGCCCCCGAATTGTTTGAGAAATACCTTTTTAGTGAAAGGTAGTGGCAGATATATTTTGTAGAGAAGCAATATCACAATTACATCTCAAGGTCGTCGTATGCACAAAACAAGCTAAGAGTCGTCATACAAATCCATTTTTGGCAATTATAAAAAAGAGGCAAGTTAGGACTTAGACCTGATGATCAAACAACAGGTTGAGTTCAAGCCCACACGACGGACGCCGATGTCGGCCGAATGAGACATCGCGCGGTTAAACTAATTAACCGGCTAAGCATGGAGTAGCATTTGACTGACACTGCCCGTGCATGCATGCCCCATGCGGGTCCAAGGCCACATGGCCACATAAGACTGACAGGTCACCACATATTCTGTTGGCAACTGGGGTCCTTCAATAACTGCACGACGCCTCTGCACCTCTGCTTTTAAAAACGAGATGCAATCGCACGCATCGGCTGCAGAACAAGACACTCGTGCTAGGACATAACTAACGAAACGTGCCTTTGCTTAGGGGTGTTTGGGCCACTAAACTTTAGTGCCTCCTAAACAGTGGCGGATCCAGAATAAAATCTTAGGTACGGCGGTCCGAATCATTGTCTGACTACTTATCACATTTTCGATGTCATCTTGCTAATTCAGCGCATCATTTATTCACTAATCTAATTATTTCACATCACAGTTCACATAGCAATTAGAATTAGTCAATTTTCACTTATTATCTTTCCATCGGAGGCGGCACAGCTTGGCACACTGCTCCACTACTGCACGCTTCTCCGCTAGGCTGCTGCGGCTGCACAGTCCACTCACACAGGGTTCAGACGTGCAGTCGGTCGACACTTCGAGCAAGTAGTTGTAGGCTAAATAATAGGCCACGGACATTGTGATGTCTGCTCAGCAATCAGAGTTTACGTCAATATGTTTGGCACAAGCAAGTACAGCCAACCACTTTGTCTTATTTCTCCAGTGTTAATTGCTAATGCTGACTGTTGAGGCCGAGATACATGCATGAAGGGTGACTGGTAGGTGTGGTGGCCACCATAGCTTGCCAGGTGGATCCGCTCCTGCTCCTAAATGGTTTAGTCTCATTTAGTCACTTCCGAGTTGCTAGAGATGACTAAGCCCATTTAGTCCTTTTTAGTCATAGTGTTTAGATAAAAAGTGATAAAATAGGACTAAATAGAACTAGATTTAGAAGCTCCTAATTGAACCAAACACCCCCTTAGCAAATTAGCGTCATCAGATCAGACCATACTCCGTATATAAGTACTACTGCACGTATAGGTTAACTAATCTCTGCATAAATGCTGTCATGCCGTCATGGAATGGAAGAACCAATCTCCCGTGTGGACACTGGACGGCCGCCCGAGACGGCGCCGCGATGACCACGTTTAAATGAGCTGCCCCCGCCTCTCGTACTGTAGCTTAGCTTCCCAACGTTGTTCAGCCATCACAGTCGGCTTGCCTTCGTTCCGGTGGTTAGGGCAACACGAGTTTGATGAATCCACAAATGGACAAGTGCCATCTTCTCGGCTCCTAGCCAGAGTCAGAAGCTCAATCTTCTCTTCCTAGAGGGGGCTAATAGTAAGTTTCTGAAATTCCATTTGAATTTCGAATTCAGCGGTGCAAATTCTACTACGTTGTTGGTCGCGTGGTTAGGTGAGAGCCGATGAGGTGTGTGGGCATGCACACAACCAGCAAGGTGGTTCAAGTACTCTCAAACTCGAATCAACTAGCTGGTTGGAAGTCTAGAATATGATCAAGCACCCAAGCACTAGGTGATTTTCAACACATTAAAAGATGCATCATCTTACACAACGAATAAAAGATGGATCTTTATAAACATACGAGATCCAACTTAGAAACAACTAGGTGATTTTTTATTAAGAAGTGAAATAGTCATCCAAATTCATTCCAAAACTAGACTTCAACCTAGGTGTGGCTGGGTGCATGACCACACCTCCCACGCCCAACCCGTCAAGCTAGGCTCATTTCCTATGCATCTTTATCAAAAAAAATTGGAAAGGAAATATTCTTTGTTACCGTAATTTTCCACTTGTTCTTAAAGTGACATTTTGCTTTTGTATATCTAAAATGGCTAGAGTCCTTTCTTTTTCCTTTATCCTTATCTAATATAATAAAAAATAAATATTATCACCTTTTGTCTTTCTTAATAGTATCCGTCTATCCGTCTGAAAAAGATCCCTGTTCGCTTGGATGAAAAGCCAAGACTGAAAGTACTGTTCGCTAATTTGTTATAAGAGAAAAACACTGTTTATTGGCTGAAAAAGTATAGCTTATAATCAGCAGGCATCAACCATTAGCAAAAACGTTGCTCAGTGAAGAATAATATTCACTCCGCCTGTTAAAAGTAAGTTTCACCCCATATTAGACAAAGATAGTATCACTAGTAAAAGAATTTATATTTTCAAGACCATATCCATGTTAATGATGACACTTAGCTTATTTGCCGTGACAGGATCGGACAGAGGAGTACATACGTCTTACTGTACTTCTCACCACCCATAATACAAGTTTATCGCCCTTAACTGTATCTTACACCACACAAGGAAAGCACATATACGCAGGAAGTACTAGTAAAAAACACATGGAAAACCGAACTAGTTTTTTTTAACCGACGCACAACAACGAACATCTGGTCCATCTGGGGCCAAGGGGTGTTATATGGACTGAGCTTGGGCCTGGATCTGGGCCTGGGTCTTGGGCTAGTACCCTGGCCCGACCTTGTTGACGAGGGCGAGCGCGTTGCTGGTGACCTGCGCGACCTCGACGACCTTGCCGCGGATGGCTGCGCGCGTGCCGGCGTCGACGCCGCGGGCGGAGAGGCCGTCGAGGCAGGTGTTCTCGTCGGTGAGCGCGGCGCTGCACCAGGTCTGCACGTTGCTGAGGTGCCACTTGAACGCGGGCGTGCCCGCGCGGGACATCCCGGCGCCGCCCATCTCCTGCGCCGCGTCGCGGAGGTGGCCCACGCTGTCCGCCAGGTTCTGCAGGCAGTCCCGCACGGGGCCCGCCGCCGCCGCCGGCCGCGACCCAGACCCCTTCTTCGCGCCCTTCGCGCCGGCGCCACGGGAACCCCCGGAGCCGGAGCCGCCGCAGAGGCGGCCCACGTACGCGGACGCGGCGCGCGCGCGGTCCGCGCTCACGGACAGCGCCGCGCGCGCCAGCTCCCGCGGGCTCCGCGGCGGCGGGGAGCCCCCGTACGACGCCAGGCTCTGCTCGCACACTGATGGGTACTGCGTCGCGCGGCACGACTTGCGGATGAAGTCGCTGGCCACCGGCGATGCAGCCGACGCGGCCAGGAACGCCGCTGCGGCGGCGGCGAGGAGGAGTAGGCGAGCCATGATTGCTGAGCTGGTGCGGCGGTGCGGGGAGTGTGCAGGGCAGGCAGAGGCAGCTCACGGAGTCACAGTGGAGACTGCTGGCTCTTGGCTGGTTCACTTGAATGATTGAATGACTTTTGTAATCACCCACCTAGTCGTGTCTCCTTATATAGGGAGATCTGGAAATCTGTGCAATTTTCGGAGATGATTTTTTTGAAAAGCAAAAAAAATTGGACGTAGGAGTATTATAGGAGTATACCTTTGATTTTGGATTTTTGCTATTGGGCTTGGACCATCAAACATGCATGGACAAAAGACATTGGCGTGGCGATGTGTGAAAGTGTGAGTGGAGACATTTCTAGAATGGTCCTCAGATCGGGTGACAATTAAATATGACGGCAACCACCAAGCCTCCCGCGGCAATTCCGTCGCGGAAAATGCTAACAATTCCGAGGTTGTCTCGATAAAAAAAAAATAAAAAAAAAGAGGAGAGGTGATTGTGTGAATGTGTGCACGTGATGGGCCAGGACGGGGCTGCTGTTTCTCTGTCGGCCCACGTGGACCTGCAGAGATGTGTCCTGGGAATGGATCAGCTCAGGCCTTTGAGATGCATCAAAAGTTAGAATTTTTTCACTCTCTCCATTACATTAATTTTTAGCTGCTTGCATAGAGTAGTAAATATAGATAAAAAAATAACTAATTACACAGTTTAGTTGAAAATCACGAGATGAATCTTTTGAGCCTAGTTGGTCAACAATTGGATAATATTTGTCAAATAAAACAAAAGTTGTACTATTTATCAGGTTCAAAAAATTTACAAACTAAACCAGGCCTCAGTATGAATGCTGACGGCATTTTGCTGCCTGCCTTGCCTCCCAACAGAAAGCTCATCATCATTATGGTCTTATTTAGATGCCATTCAAATTCCAAGTTTTCTCACGCTCTCTCCGTTACATCCAGTTTTAGCCGCTTGCATAGAGTATTAAATGTAAGTAAAAAAAAATAACTAATTACACAGTTTAGTTGGAAATCACGAGATGAATCTTTTGGGTCTAGTTGGTCCACGATTGGACAATATTTGCCAAATAAGACGAAAGTGATACTATTCATTTGTTCTGATATTTTCATGTTGTAG
The DNA here is from genome assembly GCA_022457205.1 of Saccharum spontaneum. NCBI lineage: Eukaryota > Viridiplantae > Streptophyta > Magnoliopsida > Poales > Poaceae > Saccharum > Saccharum spontaneum. The sequence continues at coordinate 59,452,853 of CM039615.1, forward strand.
CAACGATTTAAATACATACGGAGTAGCTTGCACTGCAATGTTGGATCAGTGAGAATTATATATATTATTAGTCGAGCACTAGTTTAGTTAGGTGTCTTTTCCATGATGATATACAGTGTCAAGACCGAAAAGCGTCATCGTTGTTGTAATTAACCCGGGAAAAGTGGCATGAATGCAGACTAGCTCGGTACTACTGTACCATATATTTATCATGAAGAAAAAGGAAGAAACACTATTATAGATTGAAAACAATCTTTGCAAGTAATTGCAGTGCTGGTACAATTGTTGCTTGAACATGTACTACTGAAGACGGTTGGATATGGCCTAATAATGTTTGGTCCACACACACCCTAGCTTGCCCTAGCAATTAACCACCATGGTGGGTTCGGCCGGCCACACACACATGACACCCCTAACGAATTTCAACGCTCGATCTTGCTCTTTCTGAAACTCGTAGTCCATCCGCTTTCAGGCAGAACCGGTTAGAATACCATTTGTTACTGTACGCATTAGTCAAATGCTTCATGCAGATCTGGACACTTTGATGACTCCTCTTGACTGTACCTGCCTAACAATGTAGCTAGCTAGCTAGCTAAGTATAGTTGTCTCAGTCATATTATATACTCCCTGTGCCCCTAAATGTATGTCGCTTTACGCTTCCCGAGAAACAACTTTAATTAAATATATATTAAAAAATATTAATATTTATGGTATATAATTAATATCATTGGAAATGTCTTTGAATCTAGTTTTTAATAAATTTATTTAGAGATACAAATGTTGCACGCATTTTATATAAATCGAGTCAAACTTGCGGGCACAAAAACCGGAAACGACACACAATTGGGGACAGAGGAAGTATATTCTGATGTCTCTCAGGCTAAGGATAGTCCCAACGCTAACTTATTAATTTCCATAGACACTACATTCTCTCTCCATTTTTTACCAATTACATTCATTCATGTCTTGGTTTTCGTGTAGAAATGGTTTCTAACTTAGACCTAGTTTCTATGATTTTTGTTCTAGCTCTTCAATAACTACCCTGCCACATCAACAAAATGCTTAGGTGACGGTACCAGGACTCTTCCGTGTTAGGCTGTCCGCACCGGGCAGCGCTAAAGCAGCCGGTACGACCGGCAGCGTGTGCGTGGTGCGCACCGCGCGCCTGTAAACGCGCCGCGAGCGTACCGGCTGCACAGAAGACCGCCACAGATTGCGCGTCAAGAGCAGCCCGCTAAACACTGTAGCAATAAGAGAGTGAGTTGGGGAGAAAGAGAAAGAGGGAGGGAGGGGAATAAAATATGGAATAGTGGGTATAAAGTATGGGATAAAGATAACACGGATACATGAGAAATGGATATAGAGTAGAGAATTTCGATGATTAGGATAAAATATTTATTTTTAGAGATAAAAATAGACGTCGATCGGTGCGGATAGCCTTACCGTTAATCTTGGCAAGAAACGGCGCTAGCTGTTGCTGTTTCAAGTGGCCTAGTCTAGCTAGTCTTGGCTCCATCGATCTGTCAACGACGTGCGTGTACTCCACCCGGCAGGCAGCCGCACAGTTTCCGGCGCCGAACCTGCCTGCAACGACGAGCGGTTAGTAGCCTACGACACCATCTCGATCTTTCTACGATATTGTACGTACCACGTACTGTAATTGTAATATACGAGTAATCTCCATGCCAGTACGTAGTACGTACAGCAACCAACGCAAGCGGCCGGCAAGCAAAGCATCGATCTGTCGTTTTCAGCATCTACCAACAGGATCTGAAATGAAAAGGGCTGGAGGTTTGCATGGGTTTGCTTCAGACTTGAGAGTTTGCCGGCGCAAATCACGTGAGCCCCCTCTGCTGCCTGCTAGCTCGATCTCCCATAGAAGCAATGCTGATGAGAAGAGAGAGAAAAAAGAAATGTCTCCTTCGGTTCAACTCCTATATATCTCCCACAGGACAGCCACAGAATTTGCTTCGATGGACGGATATCATCATCGTATACGTACGTAATGCATTATCTGCCTATTTTTGTTAGGAAGTCGTAGCTATATATCTGCCCATCTGTGGATGGACAAGTCTGGGGAGATCGACGGACGGGTATCAACTCGCAAAGATACACACACGTACGAAGCTGTTTGGTTCGTGCCTTTTCTAGACAATTCAAGCAGATTTACCTGAAGCCAGCAGGCAAACCAAACCGGCCAGTATATAGTTAAAGACTCTGTGCAGATGCCGTCGAAGCTTGCACTCGCCATGCACACGCCACGGAAGACGATCCGAGCGAGAGCAGGCTCCTAAGTCGTAAGGCCAGTCTCAATGCATAGTTTCACCTATCGGTTTCGAAGACATGAAACATAACATGAAATGGGTCTCTTTTCACAGTGAATAGTTTCATTAGGTCCCACAGCTCTCTCACTCTCTTCCCCCTGTTCCCCACCGCTGGAAGGCTCCGCAGCCGTCCGTGCGCGCCCAGGCCACGGTGTTCACCGGCACCATCGCCGGCAGGGAGATCACCAACTTCTCCTTCCCCAAGTTCGACCAGAACCGGTTCCAGCTCGCCACCAACCTGACGTTCACCGGCAACGCCACCGTCAACCAGGGCGCGCTCCAGGTCACCCCGGACAGCAGCAACAACTTCGCGACGTTCCTCGTCAACTAGACCGGCCGCATCTTCTACTCCACGCCGTTCCTGCTCTGGGCCTCCAACGTGTCCAACTCCAGCGACGGCCTGGGCGTACGGCAGCACGGACTGGATGAACGGCAGCGCGGCGAGCGCAGCCCGCGTACGGCAACGCGATGAGTGCGGCCTGGGAGAACAGCGGCGCAGCGAGCGTGGCCTGGACGGACAGCAGCACGGCGAGCGCGGCTTGCGCGGCCTGGACAGACGGCGGCGCGGTGAGCACGGCATACGAGGTCTGGGCGGACGGCGGCGCAATGAGCGTGGCTGGACGGATGGCGGCACGGCGAGCGCGGTTTGTGCGGCCTACATGGTCTTCCGCCTCAGCATCACGAGGATGAGGTCAAGAAGTACTTGTAAGAGGATAAGCTAAAGGTATCACCGTATTCATATGTCTTTTATTTGTGTTAATTATTGGCTTCTATTGCAAATATACAATGGCCACCAAGATTGTTGTAGCTGTTATCTGTTTTTCACCTTGTAGTCCAACCGTGTTATCTGAAATTGGCATCTTTTATTACACTTGGACATGACACCAACAAAGCTAACATGGAAATTGTAATCAGATCTTTTTAGAAGTCACGTGATCATTTGTTTCGTTTTTACAGAAATAGCAAATTGCTTAGCAACTGTCCCGGGCAATACTGTGAGAGCAATTGAAACATGTACTTGTTTTTCCTGTCCACTTGGGCTACACACATTTATAATAAAACACATCTACGTAAAAATGTATCTGATATTTTGTGCATCTCTTGTTACAAGTATTTAATTTGAATTCTCTTTTATGCAGGATTTAGTGAAGTACTCTGAAATCATCAACTTTCCTATTTATTTGTTGTCAACCAAGCAGGTTGATGTTGACAACCCCAGAAACTACAAAGGAGAAAGAGACAGAAGAAGGTGAAGAGAAAGAGAAAAGGCCCAAGACGAAGACAACAAAGGAGACTGTTTCTGAATGATGTGAATGTTGGAGTATATGTAGGCCCATGAGGCTAAGGCCCATGAGGCCCATGTATGGAACTATATAGCTACCCTTCTAGGGTTAGCCAAGTAATAGAGAATCTTTCCTCTAGCATGCATGGAGGCCAAGTCTGATACGTCCCTGTTCGTCTACCACCATGGGGCCGACACTGCATACTTGTTGCTCTATGTTGATGATATTGTCCTCACCGCCTCCAGCGAGCCTCTTCTCCGCCGGATCATTGCAGCTCTTCAGCAGGAGTTTGCGATGAAGGACCTGGGTGAGCTCCATCACTTTCTCGGTGTCACTGTTGAGCACCGTCCTGCTGGGCTCCTTCTTCACCAGCGACAGTACACTCGGGATATCCTGGAGCGGGCTGGGATGTCTGATTGCAAGCCCTGCTCCACCCCGGTCGACATTCAGGGCAAGCTGTCTGCGGCCGAGGGACCACCGGTGGACGATCCCACTGCGTACAGGAGTCTTGCCGGGGCTCTTCAGTACCTCACCTTCACCCGGCCGGACATCACCTATGCAGTTCAGCAGGTCTGCCTCCACATGCATGATCCCCGGGAGCCCCACCTCACGGCTCTCAAGCGTCTCCTCCGCTACCTCCGGGGCACCCTCGACTACGGCCTCCTCCTCCACCGGGCCTCCTCCACCGACCTCGTTGTCTACACCGACGCGGACTGGGCCGGGTGCCCGGATACTCGTCGCTCCACCTCCGGCTACGCCGTCTTCCTGGGCGGCAACCTGGTGTCTTGGTCGTCCAAGCGCCAGCCGGTGGTCTCCCGGTCCAGTGCCGAGGCGGAGTACCGCGCCGTGGCTAACGGCGTGGCGGAGGCCGCCTGGCTCCGGCAGCTGCTTGCTGAGTTGCACACTCCACCCTCCAGGAGCACACTGATCTACTGCGACAACGTCAGTGCGGTCTACCTCTCCACCAACCCCATCCAGCACCAGCGGACGAAGCACGTCGAGATCGACCTCCACTTTGTCCGTGATCGGGTGGCCATCGGCGAGGTGCGGGTCCTTCATGTCCCGACGACCTCCCAGTTCGCGGACATCTTCACCAAAGGCCTCCCGTCCTCGACCTTCGCCGAGTTTCGCTCCAGCCTCAACATCACCCGTGGCTAGTTGCGTCTGTGGGGGGGTTGTGTGTGTTCTTTCTTGTTTCAGCCTCGAACTCCGCTGCGACGGTAGTTCAGACTGCGGGGGGGTGTTGGAGTATATGTAGGCCCATGAGGCTAAGGCCCATGTGGCCCATGTATGGAACTATATAGCTACCCTTCTAGGGTTAGCCAAGTAATAGAGAATCTTTCCTCTAGCAGTGAAGGTTGTATGGCTTCACAACCCAAAGGAGGTACTGATGAAGAATACTTAAAGTTTTACCACTCACTAGCTAAGATAAAATAGTGTACTAATGAATTAGTAGGTTGAAACAGTTTTTCCCCCCTAAAGAAACCTTTGTGTGCGCCCCTTGTTGAAGAAACATATGTATAACCTAACATCAGGATGCAGGCGGGGTGGGTCATTAACGCTACCCACCAACCCGCCCCGCAAAATCATGGTTTGTGGCCAGCGTGCCCCAGCTGCAAGTTGTTTGTGGCCTAAATGTTGTTTTTTTCTAATCAAGCCTAAATGTTGTTTAGCTGCAAAGCCCACTGGACATTGTTGCAGCAACAATGAACCCGCAAAACCCGCAAGAAAGGCCTCTCCTAGTCTCCTTGTTTATCCCTGCCGCAATCGCCGCCGGTGTTGTCGGTGTCGCTCTCCTCCACTTCTCCTTGTGCCTACTCTATATCTCGCAGATGAAAAGGTCGTTTGCGGGCTTTGCAGCTGTGGTAGGCGCCGAAGACATGGCCACAAGCTTGCAATGGAGCAAGAGTAGTAGGCAGGAGACGATAGGGGCGGCGCTTGCTTCTGCGGGATTCAGACGCCTGGTCAGGGGCGCGGCTTCCTTGTCCGGCGATTGGTTCCAACTTCCACGGAGATGAGGCCGGCAACCAAAGCTAGGTTATGCACCATGCGGGTCTCTGCAGGACTAACATTTGCTGCCGCAAAGCCTGCGAAACTTTTGCTACCCACGTAATCTAGTTTTCTGACAGCCACAAACCCGCAGGCATTTGCTTGCTTGCGACGAGCTTTGTGGGTTTGCGGTTGGCCACAACCCGCCCCGCCTGCATCTCGAACTTAACAATTAACAGTTTTTTTTTAGGACTTCGGTGATGAAAAGCCCATGGGGTTAGAGCCACTTCACTGCTCAGGGAGATGCTGAGTTCAAAGCTTTGCTCTTTATTTCCCACAAAGGCTCCACATGATCTCTATGAGAGTTACTACAACAATAACGTGTCAAGCCTTTCTAGGATATTGTTGATTCAGACACACTTCCCCTGAATGCATCACGAGAAAGAAGAAGCTGATCCAAGAAGCTCTTGACATGATTAGGAAACTTGCGGCAGACCTTCAAGAATAGGATTCTCTTTTGAAAGACCTAGACAGTACTTGTTCATGTTAACAAACTGTGGCATTCAAGAGCTTCCCATCTTAGAACAAGACATGACATTTCAGATTGCTACATCTTGACTTGTTTATTTTAAGAAAATTAAAAATAAAACATTCGGGGTACTTAAAGTCTTAAACATGTTATAAATTGTCATAACTTGTAAATTAATTAAAGTACTTTCTTTAATACAACTTGTATTTTTTTGTCTAATTTATTTTATAGATACCTTAGTTTTGATGTACACTTCTAGCTTGACAGATACTATAATGCTACTAAGAAATATGAAGGTTCTTACAGGAGTGAAACTGCACTGGTAAGGCAACTTCATGAGATGCCCACATTTTCTGATCAATATTGTTATTATAGATAATTGAAAATCCTTAGTTCAAAATTGAGAGCATGGATAATCTTGATTTCAGTGTTAGATGTACTGTCTTTACTACTGGCTTTTTAATCTGAAAGTACTTAAACTCCGGTATTCCACTAATTGCATGTGAAGTATGTTAATTCTGTACCAAAGCTATTTATTTGATTCCATTCCATCTCACCATAGTTACACTACGAGCCTGTTTAGTTCCTCCCCCAACCCAAAAAAGTTTGCGCAGTACCCGTCACATCGAATCTTTGGACGCATGCATGGAACATTAAATGTAGGTAAAAAAAATAACTAATTGCACAGTTTGTCTATAAATGTCGAAACGAATCTTTTGAGCCTAGTTAGTCCATAATTGGATAAATTTTGTCAAATAAAACAAAAAGTGCTACAGTAGCCGAACCCAAACTTTTTCACCAACTAAACAACCCCTACGTTTTCAAGGTTTGTCATTGAGATGTGAGAGGTTTCAGTGGCAGGATAGCAGCTCCATAACGCCCATTAAATATTTTTTTTAAAAAATCCGTAGGCTGGCAAAATAAAAAAGGGCGCGGCAAAGCCGCGCCGAGTTTTGTAGTACGTACTCAACCGACGCACCGCAGTGTAATACGTGTATGTGGGCTAGTAGCGAGGGCTATTTAGGCTTGGGCCTGGGCCTGGGCCATGGGCTAGTAGCCTGGCCCGACCTTGTTGACGATTGCCAGCGCGTTGCTGGTGACCAGCGCGACCTCGACGATCTTGCCACGGATGGTGGCGCGCGTGGCGGCGTCGACGCCGCGGGAGGAGAGGCCGTCGAGGTAGGTGTTCTCGTCGGTGAGCGCGGCGCTGCACCAGGTCTGCACGTTGCTGAGGTGCCACTTGAACGCGGGCGTCCCGGCCCTGGACATCCCGGCGCCGCCCATCTCCTGCGCCGCGTCGCGGAGGTGGCCCACGCTGTCCGCCAGGTTCTCCAGGCAGTCGCGCACGGGGCCGGCAGCAGACGACGACGGCGCGCCGCCTTTCCTCGCAGCGCCCTTCTTGTGGCCGGAGCCGCTGGAGCCGCACAGGCGGCCCACGTAGGCCGACGCGGCCCGCGCCAGCTCCCGCGGGCTCCGCGGCGGCGGGGAGCCCCCGTACGACGCCAGGCTCTGCTCGCACACCGACGGGTACTGTGTCGCGCGGCAGGACTTGCGGACGAAGTCGCTCGGCGCCGGCGACGCTGCCGCCGCGGCCAGCAGCGCTGCTGCAACGGCGGCGAGCCGCAGGAGGAGGCAAGCAGCGGCACTGCTGCCCGGGCGAGCCATGATTACTGAGCTGTGCTGGTGCGGCTGTCCGGCGAGTGTGCAGTGCGGCTGAGCTGTGCTGGTAGCATTTGATTATGAAAAGTAGGCTATCGGTGGCTGGATCACCGATAGGGGCTTATCGGCTCCCCAGCGGCCGATAGGTACCTGTCGGCTCTCCCCTGGCCGATAGGCTCTAAAATACTACCGCCCGCTCTTCTCTCTCACCGCTTTCTCTCTTCCCCCATCGTCGCATGCGCGCCGCCCCCATGGTGCGGGCGACCGCTCCTCCACCCGGCAGGCAGCCGCACAGTTTCTGGCGCCGAACCTGCAAATCTGCAACGATGAGCGGCTAGGACTAGGAGCCTAGGACACCACCATCTCTTCTCCATGCCAGTACGTGTACGTGGCTACGAACGCATATATATAGCGGCTAAAGCAAAGCATCTGTCGTCTTCAGCAACAGCAACAGCAACAGGATCTGAAATGGAAGGGGGATGGAGGTTTCAGGTTTGGGTTTGCTTCAGAGAGTTTGCCGGAGCATACAAATCACTGCTGCTGCTCGTTCTCCCACAGCAGCGGGCACGCACAAGAACTGAACAGCTAGCGATCTTAGAGAGATATATGCGGAGCAGAGGGGGGTCCGGGCAGGGCTCTTCATCTCTGTATGTATGTATGCTGAATAATTGCTGATGAGAAGACAACGAAAAACGGAAATGTCCCCCTTCGCTTCAACTTCAACCCATTGAGTTATCAACAAAAAAAAAAAACTTCAACCCATTGCATCGCAAGCCTCTGAATCCGATCCCTGACGCTAGCTGCCTATACTGAAATCTATCTGTGGCTGGGTCTCAACTCTGAACGGCCGGGGGTCTCGCGTTACTTTGCTCAAGAATAGACACGCACGCGATCGTGATGGTGTATATTATTATATATGCTAGCAGTGCATGTAGACATGTACCACTGCATACACTACTGCCAGTTGGTGCGTGGCTCAATTCAGTGCTTCAACGAACACTGCGGCTTCTTCTTCTTCTTCTTGTCGAGTTTGGGATCGTTGGTAGGCCACCTCCCTCAGTCACGACCACGCAGAGCGGTGGGTGTTCGTGTTCCTACGCAGGGCATGCACAGGAACAGCGAAGCCACGGGAGCTGAGCCACAGAGCGAGTGTCCACTTCAGATCAGCAGATTGCCTCTCTCGCTGCCTGCCTACTGGAATTTGTGGCTGGGACGTCTGAACGGTGCCGGCCTCCCGTTCGAATTCGCACAAGACGACGCGCACGTGGTGTGATTTGATGGTGTCCATGCTAGCAGTGCATCCTACTGCTTTTTTCTCATACACGCGCTGCTCCCAATTTTGTGGCGAAGTTTGCGTTGGCTTCAACCTACACAAACAAAACGCCCTGCCGCATGGACTGCAAACATACCTGCTGCGTTCGTTCACTCATTGGTTCGTGATCTCTCTCTCTCCCAGGGACGGATCGGCGGCAGGGCCGCACCGCACTGGTGGTGCCGGGCTGCAGCGCCGGCATACAGTATAGCTAACAAAATCACTACTGGCACCATTAAGTCAGAGCTGATGAATATCAATTAGGCGGAGCCATGAATTATACATAGGAGTTATACATAGAGAGATCAAGTCGGTCAAACAAATTCAACGTATGCAAACTCAGCGTAGTAGTTTGTGTTTAGATTCTTGTGGTACCTGACCAGTGACCACACATGAATCTCGAAATCTACGTCTTAGTATTACGGGGTGCTCACAAATGAAGTAGGATACGTAATATAAGTAATGTATCTATGAAAATCTTCGGGTTGATCATTTTTCAATGTAATAGTATAACTTTCAGTACACTAGGAAGGTTCTGAGCGTCTATGTAAAATTCTTCTGACCTCTTAGGGCGCCGCGAAGGCATGTTGTATCAAACTGCTTTCTCTACCTTAATACAAAGACGCGCAAACCTTTTGCGTGACTGAGAAAAAAAATCTATGAAAATCTAAAACGTCTTATAAATTACTAGCAAATATGCCCGTACGTTGCAATGGGAGAAGAAAGAAACTATCAAACATTAGTAAGAAAAAAGATTTAAAAATAAAAATGTTATTTTAATGGCTATACTTTATTTTATGATGATCATGACATCCAAAATAAAATTAATATCATTAATAATATGACAATGTCCTATTAAGTCTAACGAATTAAAATACTCCAATTGTCTCAAATTGTAACTTGTTCATTATGTCTAACAAAAATGCTTGCACACGGTCGTCCGCCTCGTCAGGACACAACTTTCTTGGTCTACCCAGCGTACAGGCCCAACAGCACCTCTACGTCTCTTCCACCCTACTCGCATCGGTGTCCCAGCATCACCGCGCATACGCCACGCCCCCTTCCCCCACCGCACACCTGTCCCTAGCCGCACCGTACCTTTCCCCCACCGCACCGCACCCTATCACTGGTCGCGTCGTGCCCCATCTCCAGCGAGTGAACAGGGTTGGACAACTGCGGCCGAGCAGCGGCGGCGATGGAGAAGCCGTTCCGATGGGTGCGAGCCTGGGCAGCGAGCAGGCGTGACATAATCGCAGGAGGAGCGATGGGCCGACGTCCTGCAGCGGAGGTGTATGCTGGACCAACGTCTCCTTGACCCAAGCTTACTGGCTATAGCAGTTCGTCACCAGGTAGGCCGTGGCCACTGGTAATGCCGTGTTTCAAGTGTTTGGTCTGGATGTTGCGAAAGTATATTCTGAGATATTGCATATGTTGCAATGACAATATACGCATGTTTTCAAGTATTTCAGGTGTTTTCAGACTTTTGTTTAAAGTGTTTCATCTAGATGTTGCAAAAGTAGATTTTGATGTTACATATGTTGCCATGACAAAATACGCATGTTTTGCAAGCCTATGTTTCAGGTGTTCAGACGTATGTTGCAAATGTTTCGTCTCGATGTTTCAAAAGTAGATCTTGGTGTTGCACATGTTGCCAATGTCTATACACGCATGTTTTAAGTGTTTCAGCTATCTTCATACGTATGTTACAGATGTTTCATGTGGATATTTCAAAAGTAGATCGATCGGGTGTTACACATGCTGCAATGACGCTGGTGGCTAGCGAACGTCGGCCTGCCACATGGCTTCACCTCCTACCTTGTGCCTTCCTCGCACGGCGAGCGCGCGGAGTCACAGACGTCGGGTCGTGAGGGTAGGCTCAGCTAACGAGCGCGCGAAATCGCGGACGTCTGGTAGGCACAGCAGCAGGCGCGGTGCAGGCAGGTAGACATCGCAAGCACGCGCAGGCGCAGTAGCTTGTGCACAAGGCAGGGCAGACGCGGGCGTCAGGACAGGGGCTAGCGTCCGGACATCCGAGTGTACATAGTAAAAGATATATATATATATATTGAAAAGCCAAAATAATTTACAATTTAGAATAGAGGGAGTTGAACTTTGATTTTTTTATTGTAAGACACAAAAATATTTACTCATAATTTATCATAACTTTAATCTATATCTATATCTATATGGATCCAAATCCAAATTTAAATCCAAATAAAAAATGAGAATAAAAATTACCCTAATATAAAAATCACAAAGAGTTCATAGGCTCTTTTGTTTTTCTTACCGAGTTTCAATTTTACTTTTCATGGATCTAAACACAAAACACATGTCCTGTTTTTTCACGTTCGTTTTCCGTCCACCGAGTTGTGGTACCGTGTCAATCTAGGTTTCTTTTTTTTTCTTTCCTCTGTCTTTTTGCATGTATGGTTTTTTGTTTTTTTTTTCACGATCAATTTTCCTTTTCTTTGTGTCATTTTTTATGTTCATGTTATGTTTCCCTGAGAAGGAACGATGGGAGTGAAGAAGTACAGAAGTAGCCGATTCAGTAATAAGAAGTCTAAGAGTCGTATTTGACTTGTAAGCAAAATGCGATGAGAATCATATTTTTCATGAGTAGTAACTATTTATATGCATAGTGTATTACAATGCATTGAAATTTGAAGAGTTTTTTTTTTTTCAAAATTCACTTTACCACCAAGGATGTAACTTTTTCTGCCATTATTTTAGTAGTTCCTTCCTGGAACATGATGCTTCTCCTGAAGGTGTGTTTTTCTGTTGACGCATTTTATATTGGTGTCAAAGAATCGATTTGGTCGTGTAGACCCCGAACGAATAAGTGCTTGAATTTTTATTTTGTCTCGTTGGTTGCCTCTCCTAGTTTTTGTTTTATATCTGTTGTAAGGAGGTGTGTCATGTTAGGATTAGTATTGGAATTTTGCTTAGTTTTTTCAGAAAAGGAATCAACCAGGAAAAATATAATATGTTTTTGTTTGTTATAGGAATCAATTAAAGAATAGAAAACTCTAATTGGTTGGCCATTGGTCGTAACTCCTACACGGACACCAATACGTTTCGGAATAGGACTCCGTATCACGCTTGATAAGAGTTATTTTAACTCGTATGAGCATGAGTTATATATATAAGTCTGGACAAAGAACTCTTCATTGTCTGGTAATTAGAGGGAGACGGACCAAAAAATGAATGGACCACAAAAATGGGCTGAAATTTTGCCTCTTTATTATTAGTATGGATATAGATATAGAAAATGGAGGGAGTAGTTCCTTGTAAGTTGATTGTATTTTTTTGTCATGATAGGTTTATATATATTCTATTGGGAGAAGCATCATCTATATGTTACATAACAAATAAAATATATCTTTTTCAAAGAAATTAGTATAAAAAATGTAAGCATTCATTAGTGTGACATTTTGCTTTTTATCTAATATAAAAGCCAGAATCATTTCCCACCTTGTCCAGCCTTAAAGAATGAATATTATTCTTGTTCGTCTTTATTAATGCATCCGTCTGAAAAGTCCTACACATAAACAAGTTGAAGCATCAAGCATTAGCAAAAGGGACTTGCTAGCGTCCTGATGTCCGATCCGGCGCAAGCGTCCAGACGCAGCCCGCACAGGGAGCAAGCGAGTGCCTAGCGCGTCAGGCTCGTGAGCAAGCGCACTGGCAGTGGCCCTGCGTTGCCCTCGGACATCGCCCGCGCCGCCGCCCGCTTCCACGCTCACCCATTTGCAACGTCCAATTTACTTTTGAAACATCTAGATGCAACAATTGCAACATACAAAAGAAGACAGTTGAAACACTTGAAACAAGCGTCTGAAACACTTGCGAAAACGTCTTAAAAACATTTGAAGACCATTGCACACATATGCAACACTCAGATGATACACTTGCAAAGATATATATAAAACACTTGAAACATATGCTCGCAACATGGATATATATGCAACATCCATATCTACTTTTGCAACATCCAGATAAAAACACTTGCAACATTTGTCTGGAACAAATGAAACATTTGAAACATATACACTTGAAACATACGTGTATAGCCATTACAACATGTGCAACATCTCGATCTACTTTTGCAACATCCGTATGAAACACTTGAAACAATTGAAACACTTCAAACATAGGATTACAACATGTTTGAAAATGCCTAAAAACACAGCATTGCCGGTGGCCATGGCTTACCTGGTGGGAAACTATGGTGGCACAGGCCTCCCCTTCCTGTCGACGACGCGAAGCGGATGGGGGCACAAGCACAGGCGCAAAGCCTTCACTGCCTCTCCTTAGGTGACGGGCGAGGTGGATGGGGGTGTGGCGTGGCGTGGGCGTGCGGAGCAGCGAGGAAAGAGGTCGGGTGCCTTGTGGGAAGGAGCGGCGTGGGAAAGGCCGGCCATGCGGGAGATGCCGGAGCAGGTACTTCATGTTGCGGAGGGAGTGGGGAAGAGAGAGCGTCCGGCTGCGGGATCTTGCAGCAGCGGGTCGACCGGAGGTACGGTGTGGTGATGGGCTTGGAGCAGCTGAGAGGATAAGCTCGAGTGATTTTTTTAGAGGCCGGTGCGTTGCGCAGGAGGGAGGCAGGACTCAAGAATCCGACGGGGCGGACGCCTGTGGCGAGCGTTTCCGCTAGCAAAAACGTTATTTAGTAAACAAAAATATTTACTCCAGCTGTTCAAAATGAGTGTCACCTTCACATTGGACAAAAGATCGGAAGCAAAAGAACTTATGTCTCGAAGAACATATGAATGTTAACGATGACACTTATTTTGTCGTCACAGGATCGGACAGAGGACTACATAGTGTATGTACGTTCTTAGTGTACTTGTCGCCATAAGTCCATAATACTACAAGCTTATCGTTATCACCCTTCACTACACATCTTACACGAGCAAGCATAACCAGGAGCAACACATGGAAAACTGAACTAGTACGTACTCAACTGACGCACCGAAGTATAATACGTGTATGCGGGCCAGTAGCGAGGGCTATTTGGTCTGGGCCTGGGCCTGGGCCTGGGCTAGTACCCTGCTGTCCCGACCTTGTTGACGAGTGCCAGCGCGTTGCTGGTGACCTGCGCGACCTCGACGACCTTGCCGCGGATGGCGGCGCGCGTGGCGGCGTCGACGCCGCGGGAGGAGAGGCCGTCGAGGCAGGTGTTCTCGTCGGTAAGCGCGGCGCTGCACCAGGTCTGCACGTTGCTGAGGTGCCACTTGAACGCGGGTGTCCCGGCCCTGGACATCCCTGCGCCGCCCATCTCCTGCTCCGCGTTGCGGAGGTGGCCCACGCTGTCCGCCAGGTTCTCCAGGCAGTCGCGCACAGGGCCGGCAGCGGACGACGACGGCGCGCCGCCCTTCCTCGCAGCGCCCTTCTTGTGGCCGGAGCCGCTGGAGCCGCACAGGCGGCCCACGTAGGCCGACGCGGGCTCCGCGGCGGCGGGGAGCCCCCGTACGACGCCAGGCTCTGCTCGCACACCGACGGGTACTGCGTCGCGCGGCAGGACTTGCGGACGAAGTAGCTCGGCGCCGGTGACGCTGCCGCCGCGGCCAGGAGCGCTGCTGCAACGGCGGCGAGCCGCAGGAGGAGGCAAGCAGCGGCACTGCTGCCCGGGCAAGCCATGATTACTGAGCTGTGCTGGTGCGGCTGTCCGGCGAGTGTGCAGTGTGGCTGAGCTGTGCTGGTCGCATTTGATTATGAAAAGTAGGCTATCGGTGGCTGGATCACCGATAGGGGACTTATCGGCGCGCCAGTGGCCGATAGGTACCTGTCGGCTCTCCCCTGGCCGATAGGCTCTAAAATACTGCCGCCCGCTCTTCTCTCTCTCACCGCTTTCTCTCTTCCCCCATCGTCGCATGCGCGCCGCCCCCATGGTGCGGGCGACCGCTCCTCCACCCGGCAGGCAGCCGCACAGTTTCTGGCGCCGAACCTGTAAATCTGCAACGATGAGCGGCTAGGACTAGGAGCCTAGGACAGCACCGTCTCTTCTCCATGCCAGTACGTGTAGAGAGAGAGATGCGGAGCAGAGAGGGGTCCGGGCAGGGCTCTTCATCTCTGTATGTATGCTGAATGCTGATGAGAAGAGAAAAACGGAAATGTGCCCCTTCGCTTCAACTTCAACCCATTGAGTTATCAAAAAAAAAAAACTAAAATGTTTACCTTCTGATATTGTACATGTCAGCAAGAAGAAATAGAGCAGGCTATTCGGAAATCTAAAATGTTTACCTTCTCTAATGCATACAGGGGAAACTCAGATTACATTATGAGGTTTCCTGGCTTCAAACATCTAAAAATTCAGAACCTACACAGGATAGAGATTCAAGGTGGGTATGGAGAGGGAATATATCTACGGGTAGTTGGGTACACGCAAAGACATAGTAAAGAATACCTATGGCGCCCTCACGTTCATCTAGAGGCTTCTATGGTGAATTCGAAACGAATCTTACCTCTGAAATCATGTAGTGCACATACTATTCTAGTTTGAGCTTGGTCACGTGAG
Source organism: Saccharum spontaneum (assembly GCA_022457205.1). Taxonomy (NCBI): domain Eukaryota; kingdom Viridiplantae; phylum Streptophyta; class Magnoliopsida; order Poales; family Poaceae; genus Saccharum; species Saccharum spontaneum. The sequence continues at coordinate 59,468,466 of CM039615.1, forward strand.
GCCGCATGGCTGCTGCCGTTGTATGGGAGCTTGGAATGCAGCCGGTAGCAGTGCTGGCGGTGCCCACAATGTCATGGAGACACCAGCCAGAGACGGCGCCGGGATGGGGATGACCGGTGGCTGCGCCCGCCTTGCTCGTTCGCAAATCTTCCGCTACCTCGGTTATATGGCCACTTTCATGCAGGATCAGGAACCTGAAGATGGCTATTTGCTCGATAGGTAAAATAGCTGTTGAGGCAAATCACCGAGCACATCATGTGCGTCATCCATAAATGGAGCATTCATGATTCATGAGCAGTACAAGATGGAATTGGTGTGGAGAAAACCACCATGGTTTTTGCGTCTGGTTTTTGCTGGATTGCAAGCGAGCCTCAGCTTGAAGAACTTCAAACCTGATGCAGTCATCCGGTACCTCTCGACCGAGGCCGCCCGTTTCTTAGCGCCCTCAGGCAGAACATCTTCGAGGTTAAAGAGTAGGGCTAGCTTGCGTCCCTGCCCATGCCATGTGGGTTATATAGTGGGCGTTGTTGCTCATGACTGCGGCCGCGGCCGCCAATTCAGGCGAATTGATTATGAAAAGTAGGCTATTGGTGGCTGGATCGCCGACAGGGGACTTGTCGGTTCCCCAGAAGCCGATAGGTACCTATCGGCGCTCCGCTGGCCGACAGGCTCTAAAATACCTGCCGCTCGCTCTTCTCTCTCTCGCCGCTTTCTCTCTCCCCCATCGTCGCATGCGCGCCGCCCCATCGTGCGGGCGACCGCTCCTCCACCCGGCAGGCAGCCGCACAGTTTCTGGCGCCGAACCTGCAAATCTGCAACGATGAGCGGCTAGGACTAGAGCCTAGGACACCACCATCTCTTCTCCATGCCAGTACGTGTACGTGGCTACGAACGCATAGCGGCTAAAGCAAAGCATCTGTCGTCTTCAGCAACAGCAACAGCAACAGGATCTGAAATGGAAGGGGAATGGAGGTTTGGGTTTGCTTCAGAGAGTTTGCCGGAGCATACAAATCACTGCTGCTGCTGCCTCTGCCTGCTCGATCTCCCACAGCAGCGAGCACGCACAAGAACTGAACAGCTAGCGATGTTAGAGAGATATATGCGGAGCAGAGAGGGCTCTTCATCTCTGTACGTATGCTGAATGCCGATGAGAAGAGAAAAACGGAAATGTGCCCCTTCGGTTCAGCTTCAACCCATTGAGTTATCAAAAAAAAAAACTTGAACCCATTGCATCGCAAGCCTCTGAATCCGATCCCTGACGCTAGCTGCCTATACTGAAATCTATCTGTGGCTGGGTCTCAACTCTGAACGGCCGGGGGTCTCGCCTTACTTTGCTCAAGAATAGACACGCACGCGATCGTGATGGTGTATATTATTATTATTATTATATATATATATATATGCTAGCAGTGCATGTAGGCATGTACCACTGCATACACTACTGCCAGTTGGTGCGTGGCTCAATTCAGTGCTTCAACGAACACTGCGGCTTCTTCTTCTTCTCGTCGAGTTTGGGGTCGTCGGTAGGCCACCTCCCTCAGTCACGGTCACGGCCACGCAGAGCGGTGGGTGTTCGTGTTCCTACGCACAGGGCATACACAGGAACAACGAAGCCACGGGAGCTGAGCCACAGAGCGAGCGTCCACTTCAGATCAGCAGATTGCCTCTCTCGCTGCCTGCCTACTCCCTACTGGAATTTGTTTTTTTTTTGAAACGCAAACGGAGGGGAGAGGTTCCCCACCAAATTATATTATAAGGAAGACACTACCCCGAGAGGCCGGGGTGGCCAGTAGCATTACAAGCAAGGAGGTAAGCACGCCAGTCATCGAGACTGCTAGCAAGATCAGTTTTCAGGCGTTTACGCCATACAACAAGATCATCACAGATCTTGGAAATTACAGCCCGGCTGCTAGATAGCTCATTTCTAAAAATCTCACCATTTCTTGCATCCCATAATCGCCACAGCATAGTCAGGAAGACAAAAGGCCAAAGTCTGGCTTCGAGGCCATTAGGGGTAGGGGAATTCCAGACGTCCTCATCGGAGAGGGTGGCTGGGTCAGACAGGCCGATTCTGCACCAGAAGTCGGCGCTCGCCGTGCACACGAAGAATACATGATCCCTGTCCTCCATAGGTGCAGAGCAGCGTTGGCACAGCTCATTCTCCACAACGTTCTTGGAGTGAAGATTGGCCCTCGTACTCAACCTGTCTTTAAAGTACAGCCAGGCGAAGACCTTAACCTTATTCGGTACGCGGGTTTTCCAGATGCGACGCCCATGCTCATCACCTGAACCCTGGTTGCAGTCAAGTGCTGCGTACGCATCGCGGGTTGTGTAGGGCTTGCCGGTCGTTTTCAGCGTTCTGGAGTCAGCACCCTCCCGTAGGCTGTAGTCCTGCAAAGAACACATGAGGCTGTCTAGCTGAAAGCTAGCAGCAGTTGTCAGCCGGGGTCTCAAGCACAAGTCAAACCCATTCTGGAAAACACATTGCACAGAGATGTTAGGCCTAGTGGTGTGGGAGAAGAGAGCGGCGTAATGGGAACAAAGAGGCCCGTCAGACAGCCAGTTGTCAAACCAAAAAGAAGTAGATGCACCATCATGGACATCGACAGTAGTGATGGAGCGGTAAGTGTTTAGTTCATCAGTGATGATTTTCCACAGATAGCTGCAGGTACCAGCGGGTGGAGTGTCAAAGGAACCAGCATCACGGAGGAGCCACTCTTTCCAAGCCACTTGCTCGCCTGAGAAAAGTTTGTCAATGAACTTCATAAGAAGGCAACGGTTCTGTAGTTCCAAATTTTTCACTCCGAGTCCACCATCCTCTTTCCTTGCTTGAACGTTATCCCAAGCAACTAGACATTTGGACCCATGACAGACATCCTCCCCGGTCCAAAAAAAGGCGCGTCGGCGACGATCAATGGCCTTGATGATCGTTTTTGGGACATTCATGGCGGACATGTAATGAAGAGGGATGGCGCTGAGGATAGAGGTAGAGAGGGTGAGTCGTCCTGCTCTGTTAAGGAGGGAGGCACACCAACCGGAGAGGTATTTATCGCAGGAGGAGATCAGAGGAAGGCAATCATGAACAGAGATTTTGGCCTACTGGAATTTGTGGCTGGGTCGTCTGAACGGTGCCGGCCTCGCGTTCGAATTCGCACAAGACGACGCCGCACGTGGTGTGATTTGACGATGTCCATGCTAGCAGTGCATCCTACTGCGCTAGTGTTTAGATAGTGTAAAAATTGATGTAAAGTTCCTGTAGCACTTTTCGTTGTTATTTGGTAAAATTTATTTAATTATGGTCTAACTAGCCTCAAAAGATTCGTCTCGATATTTACAGATAAACTGTGCAATTAGTTATTTTTTTACCTATATTTAATACTCCATGTATGCGTCCAAAGATTCGATGTGACGGGAAATCTTGTAAAATTTTTGAAATTTTGAAGAAACTAAACACTGCCTGCTTTTTTTCTCATACACGCGCTGCTCCCAATTTTGTGGTGAAGTTTGCGTTGGCTTCAACGTACACAAACAAAACGCCCTGCCGCATGGACTGCAAACATACCTGCTGCGTTCGTTCACTCATTGGCTGTGAATTGTGATCTCTCTCTCTCCCTGTCTCCCAGGGACGGATCCGGCGGCAGGGCCGCACTGGTGGGTGCCGGGGTGCAGCTAGCTCACAAAATCACTACCAGCACCATTAATATACACACTTAGACGAAGCCGGCAATTATACATAGAGAGATCGAGTCGGTCAAACAAATTCAACGTGTGCAAACTCAGCGTAGTAGTATGTGTTTAGATTCTTGTGTTACCTAACCAGTGATCACACATGAATCTGTCATCTACCACTTAGTATCACGGGGTCCTGTTCATCCGACTTATAATCCGTCTTTTTCAGCTTGTTTTTTCAGTCGGAATAGTATTTTTCTCTCACAAAAAATCAGCCAACAGTGTTTTTCAGCCGGCTTATCAGCACAGCCGAACGAGACCTAAGATACATAATATAAGCAATTAATGTATCTATGAAAATCTAAAACGTCTTATAAATTAAAATGAAGGGGGTAGTTCCTTCTAAGTTGATCATATTTTTTTGTCATGATAGGTTTGTATATATTAAAGCATCATCTATATGTTACATAACAAATAAAATATATCTTTTTCAAAGAAATCAGTATAGCAAAAATGTAAGCATTCATTAGTGTGACATATAGCAAAAATGTAAGCATTCATTAGTGTGACATTTTGCTTTTATCTAATAAAAAAGCCAGAATCCTTTCCCCCTTGTCCAGCCTTAAAGAATGAGTATTATTGTTGTTCGTCTTTATTAATGTATCTGCCTCAAAAGATCCTACAAATAAACAGTTCCATGTGTAACACCCGATTTACTTTTAAAACATCTAGATGCAACAGTTGCAACATACAAAAAAAAGACAGTTGGAACACTTGAAACAAGCGTTTGAAACACTTGCGAGAACATCTGAAAAACATTTGAAAACTATTGCAAACATATACAATATTCAGATGAAACACTTGCAAGATACGTAAGAAACACTTGAAACATACTCTCTCTATCCCTAAATATCTGTCGTTTGCGCTTTCCAAGAAATAACTTTGACTAAATATATATTAATTAATATTTATAGTACATAATTAGTATCATTGGAAAGATATTTGAATCTAGTTTTTAATAAATTTATTTAGAGATGCAAATGTTGCACGTATTTTCTATAAAATCGAGTCAAACTTGTGGCCCGCACACCAACAGTGACAGATATAAAGGGACAGAGGGAGTATGTTTGCAAAATGCATATATATGCAACCTCCAGATCTACTTTTGTAACATCCAAATAAAACACTTGTAACATTCGTCTGGAACAGATGAAACATTTGGAACATACACTTCAAACATACGGGTATAGTCATTACAACATGTGCAGCATCCTGATCTACTTTTGCAACATCCGTATGAAACACTTGAAACATACATCTGAAACGACTGAAGCACTTGAAACCTAGGCTTGCAACATATTTGAAAACGCCTGAAAACACTTAAAAAACACAGCATTGTCGTTGAAAGGTCTTGATGGCTAGAGGGGGGGTGAATAGCCTTTTAAAGATGTCTACAAAGACAAGCTAAACAAGTTTATCAATATAACAAATAGCGAGATGCGTGTTTTGCTTAGCCTATGGGGTGTTTGCAAGCCACCTATCCAATTCACAATTCTAGTATATTAGCACTCAACCGCACAAGTCAAACCGAGAAGGAAACTACAACTAGCAAGCTACACAAAAGAGCTACTCTAGCAAAGTAACTAAGAAATTAATACAAGAGAGAGTTAGAAGGGTATCACCGAGGGGCGAAGTATTGAGCCAACCAAACAATATGATCAAGAAATGAATTCCACAATACACAACCACCGGGATCGATCAATCACAATAAGAATGATGACACAAAGATTTATCCCGAGGTTCACGTGCTTGCCGGCACGCTAGTCCCCGTTGTGTCCCTCTTCACCACGTGGTTCGGTGGCTAATCGGTCACACACCGAGCCTCTCAAAAGGCGCCACAAGAACCTACCAAATGGCAAAAGGTTGCAATGACACGAGTAATTTACTAATGTTGCCTTTGGCGCTTCGCCGAGGTAGGCACAAACCCCTCACAATCACCGGAGGTGGCCAAGAACAATCACCAACTCTTGCCAACGCCTCCAAGCTGCTCCAAGCCGTCTAGATGGCGGCAACCACCAAGAGAAATAAGAATCCCGCAGCAAATCAACCACCAAGTGCCAACTAGATGCTATCTCACAATGCAAATGCACTTGGATCACTCAATCTCACTTCGAATATGCAAAGAAGCAAGAGAGATGAGTGGGAGGGGAGTTGCTTAGCTCAAAGTGCTCACAAATATGTCAAATGTCCAAGGGGTGGAGCCTTGAGCCGGCCAACGTGTATCTATAGACGTACCCCTTCGAATATAGCCGTTAGGAACTTGATTCAGCAGCAGTCGCGCTGACCGGACGCGCTGGTCTAACTGACCGGACGCGCCGGTCACGCAACGGCTAATTTTCGAAACACCGACCGGACACGCCGGTCGCAACGACCGGACGCGCTGGTCACGACCGGACGCGCCGGTCCCGTGACTAACCGGACGCGTTGGTCAACCCTGAGCCGCGCACAACGTAACGTCGACCGGACGCGCTGGAGAACTGACCGGACGCCACAGTGCCAGCGTCCGGTCGGAGTCCAGTAAGCTCCCTGGACGACCGGACGCGTCCGGTCGACCATGACCGGACGCACCGCGCGTCCGATCAGACAACCGAGAAACGCGCAAAAGCTGAACGCTGACCGGACACGTCCGGTCAAACAGTGACCGCGTCCGGTCCAGCGTCCGGTCACTACTGTGACCTCTGTTCGCTTCCGTTCGATTTCTAACTTTCGGCGTAGTGGAAAATAGGCGTTTCAATTCCTCAAAAACGCCTGAATCCCGCCTCGCAAGCTCGGCGGGAGGGAGAGAGGACCCCAAACCCTCTCTACCGCTCAAACTCAACCGCCTTCGCAAAAGTGCTAACATTACCAAGTGACCATCACCATGTGCATGTGTGTTAGCATTTTCACAATCATGTTTCGAGGCGTTATTAGTTCTATCCAAATACATATGACATGAAATGCACACCTAGAGGCACTTAGGAGTTCAATAGCCGCGTCATTCCCCTCTTTATAGTACGGCTATCTATCCTATAATGTAACCACACCCACTAGGTGTCTTGGTTACTAAAACAAAACCCTTAAGCATATACCTTTGCCTTGATCACGTAGGGTTGCGTCCAAATCCAAGTGTGGCCATCATGATCACCATGTCCATCTTGCCACCAACCTTGGAATGTACTAATCCTCATATGCTACATACAACTTAGGCATGAGATTAGTACTTAGGCATTGTCACTAATTACCAACACCAAACATAGGACTTTCAGTCGTTGGCCATGGCCTACCTGGTTGGGGGAGGGGGACTGCGGTGGTGCATGCCTCCCCTTCCTACCGACAATGCGAGCTGGATGGGGGCACATGCGCTGAATATGGTGGCCCGGCGTGGACGTGCAGAGCAGCGAGTGAAGGGGCCAGGTGCCTCACAGGAAGGAGCGGTGTGGGAAGGGCCGACCATGTAGGAGAGATGCCGGAGTAGGCGCTTCATTCTAGGGAGGGAGCAGGGAAGAGAGAGTGCCCTACTGTAGGATCTTGTGGCGGCAGAGTTGGCCGGAGGTGCGATGTGGTGAGAGGTTTGGAGCAGCCGAGGAGGACGAGCGTGAGTGAGGAATTTTTCCTTTTTTAAGGGGCTGGTACGTTGCGCATCAGACTGGGCACTTTTAACCCGAAATCCGAAACCCGAACCGACCCGACCCGAATCGACTCGAAATGTTGGTTTTTTCGGGTTTCGGTTTTGGCTTCGGTTTCAGCAGCTGTGAACTACGGGTATCGGCTTCGGCTTCGGTTTCAGATGAATCCAAACCGATAAGCCGAACAACCAGAACAGCAGTCACTAGCAAAGCGCCACCAGGCCTACCACTCAGGCATAGCAGCCCAGCCCATGACAGCCCACCACACTCCCTAAGTCCACGCAATGAAAAAGCAGAGCAGCTAGACCTAAAGAGCAGAGCCCCCAACCGCATCACTCAAACTCGACCCACCTAACCCTATCCATCAGCAGCGACGGCGTTAGGCAGGAACGGCGCGCTGGGGAGGCGAGTCGGCGGCGGCTGCTGCATCAGGTGGCTGCAGCGCGCTGGGCAGGTGAATCGGTGGTGGCGCGACGCGAGTAGCATCTGGAGGCGAGAGCAGCGCGGCTCGGTTGTGAGCACGAAGGGAGCAGCACGGCTCGAGAGCAGCACCTGGGCGGGCGTGAGCAGCACCTGGAAGGGAGCTACGGCGCGAGCGCCGAGCGAGGCGTGGCAGCTGCGTGCCGCGGGCGGCGGCATTCTTCTCTGTCCTCTCTTCCTATCTTTCTCGTCTTTGCTAGCTTCGGTTGGTTCGGTGAAACCAAAAAACCGAACCGAGGAAATCGAACCTGAATTCGTCGGTTCCTTGTTTTATGGAAGACCGATCGGTTGATGATCTCTGAAAACCGAATGTAACACCCCGGGTGTTATAGTTGCTAATTAATCTGCCATGTCATCATATTGCATCGCAAAACATCCATGATTAGGTCAACCCTATTATACATTAGCTAAAATGAGTTTACCTTTCTAGGTTGGATGTGCTTCTCAGTGGTGTGATTTAAACCGAAAACCCTAATTTTGAATGCCACCGCAAATACTTAGTCCATGCCCTGCGTAATTTAAGGTGTGTGACTGTGTTACACACTAGTGTCAAGTGTAGGGTATGAACTGAAGCACAATATGTAAAATGAAGCTCCAAGTTTGAGTTCGAGTTGGAATCCAAAAACTTGTCACGAGTTTTCCGATTCGAATTTGAATTCAAATTTGGAGAAATATTAAAAGATTTTCAAAAGCTAAATTGGTCAACCAAGAGTGGCATTTGGTCAACCATGTCATGCTTGTCTAAATGATTCCCTTGGATGATGGTTTGATCATTAAGTAATCACCAATTAAGGTAGCAACAAATTTCAATTGAAAATTCCTCCGAAAACCCTAAAATCCAAAACCCTGTTTTACCCCTTTTGAAATAATTAAAAATCTAAGCAAAATTTGGGAAAAAGTTTAAAACCAAGTTTGTAGAACTTTTCTAGGGCTACAACTTTGGTGTTTTGAGTTTTCAAAGTTTTAGTGTAAAATGTGGAGCAAATTTCAGATTTGACCCATTTTCATCCCCAAACTCAAATTTCAAAATGGAGGCAGATTTTGAAAATGTTTTGAATAGCAAAGTTGTAGGTCTTGGCTAGATGTACAACTTTGGTGTTTGGAATTTTTGAAGTTTCAATATAAAATCCAAAGTAATTTCTAAATTACCAAATTTCCAAAAAGTGTCCCCTTTTGAATTTAAACTCAAATTTCAAAATCTATTTCGAATTTGAAAAAGTGTTCAATACAAAACTTGTAGAGCTTGAAATTCTGAAGATTTCATATCTTGGGAATTTTTTGAGTTGTTACATGAATTTGGGAGTAATTTAAGAAAAACAGTTTGATTTGGAACAGTTTGGGGGGAGCTACTGTGCTCGGCGAATCAACGACCGGCAGCGGCATGGGCGCCGGTGAGCCGCCGACGTCACGCTGGCCGCTTCCACGATCTTCCAGTCTGCCACTGCGACCAACTGGACCGCCTCGCGCTCTCCAATCTCCTCTCTATCTTCTCAACTCTATATAAAGCCCACCACCGCTACTGTCGCCGTCCTGTTTCACCATTGCCGCCGCCACCGTCCTCACCTCGCCGACAAAATTTGTCCTCTCTACTCCACCGCGGCCCTCTCCATCTTGCCAATAGCTCCGCCATCATCTCACGAATTGCACCTCCCAGTGCAGACGCTACCGCTCGGGATCGCCGGGGAGCCGTCATCTTCAACCTCGGGTCACCGTCGTCCGGGGTGAGCTCCGCCACCGTGGTCAGCTCGGTGCAACCCGAGTTAACGTTTTCAATCTCGTGTCTCCGCATCCTAGTTACCTGTGCTTGCTCATGTGCTTGCTGTCTTGTCCAGCGCACGGGGAGACACGCCGGAACGTCCAAGTCTTCATCGGAGCGGCAGTCGCCATACCTAAGCCGTCGTGCCGCCTCTCATGGTCAGCCATATCTGTCGCTCCTCCGCGTCCACCAACTGCACGTCTAAGCTCGTGGTGAGCCACTGGTGCTTCCCACCCCTTCAATTCGGTCGTTTACGCTTTGTATCGTCGGGTCGCCGGGCACCGCGGCCACCATGCCGCTATGGTCGGGTACGGCTTCGTCCATGGCCTCTGCGGGAAGGTAGTGTCTTCATGGGAGTGCGATATGTGATGTAGATCGTGATGCGCGTGGTAGACTAGTCAGAGCCGCATCGTCGGGGCCGTGGCCATCGACCGGCCGTCGTAGCGCCATGGCCGGGCGCGGGAGAGAACAGAGGGGAGCAGAGAGTAAGGAGAGCGCGCGGGCGCAACTGGGCTGGGCTGGCTACTGGGCCGAGCGAGCGCAGGCGCGAGCGCGCAGGCGCGATGCGAACGGGCCGTTCGGCTGGGCCGAGCCAGAGGAAGGAAGGGAGTCGGCCCGATGAAAGTTTTTGTTTTTCTTTTTACAAAATGTGAATAGTGTTGATATTTGTTTATTTCATTAAAAATTCTGTAGAGCTCCAAAAATAATGAAAAATTTTGTGTAAGCTTTTCAAGGTGTAAACTACTTAGAAAAAATATTAAATGCTAAATTTGATTACTTTTTGCAGGTTATTTAATTAGTTCAATTAAATATTAAATGCAACTTCCATGAATTTTAATAATTAAATTATTAATCCAAAATTCATGAAATTTATTTTGACACTGTTTTAGGCCATGATTAATCCATAGAAAAAGTTTAAGCTCATTTAGATGAAGTTTTATCTAATATTAATTATGCCCTAATTAATTAAATATTAAATAAATGTTAGATGGATCACTTTAAGTGTTGTGTGCCCTTTTGATTGAGTGATGACCTTGGGTCACTAATTCTTGGTGATCCTTGGCACCTTAATTTCATGTTTGAGCTCGTTAGTAACATGTTTAGTAAGAAACGCTAGTATCGCTTAAGTTATCGCTATTAGTTAGTAGGTTTTATTGTTTTGCGACTGCACCGTGAAGGAAAGTTGTACTCAAGTCGTAAACCGTGGCATATCATCATCAAGCATCATGTTTATCATCGAGCATCATGTTGAAGCATGTTCTATACTCGTGTAGTTCCTGCTTTCGAAGAAGTTGAAGTTGGCGAGTAAGTCTCCGGAGAGGAGTTGTCGTCAGTGGGTTCTGGACCGGAGGTCGGAGTCTTTGAGCCCGAGTCAGTCATCGCGTCAGAGCAAGACAAGCCTCGGTGCATTTAAACCCTACCTTGAGATTTACAAATATTTATTATTTATACTATGGTTTACTGCATTAAGTAAATAGGAGTTGAGTGATAACCCAATTGCTGCATTATCATCCTTGATTATTGCGATATCACCCTTGATACCTGTTTTACTGAAAATACGTAGTATGCTTCGCTATGCTTATGAGTTAAGCTTTTTAAATGAATGTTTACATGGCCATGACGGCATAATTAATGAATATTGAAATATGAGAATGAACTTGTAAGATCGGGCGGGTGATTTGGTCACTGCTAACTTGCATTGGGAAAGGAGTCTCAATGTAGTGTTTCCGCCTTATCAGTTAAGGACCGTACGTTGGCCCTCGCGTCATGGAGTTTTTATTAGTACTGGCCATTTACCCATATCGGGTAAGCCTTACTTCGACTATTCCATTACGAGAACGTCTAACCTCGCACTGAGAGGGGAGAGATGGCGAGAGTAGTGTGTACCCTCGGAGCTAGAATTGGGCCGGGTTCGAGGAGTACTGTGCTCTCGGGTGGCGATGGACACGTTCTAGTTTTGGGTTACTCGGGTAAGAGTTGATATATACAAGATTCGGTTCTACATATGTCGTGTGGTTGGGAATCCCCAGCTAGGTAAATGAAGCGGTTCGAATCGTCATTGCTCCACGAGAAAGGAGTCTTGCCTTGCACCAACATCGTAGTTAAGAACTGGAATTGAAAGAGAATGAGAAAGGTCTTGATGAGAAATACTTTGATCTAGATTAGGATCACTTAGAATTGGTTAACGAACCATCAATGATAAAAGTAAAATATTGAAGGTAAGAACTTACTTTAGTAAGCTTTTCTGCAAAAGAAAATTTAATTCTGGAATACCCGTACCTTGATTACCTAAAGCTAGCATGCCCTTAGAGTCTTTTTCTTAGTCGGGTAAGTCTTGTTGACTACTCTCGTACTTAGGGTTTGTTAAACCCCTTGTTGCAGGTGCGGTTCATAAATAAGTCTGCTTTGAGCCTTGTTGCATGACCATTGTGGCTGAAGAAAGTAAGGACGAGTAGACTGTGTGGCTTGTGAGTAAGCCATCCCGTTTGTGTGATTGCAATAAATTTACTACCGATAGTTCTCTACTACTGGTTTGTAATAATGCTACATAAGGTTTGAAGTTTGGAAACTATGGTTTGTAAACTTAAGTTATTGTAAGACTTCCGCTACTTTACTCTGATGTTATTTTGAATAAACTGGTGTAATATTGTAATACTCCTATGATTGGATCCTGTTCGGAGGAAAACAGACCTTTTAAATTATGAGCAACATAAGTACGACTGTCAAACCGAACCATTTTGCCGGTTAAAACCGAATGCCCACCCTGAGTTGCGCGAGGGAGGCAGGATTGGGAGGCGCCTCCGACGTGACAGACGCTCCTGGCCGGCCGAGCGTTTCCGTTAGAAAAATGTTATTCAGTACACAATAATATTTACTCCACCTGTTAAAAATGAGTGTCACCTTCACATTGGACAAAAGATCGGAAGTAAAAGAATTTATGACTCGAAGAACATAGGCAATGAATGTTAACGATGACACTTATTTGCCGTCACAGTATCGGACAGAGGACTACATACAGTGTACTTGTCACCATAATACTACAAGCTTATCGTTATCACCCTTCACTACACATCTTACATTCAGGAGCAACACGTGGAAAACTGAACTAGTACGTACTTAACTGGCGCACCGAAGTATAATACGTGTATGCGGGCTAGCAGCGAGGGCTATTTGATCTGGGCCTGGGCTAGTACCCTGCTGGCCCGACCTTGTTGACGAGTGCCAGCGCGTTGCTGGTGACCTGCGCGACCTCGACGATCTTGCCGCGGATGGCGGCGCGCGTGGCGGCGTCGACGCCGCGGGAGGAGAGGCCGTCGAGGCAGGTGTTCTCGTCGGTGAGCGCGGCGCTGCACCAGGTCTTTACGTTGCTGAGGTGCCACTTGAACGCGGGCGTCCCGGCCCTGGACATCCCGGCGCCGCCCATCTCCTGCGCCACGTCGCGGAGGTGGCCCACGCTGTCCGCCAGGTTCTCCAGGCAGTCGCGCACGGGGCCGGCAGCAGACGACGACGGCGCGCCGCCTTTCCTCGCAGCGCCCTTCTTGTGGCCGGAGCCAGGGTTTTTTTTACCGACCGGTTTCCGGTAACCGCCGGCCACCGGTAGCGGTAAACCGGTCGGTTTGACCGGTAACCGGTCGGTAACCGGCCGAATTCAAATTTAAATTCAAACATGCTTCGGTTCGGTTCGCGGCCGGTAAACCGGCCGGTTTGGAGCGGTAACCGGCCGGTTTGGCCGGTTTACCGCTCCAAACCGTTTTTTTAATGAATAAAAAAGAAATTTTGGTACTTCCTTTGCACAAATTAATGTAAAAAGACCACACAATGTGGTAAAAAATAACATAAGTCACTAAAGCAACAATATATAGTCGCATACAAATACATGTTCGCTTAAATATATAGTCACTAAAACAACAATATATAGTCGCATACAAATACAATATATAGTCGCTTACACAAACAAAGATATAGTTTCCGCTCCCATGGTCAACTACGTAGGATGTATGGGAAGAGCCCTTGTTGGCACAACATTTCATATTCGGCGGTGGACATAAGAGAGATACCTTGCTGTCTAAGCAGGTCAGCCTTGTAATCTTGCCAAATTTGTCCTGTTCATGCTGCTGTTGTCTCCCATTCTTGAACTAACATATTATAAAAACTGGGGTCTTCCCATTCATAGACCCATCTAGTCTGAGTCTGCATGGTCATGTCAGGAATGGGATAGCTATAAGTAGGCTGTGAGGTATCGTTGTAGGAGGAAGAAGAGTACTGTGGAGTGTCGTAGTCCGTCGGTGCATATGCTCTCCTCTGCGATGTCGGTTGTCCATGGTCACGGTCTTGAGTAGCATGTGTGAATTGGGTCTCGCCTGCAATCAACCATAATTAGTAGGCATAGACAGAAACAATTATGTGTATGTAGGTGCAATGGATACCTGTGAAATGAAGACCTACATAACTACTACCACCAGCACCAATAGTAGCATCCCCACTCCCACCACCACCACCGTCTGTCCCACCAGCACCGCCACCATCACTCCCACTAGCACCGTCATTGGCACTGTCATCGTCACTACTGTCATCGTCACCACTATCCTGGGACTGGTATTGCTCATCCTCAGTCTCTGTGTCGCTGGTCACAGCTTTTCCTTTTCCTCGGTGACGCTTGCCGTGAACCTTCGGAGGTACCATCTGCATCTTCCTCTTCCCGAGGTGACTTGCACCCACATTTCTACGGACCCAATCACTGATGCAATCATGCCCCGTAGCCTGACGTAGATCATCGGAGTCTATTTGGTCACTGCCAACACAAACAAATGAATCACATAATACAGGTGAGACATACACACACATTTGTATATATATAAATATAATGTACCTAACAAGATGTGATAGCAGAGGGACGTCCATTTCGTCAGAATCCTCATCAAGAACAGGAGGCAGATTAGATCTACCGTACTCCATCCATTCCCTAACCGGATTGCTCCGGTCATAGAATGAGACTTCGGCGAACCGGTCGATAAAATCTTCTTCATCATACCTTCGTGGGTTCACATCCGCTAGTCGCAGCCGAAGGTTGTAATTGACATAAACAAGCCTGTTTAGTTTCTTGTGCGACAACCGATTGCGAACCTTAGTATGCAGCAACGCAAAAGTACTCCAGTTCCGCTCGCATCCACTGGAGGAGATGCATTGTGAAACAAGCCGCAAAGCAAGGCGCTGCAAATTTGGAGTATCTCTACCAAATATCATCCACCAGGCCGCTGCAAGTGCAACACATTATGTTAGCTATATGTTCCAATATACGAAACCAAATTGGTGCAGATTTAGAGTATCTCTTACATGGGGTTGTCCTTGGATCCATCGCCATTTTCATTGCCAGTTCTGAACCAAACTCACCACGCTTCTGTCGAAAAATCTCAGCCTCCTGCAATGCCTGCACGGCGCACTCCACATCCGTCATTTGCTGAAATGTCTCCTTCAGGCCACCGAACATTGTTGGAGTTGGATCCATACTATATGTAAGCTTTGGATTTAGAACAGCAGCTGCAACATATGATTCAAATAAGCATACGGGAAATATTCAATATATACATCTTGCTAAATCAACATAAGTCATTATCATACCTGAACTCACATACGTCCCTATGTACACGTCACGAATCCTTGCATCCATAATCTCTCTATACTCATTCCATGTTTGCGTATTCCTTCCAAAGTACGACTCTAACTCCTGTTTGCAATTCTGGTACTCGTACACCACCTCGCACATGTTGGGTCGCTTGTCTTGATCAACGAAACCAAGCAACTTGTAAATTGGTTGAACTATATTTATGATGTATTCCAATCCCTCCCACCACTGAATATTTGACAATCTTACATGAGCATAGCGACCTTCTTCAGTGCGTGCCCACTTGCTCTGTAAAAACTCAGTAGATGCCATCCACTGCATGAACTGTTCATGTTTTCGATGAAAGCTCTCTAAAAATATGTAGTTGGTCCCAAATCTAGTGCCATTCCACTTGACCAACTCATCACCAATTGCTTGCTTCATCATATGATTCAACTGAGAATGGTTGTGCAACCAAGTTGAAATTCGCTTGCATACTTGCAACATACCTGCATGATCGGTCCTGTTACCAATATCCTTCAACATCAAGTTGATGGTGTGTGCCAGACAAGGTGTCCAAACAATATGTCCATACTCCTCTTTTAGTGAGGTGCAAGCTTTCTTGTAGTTGGCGCCATTGTCGGTGACCACATGTACAATATGCTCGGCACCAATCTCCTCCACCACCTTCCGAATCTCCTGAAAAAACGCATAACATATTATATATACACACATATATATATAAATAAAAAGAAACACATGACAACTATGTTTAGGACGTACCCTGTATAAATAGTTAGCATCTTGACTTTTTCCAGATGCATCAATGGATTTGTGAAACCATGTGACCCCATTGCAATAAATCAGAAAGTTTATGACACACATTTTTGTGGGGCCAGTCCATGAATCACACATCAACGTGACACCAAAGTTGGGCCACTCCTTCTGAAACTTCGCATATCTATCCTTCAAGTCTTTCTCATTCTGTTCTAGGTACTTGCCATCAATATCTCTTCCAGTGGGTGACGCGATGCCTTCACCTGAAACCATAAGCAAACAATGAGAATATGGAAACATACATAAGGCCATAGGTCTCCACGTATAGGTACTTACCCCACTTCTGTGTCTCTCGCACCGCACTGACAAAGTACGGATTATCGGCATTTCGTCCTGGGATTCCTACATAATGGAAAAACTTTCCCCAAGCTTTACCAATAGCTTCCTTTGTATTTTTCCCCTTCTGCGTCCAAGAGCCTGTATCAA
Organism: Saccharum spontaneum; assembly: GCA_022457205.1. NCBI lineage: Eukaryota > Viridiplantae > Streptophyta > Magnoliopsida > Poales > Poaceae > Saccharum > Saccharum spontaneum. The sequence continues at coordinate 59,484,901 of CM039615.1, forward strand.
TCCTTTGTTGCTGCATTCCTCTCCTCCCACCCGCTGCCACATGATAGTCCTCCACCTCCACTGGAGTCTCCCTCCGTGATCCTGCTCTTCTAAACAACCTGTCAATAGGATTCCCACCTTGCGAACCACCACCACCAGCACTACCCCCTCCACGGTGGTAATTACCTCCTCTCTGTTGCACCCTCTGCTCGTACTCATATTCTGCTCTTGACTGGTTGAGTGCTTCCTTCATCTGAGCCTCATATTCATCCTCACCGAGGGGATGGTTTCCCTCAGCTGTAGCTTTTTCATGTGCCAACCTTTGTTGAGCCCGGTCAGCAGTCGTCTTCTTAGCTCTGTCAAGATCTCGCCGAAAGTACGCACGCACATCTGGTGGCACACGGGCGCAATGCAAGGTGTCCGCCCCATACCCAGCCAAATGCTGTTTAAATCTAGTACAACCACCGCCTGCTCTCGTCACATGACAATATTTGCATCTCCATCCAGGAGCAAGATTTTCACCATGCTCCCATACGTCTCTGTTTCTGCCTGACATTGTCTACTCTACCTGCATAAACGGACAACACAAAGTCACACCTAAATAAAATGTATCCTAAATCCTACCACAAATCCTCTATAATATATACCTAAAATATACCTAAAATCTATACCTCACATACACAAAGTCACAATATATACACAAAGTCACACAATATATACCTAAAATATACATCCTACCACAAATCCTACCTCTAATCCTAAATCCTAAAAAAAACATCCTAAAATAAATCCTACCTAAAACCTAACCAACAAACTATCCTAAATCCTAACACAAATTCTACCTAAATCCTAAAACTACTCTAAATAAAAAAAAACAAAAAAAAACTCACCTGCGCGGTTAGCCGCGGATCCGGTCGGTTTACCGGGCTAACCGACCGGTAAACCGCTAGATCCGTCCGGTCAACCGACCGAGCGTCGCGGGCTCGGTAAACCGCGCGACCCGGTCGGTAAACCGAGCTGAAGGCGCGGTAAGCCGGCGGTGGCGGGCGGTCGGGAAGGGTTAGGGTCGGACGCTCGCGGAAGGGAGAGGAAAAGGAGCGTCGGCGCGTTTGACCCCCCCACCCCCCCGCGACCTCCTGGCTCGTTTTGTGCCCGTGGCGGCCTAATGGGCCTCATGGGCCTTAACGGGCCGGGACTGTTTTTTTTCTTTTTTTCAAACTTCTATTCGTATAAATAAATACTAAACGAACTCAAATTTGAAAAATTTTTACACCATTGGCTTCTATAAATCATGGACTATTTTTAGGAATTTTTTCAGCATTTTTTTCAAATTTTAAATTTGAATTTGGGGAATACCTAACCGGACCGGACCGGAACCGGACGGCCGGTTTTTTTAACCATGGCCGGAGCCGCTGGAGCCGCACAGGCGGCCCACGTAGGCCGACGCGGCGCGCACTAGCTCCCGCGGGCTTCGCGGCGGCGGGGAGCCCCCGTACGACGCCAGGCTCTGCTCGCACACCGACGGGTACTGCGTCGCGCGGCAGGACTTGCGGACGACGTCGCTCGGCTCCGGCGACGCTGCCGCCGCGCCCAGGAGCGCTGCTGCAACGGCGGCGAGCCGCAGGAGGAGGCAAGCAGCGGCACTGCTGCCAGGGCGAGCTATGATTACTGAGCTGTGCTGGTGCGGCTGTCCGGCGAGTGTGCAGTGCGGCTGAGCTATGTTGGTCGCATTTGATTATGAAAAGCAGGCTATCGGTGGCTGGATCACCGATAGGGGACTTATCGGCTCCCCAGTGGCCGATAGGTACCTGTCGGCTCTCCGCTGGCCGATAGCCTCTAAAATACTCCCACTCATCTCTCTCTCACCGCTTCCCCTCTCTCTCCGCATCGTCACATGCGCGCCGCCCCCATGGTGCGGGCGACCGCTCCTCCACCCGGCAGGCAGCCGCACAGTTTCTGCAACGATGCATGAGCGGCTAGGACTAGGAGCCTACGACACCATCGTCGCATGCGTGCCGCCCCATGGTGTAGAGAGATGCGGAGCAGACAGGGGTCCGGGCAGGGCTCTTCATTTATTGCTGAATGCTGATGAGAAGAGAAAAACGGAAATGTGCCCCTTCGCTTCAACTTCAACCCATTGAGTTATCAAAAAAAAAAACTTCAACCCATTGCATCGCATGCCTCTGAATCCGATCCCTGACGCTAGCTGCCTATACTGAAATCTATCTGTGGCTGGGTCTCAACTCTGAACGGCCGGGGGTCTCGCGTTACTTTGCTCAAGAATAGACACGCACGCGATCGTGATGGTGTATATTATTATATATATATGCTAGCACTGCCTGTAGACATGTACCACTGCATACACTACTGCCAGTTGGTGCGTGGCTCAATTCAGTGCTTCAACGAACACTGCAGCTTCTTCTTCTTCTTGTCGAGTTTGGGGTCGTCGGTAGGCCACCTCCCTCAGTCACGGCCTCGCAGAGCGGTGGGTGTTCGTGTTCCTACGCAGGCAGTGATTTGATGGCAGGGACGAAGTCAGGAAAAAGTTTAGGACGGGCTGAACAAAAGTCTACGGCGACTTAACTCTACTACGATCTCTCATAATAGACAAATATATAATAGCTTGAAGTAATCTTATATTAAATACAACGATACGATGAAATTCATAAAATTACATCAAGAGAAAAGGATGCAGTTGATTCATACCGGGCCCAATTATGAATTATTAAACTAATAAACGGCGCGTGACGTTGCCACACATTATTCGTCCGAAGTAGCAACCTACACAAGTAGACATAATTCATTAGTCAAACATATATGGAACTCCAAATTATAAATTTAGAGTTGAATAGAGCGTACCACTAATTTTTTAAGCAATAACATACGACGCGTCGAGTCACGATGGGGAGCAGCCGAACGGTGGATTGGATTGATAGCAGGAACGGTGGATTGGATTTCCTACTGGGCCTTGGGCTTAACTCTCTATTCTCCATAAATAAATTGGCCCAAAACATTTCAACCCTTCCTATCCTATTTGCATATACGTGAAAATCTAAGGTGGGGCTACGGTGGGGCTCTACGTACGCTGTCAACGTAGGTGGGGCTCGAGCCCGGATTGCCCGGCCGTTGCCTCCGTCACTGTTTGATGGTGTCCATGCTAGCAGTGCATCCTACTGCTTTTTTCTCATACACGCGCTGCTCCCAATTTTGTGGCGAAGTTTGCATTGGCTTCAACGTACACAACAAACAAAACGCCCTGCCGCATGGACTGCAAACATACCTGCTGCGTTCGTTCACTCATTGGTTCGTGATCTCTCTCTCTCCCTGTCTCCCAGGAAAAAAAAATAGGTGCACCCTGGGTACACCGTGCGGCCCGTGCTCCCCCAAGCCGGATGGACGCCACGTGCATGGCCCTTTCATCCGGCGGCAGCTGGAAACGACGCTTCCGATGGAAGGCAAAACACAGCTCGGCTCAAAGAGACGCATCGTGCCTTCAGCCTAAGACAGCTCGGCTCCTTAGTCCTTACATCAGCTCAATTCCTTCCTTCCCATCCCAATCTCGTCCGATGCCCGCCGTCACCCATATCCGCAACCTCGGCCATGGAGAGGAGACCAATCCGACGCCCGACATCGCGGCTGCGCACCTCGCCGCCCTCCGCCGCTCCTCCTCGCCTCCCTCCGCCGCGCCGGCGCAAGATCGCCGCCGGACTCCGCTCCGCTGCTTCGTTCCCGTCCTAATGGGGGGGTGAGGGGTCGCTGTGCGCAGACAGTTGGCTTCCACCAACCCCACGTTGCCAGCAGCATGGACTGCAAACATACCTGCTGCGTTCACTTCCCATGCCAACCTAAAATATTTCCTCTTCTACCCATCACATCAAATCTTTAGACGCATGCATGAAGTATTAAATATAGGTAAAAAAGATAACTAATTGCATAGTTTGTCTGTAAATGTCGAGACGAATCTTTTGAGCCTAATTAGTCCATGATTGGACAATTTTTGCCAAATAACAACGAAATATGCTATAGTAATTTTTCGCCCACTTTTCGCGAAGTGAACACACCCTCATTGGTTCGTGATCTCTCTCTCCCTGTCTCCCAGGGACGGATCGGCGGCAGGGCTGCAGCTAGCTCACAAAATCACTACCAGCACCATTAATATACACACTTAGACGAAGCCGGCAATTATACATAGAGAGATCGAGTCGGTCAAACAAATTCAACGTATGCAAACTCAGCGTAGTAGTACGTGTTTAGATTCTTGTGTTACCTGACCAGTGATCACACATGAATCTGTCATCTACCGCTTAGTATCACGAGGTGCTCATAGTGGAGTAGGATACATAATATAAGCAATTAATGTATCTATGAAAATCTAAAACGTCTTATAAATTAAAATGGAGGGGTAGTTCCTTCTAAGTTGATCATATTTTTTTGTCATGATAGGTTTGTATATATTGAAGCATCATCTATATGTTACATAACAAATAAAATATATCTTTTTCAAAGAAACCAGTATAGCAAAAATGTAAGCATTCATTAGTGTGACATTTTGCTTTTATCTAATAAAAAAGCAAGAATCCCTGCCCCCATGTCCAGCCTTAAAGAATGAGTATTATTGTTGTTCGTCTTTATTAATGTATCCGAATGAAAAGATCCTACAAATAAACAGTTCGAAGCATCAAACATTAGCAAAAGGGACTTGTAGCGCCCACTGCCTGCACAGGGAGCAAGCAACCACCTAGCGCGTCAGGCTCACGAGCGAGCGCATCGGTAGTGGGCCCGCGCTGCCCTCAGACATCGCCCGTGCCGCCCTCGGACGTCACCCGCGCCGCCCTCAGACATCGCCCGTGCCGCCCTCGGACGTCACCCGCGCCGCCGGCCGCTTCCACGTGCACCCATGTGCAATACCCGATTTATTTTAAAACATCTAGATGCAACAGTCGCAACATACAAAAAAAAAGACAGTTGGAATAGTTGAAACAAGCGTCTGAAACACTTGCGAGAACGTCTGAAAAACATTTGAAAACCATCGCAAACATATGCAACATTCAGATGAAACATTTGGAAGATACGTATGAAACACTTGAAACATATGTTTGCAAAATGCATATATGTGCAACATCCAGATATACTTTTTTAACATCCAGATAAAAACACTTGCAACATTCATCTGGAACAGATGAAACATTTGGAACATACACTTGAAACATACAGGTATAGGCATTACAACATATGCAACATCCCAATCTACTTTTACAACATTCGTATGAAACATTTGAAAGATACATCTGAAACGATTGAAATACTTAAAACATAGACTTGCAACATATTTGAAAACGCCTGAAAACACGAAAAACGCAACCTTGCTGCTGGCCATGGCCTACCTCGGGGGGACTGCGGTGGTGCAGGCCTCCTCTTCCTACCGATGACGCGAGCTGGATGGGGGCACAAGCGCTGGATATGGTGTCGCGGTGTGGGCGTGCGGAGTAGCGAGTGAAGGGGTGGGGTGCCTAGCAGGAAGAGGAGCGGTGTGGGAAGGGCCGACCATGCAGGAGAGACACCGGAGTAAGCGCTTCATTCTGGCGAGGGAGTGGGGAAAAGAGAGTGCCCTACCGTGGGATCCTGCTGCAGCAGGGTCTGCCGGAGGTGCAGGAATTTTTCCTTTTTTAGAGGCTGGTACGCTGCAGAGGGAGGCAGGATTGGGAGGCGCGTCGGACGTGAGAGACGCTCGTGCCTGGCCGAGCGTTTCCGTTAGAAAAACGTTATTTAGTAAACAATAATATTTACTCCACCTGTTAAAAATGAGTGTCACCTTCACATTGGATAAAAGATCGGAAGTAAAAGAATTTATGACTCGAAGAACATAGGCAATGAATGTTAACGATGACACTTATTTGCCGTCACAGGATCATACAGAGGACTACATACTGTATGTATACATTCTTAGTGTACTTGTCGCCATAATGCTACAAGCTTATCGTTATCACCCTTCACTACACATCTTACACGAGCAAGCATAAGCAGGAGCAACACGTGGAAAACTGAACTAGTACGTACTTAACTGACGCACCGAAGTATAATACGTGTATGCGGGCTAGTAGCGAGGGCTATTTGGTCTGGGCCTGGGCCTGGGCTAGTACCCTGCTGGCCCGACCTTGTTGACGAGTGCCAGCGCGTTGCTGGTGACCTGCGCGACGTCGACGACCTTGCCGTGGATGGCGGCGCGCGTGGCGGCGTCGACGGCGCGGGAGGAGAGGCCGTCGAGGCAGGTGTTCTCGTCGGTGAGCGCGGCGCTGCACCAGGTCTGCACGTTGCTGAGGTGCCACTTGAACGCGGGCGTCCCGGCCCGGGACATCCCGGCGCCGCCCATCTCCTGCGCCGCGTCGCGGAGGTGGCCCACGCTGTCCGCCAGGTTCTCCAGGCAGTCGCGCACGGGGCCGGCAGCGGGCGACGACGGCGCGCCGCCCTTCCTCGCAGCGCCCTTCTTGTGGCCGGAGCCGCACAGGCGGCCCACGTAGGCCGACGCGGCGCGCGCCAGCTCCCGCGGGCTCCGCGGCGGCGGGGAGCCCCCGTACGACGCCAGGCTCTGCTCGCACACCGACGGGTACTGCGTCGCGCGGCAGGACTTGCGGGCGAAGTCGCTCGGCGCCGGCGACGCTGCCGCCGCGGCCAGGAGCGCTGCTGCAACGGCGGCGAGCCGCAGGAGGAGGCAAGCAGCGGCACTGCTGCCCGGGCGAGCCATGATTACTGAGCTGTGCTGGTGCGGCTGTCCGGCGAGTGTGCAGTGCGGCTGAGCTGTGCTGGTCGCATTTGATTATGAAAAGTAGGCTATCGGTGGCTGGATCACCGATAGGGGACTTATCGGCTCCCCAGTGGCCGATAGCTACCTGTCGGCTCTCCCCTGGCCGATAGGCTCTAAAATACTACCGCCCTCTCTTCTCTCTCACCGCTTTCTCTCTTCCCCCATCGTCGCATGCGCGCCGCCCCGTAGTGCGGGCGACCGCTCCTCCACCCGGCAGGCAGCCGCACAGTTTCTGTCGCCGCGCCGAACCTGCAAATCTGCAACGATGAGCGTCTAGGACTAGGAGCCTAGGAGGCTAGGACACCATCTCTTCTCCATGCCAGTACGTGTACGTGGCTACGAACGCATATATATAGCGGCTAAAGCAAAGCATCAGTCGTCTTCAGCAACAGCAACAGCAACAGGATCTGAAATGGAAGGGGGATGGAGGTTTGGGTTTGCTTCAGAGAGTTTGCCGGAGCATACAAATCACTGCTGCTGCTGCCTCTGCCTGCTCGATCTCCCACAGCAGCGGGCACGCACAAGAACTGAACAGCTAGCGATCGTGATGATGTATATTATTATTATTATTATTATTATTATTATTATTATTATTATTATATATATATATATATATATATATATATATATATATATATATATATATATATATATATATATATATATATATATATGCGCTAGCAGTGCACGTAGACATGTACCACTGCATACACTACTGCCAGTTGGTGTGTGGCTCAATTCAGTGCTTCAACACGAACACTGCGGCTTCTTCTTCTTCTTGTCGAGTTTGGGGTCACTACCGGAAACGCCTAATTTACCTAGTGTAAAAAGGTTTACCGAATGTAATATGTCGGACACTCGGCAAACAGATTATTTGCCGAGTGTGACACTCGGCAAAGAACGACACTAGGCAAAGAAAGCCTTTGCCGAGTGTCAACACTCGGCAAAATTAGGCACTAGGCAAACCTACATTTTGCCTAGTGTCGGACACTCGGTAAATGTTTGACACTCGACAAATATCGACGGTAGTTGACGGCCATAAACTACTGTTTGAGTTTGCCGAGTGTCACACGGCCGACACTCGGCAAAGATGTGCTTTGCCCAGTGTCAAGGTTGTGACACTCGGCAAAATGACCCTTTGCCGAGTGTCAGACCTTGGCACTAGGCAAACTAATTTTTTTTAGATTTTGACCTCCCAAAATTTTCTGTAGTTGTCCTATAGTACCTTGAACTACATGTTCAAATTTGGAATATTTCTCGGACCTTTTGCTATATTTCTTTAATTTATTTCATTTAATTGATTTTTTTTTTATAAAGCAAATGTGAACTGCAAAAGGATCGAATAATGGAATTTAATGTATGAAAAAATGGTATTCATGTTATTGAGTCTAAAGTGAGGCCGTATCCAGGAACAGACCAAAAATTTCGTACATCTTGTTCACGAAATATGACAATGAACTTGTGGGCGAGTTGGTTTTAAATTCTAAAAAAAGCAAACGAAGTCCGAAAATCATAAAACTTGACAAGATGTCGTGATATCATATGTGGAGTTTGTAATAAAAATTTAAGATGGTTTCGCGTAAGTTTGTCACGGCGTTGCTTACAAACCAAGACATACCCACATAACATATAGATATCATATGCGGAGATGTCTTGGTTTGTAAGCAACGCCGTGATAAACTTGCGCAAAACCATCTCAAATTTTTATTACAAACTCCACATACGATATCACGACATCTTGTCAAGTTTCATGATTTTCGAACTTCGTTTGCTTTTTTTAGAATTTAAAACCAACTCGCCCACAAGTTCGTTGTCATATTTCGTGAATAAGATGTACGAAATTTTTGGTCTGTTCCTGGATACGGCCTCACTTTAGTCTCAATAACATGAATACCATTTTTTTCATACATTAAATTCCATTATTCGATCCTCTTGCAGTTCACATTTGCTTTATCCAAAAAAATCAATTAAATAAAATAAATTAAAGAAATATAGCAAAAGGTCCGAGAAATATGCCAAATTTGAACATGTAGTTCAAGGTACTATAGGACGACTGCAGAAAATTTTGGGAGGTCAAAATCCAAAAAAAAAATTAGTTTGCCTAGTGCCAAGGTTTGGCACTCGGCAAAGAGTCATTTTGCCGAGTGTCACACCTTTGACACTAGACAAAGCGGACAGTTTGCCGAGTGCCGTGATCTGACACTCGACAAACGCCCTAAGTAGAAAATCCCGTGCCTCCTGCCCTCACACACACCTTTTCTCCTCTTCCCCAAATCCTTTCCTCCTCTACCAGCAGCGCCGCCAAGTCCACAGCCAGCAGCGCCGCCGGCCTCCTCTACCAACAGCGCCGCCGGCCTCCTACCATCCGGATTGGTGCTGGCTCCATATCTCCACGACCCGAACACGCGACGACGCAGCAGAGGCGACGGCGGGGTGGCTCGACGCGACCACGGGGCGGCGCGGGGCGGCCGCGAGGCGGCGCGAGGTGACGGCGACCCTACGTCCCCCCTTCCTCATCCTTCTCGCTGGTGATTCCCTCGCTCTCCCCTTTGTCCTCGTCCTCTCTCCCTCCTCTAGAGTTCTTGGATCTTGGACGGCGAGCTTGATGGTATAGTTCTAGTTGAGATCCACGGTGAGCAGGTACACGGCTTACAAAATGGACGTGATAATTGAGTAGCATACGGCGTGCCAACTATATGTTCAGTAATAGTCCTGCTTTGGCTTTCACTTAAGCGCCTTGATAGACCAAAATCCACAATTTTAGGAACCATGCTACCATCCAGTAGTATATTTTGAGGTTTGAGATCCATGTGAATAATAGGCTGCTGATGAAGATAGTTCACACCTTCACAAATACCCTTAATTATTTGATAGCGGACCTTCCACTGAAGTCCAGTAGATGGCTTTGTGAAGAGTATGCAATACAACAATTAATAATCCTTATTATGCCATCAGACGAGCAGTTTAACAGTAGAGACATCCAACTTGGTTAATTATGTGATATGCAGATTCAATATACTATAATAACCTGTTTCTTTGCTAAAATTTGGCATGGCCAAAACGTGGTGTGGCAATTTGCAGCAAACCAGTGACTACTTTGTTTGAAAATTACTATGAGAAAATATGGGCTTGCCAACATATTGTCTTGATATTGAGGCTCTCCAAATTACTATTTACAATCATTTGAGGTTTGTCTATTGTTCCACAGCAGTAATTGTACTTTGGTCTTGGATACTTTTTGCTGGTGCACTGCTATTCCATATTGTCAAGAGAGGATGGAAAAACAGAACAATGCCTATAACAAGAAATCATGATAATACACAAAATGGAAGAGTGAGAAGAGAGAAGCTGAGTGCATCTTCTCTGTATAAGAATATGGAGATCAAATCTCCCTTTTATCCTAGAAAATATATAGAGCTTGAAACATCTGCAATGTAAATGACACGTTAATGTTACCTGTAAGATGGTCAGAAAGGTTCCCTTTACTTAGGTATTCAAAGCAAAACAACATTTTGCCTCTCGTCTGCCCAGACAAATCTTCCTTCAAATTGTTTCCTAGTGTGTTGCGTCTGATAGCAGTACCCTAGAAACTGTACTATGTTTTTGTGCTTGGCCTCGATGAGACAAGCAACCTCACGTTTGAAATTCTCCTCTAGAATTTCAATCCTGTTATGAAGTTTCTTCCACAGCAACGATCATCCCATTTTGAAGCTGTCCCTGAGTTGACAACAGAATTATCAGCATATGTAGAGCGGTGAATGAAGTTGCACTAGCATATGATGAGCTTAGCTGATGAGCCTTCTTTTTAGTTTATCCACACTGATTAATGGAGGGGTGAACATTTAGTTATTATATGTGCATACAAATATGATTGATTCCTCTCTATACAAATCTGATGAACATTTAGTTCAGTGCATCATTGCAAACTGAAAGAACTGCACTAGGAGCCTTTTGGAGATAAATCTGATAAAATGAAATGTACTTGCTTGATATAGCACTGTATGAGATAGCCTGACATACCACAAGGTACAAGTAGTCATACCACCTGACATGCTTGAGGATAGTTGTCATTGCTACCTGCAATATCTTAATATTGTTGTTTTCTTTAGTTTCTTACTGCAACGATGCTCATTTGTTTGTAATATTTTCATGAATCCAACATCAAGTATGTATAATTTCAGATTAGTCACTTTTAATCCTGACTTATGTTTTGTGAAACTAAACTTTGTGAAGGCTAGCTGTAAGTGCTCCCACTTAAGTTTTGTATCAGTGCTAATGTTGTGACGTGTTGATTTGTTTATGGCATATGCAAGTGATGTATCTTTCCTGTTGAACTCTAAAAATGTATCTTTCCTGTACTAGCCCCATTGCTGCAGTGATGCCAGCTTCTACTATAAAAACAACGGTGCAAATGCTATACCAACCCCTAGCATACAGCAGGATGGCTGTCCACTAGCAGCCTGGAAATGAAAATAGGTTCCTGCAATCATATTTGTGCACTATGATAAAATTGAATCTTCTTATCCTCCTGAGAGGACATATAGTCCAATTTCGCTGAGATATATGTGTATCCTCTAACCTTAAAAGTAATATACCCATAGGAACATGTTTTGCCTGCATCTAAGTTTTTCAATTGATCCCGTTTGATCTCTTTTTTTTGCAGAGAAGAGCTCGTCGGAGCCGTGCAGGAGTACCTTGGCGACCTTGATCGGCTTCCTTGTAGCTGTGGGTCTGCCTGCACCGCGTCGTCTCGCCACTGCACCAAGCCCACCACGGCCCCGCTAGCCTGACTGCACCGCCACCCAAGGTATAACATCTCTTTCCGTATCATGGTCTTGTATTGCGTAACCCAGTTAGGCGTCTCCCGTTCGAAAGAGATACAGTTGGAAGTATGCAGATCTTTGCATATCTATAACCGTATCTGTTTCGAATTGTCCACATTCTTTGGACAGCCCGCGGATGCGTAGATGAGTTAGTTTCTATGGTCTGCTCTGATCTGAGACTGAGTTTCAGCACCATCTCCCTGTTGTTCTCTGGATACACACTCTCCCTACTAGGACGTGTATCTGGAGAACAGTAGGGAGGTGTTGCCGAAATTCTGTCTCGGACAGGAGTACAACATGGAAACTAACCTCATCCACGCATCCTCGGGTGGGATTAGGACATATCCTCACCTATTAGATAGTAGGAACACCGTGTATATGCAATTGATGGTTATTTTACTCGCTGATATATATGTTAGAGGATGGATGACCGTGAGTGGATGTCCACGGGTCGCTTAAGTCAGGGTCAATTCACCGATGAATGGATGCACAAGACCGATCGTTTTTTGGACCTAGCATTTGGCGAGGCTGCTAAAGGGGCGATGCAAGTCTTGTGTCCCTGCAGCAAATGTGCAAACAGGAAAAGACAAAACAAGGAGAACATGGGTAGACATCTTTTGAAGAATGAATTTACACCGGGCTATACCCGGTGGGTCCACCATGGTGAAGCCCATCGTATGAGAGAGGAGGTGGTGAGACCACGCATCGAGGATTGTGATGCTGATGCCGGGGTAGGAGACATGATACATGACTTTCACGAAGCAGAGTTCGCTGAAGGACGTACAGAGGAGGAGATGGAGGTATCCGCAAAAGCGTACTATGACATGTTGTCTTCGGCACAGAAACCCCTTCACGGCCAGACAACAGTTTCTCAACTAGATGCCATCGGACGCGTAATGGCGTTCAAGTCCCAGTTTAGCCTCAGTCGAGACGCCTTCGATGGTATGTTGGCCGTTTTTGGCACACTGCTTCCGGAGGGTCACATTTTGCCAAAGAGTATGTACGAGTCACAGAAACTCCTTCGTGCACTTAAAATGCCGTATGAGCAGATCCATGCTTGTCCGAAGGGGTGCATCCTATTTAGGAAAGAATACACGGAAGCAAAGTACTGTCCAAAGTGTAAATCCTCTAGGTTCATCGAGGTAGATTCTGCTGATGGCCAGAAGAAGCAGCTTTCTGTCCCCGTGAAAATCCTATGGTACCTACCGTTCCTACCGAGGATACAGCGGCTATACATGATCGAGGAATCCGCAAAACAGATGACATGGCATAAAAAGGGCAAACGATACAATCCTGACAAGCTAGTACATCCATCCGATGGTGAAGCATGAAAACGGTTTGATGACAAACATCATGTCAAAGCTGAAGAGGCTCGTAATGTACGTGTAGCGCTGGCAACAGATGGGTTCAATCCTTATGGAATGATGGCTGCTCCATACACATGTTGGCCCGTGTTCGTTATCCCCCTCAATCTCCCCCCCGGCTTAAGCTTTCAACGACAGAACGTATTCTTGTCATTGATAATTCCTGGACACCCAGGGAATAATATGGGTGTGTTTATGGAGCCTGTGTTTGATGAATTGGTCCGTGCTTGGGAGGAAGGGGTCTGGACATACGACCGAGCTACAAAGACAAGCTTCAAAATGCATGTTTGGTACCACTACTCCCTGCATGACTTTTTGGCGTATGGGATATTCTGCGGCTGGTGTGTTCATGAGAAGTTTCCATGCCCAGTATGCAAGGCAACTCTGCAGTTATTTGGTTGAAGAAGGGTGGCAAGTATTCTTCATTCGACAAACATCGACAATTCCTCCCTCTTGACCATGCATTCAGAAAAGACACCAAGAACTTTATGAAAGGTGTCGTAGTGACAGACCCTGCACCACAGATGATGACTGGCGCTGAGGTTTATGCTCAGATAGATGCTCTCGTGGTTAATGAAGATGAAGATGGTTTTATGGGATATGGTGTGCAACATATGTGGACTCATAAGTCGGGCTTGGAGAGGCTCCCCTATTTTGATGACCTTCTCCTTCCACATAATATTGACGTAATGCACACCGAGAAGAATGTCGCTGAAGCACTTTGGGCAACAATCATGGACATTCCTGATAAGTCAAAGGACAACCCTAAGGCTAGAGTGGACCTGGCAATGTTATGCGATAGACCAAAGCAGCACATGCAGCCTCCTACATCCGGCAAGACATGGAGGAGGCCTAAAGCCGAATTCGTCTTGACCAGGCAACACAGGAGGGAAGTACTTGAATGGATCCAGACGTTAATGTTCCCTGATGGATATGCAGCGAATCTGAGGAGGGAAGTGAACTTATCTACTCTGCGAGTCTTAGGGATGAAGAGTCATGATTACCACATATGGATTGAACGGCTTCTTCCGGCGATGGTTCGAGGCTATGTCCCTGAACATGTCTGGCTAGTGCTGGCAGAGTTGAGCTATTTCTTCTGCCAGCTTTGTGCCAAGGAGTTATCTCGGACCATGATAGAAGACTTGGAAAAAGTGGCACCGGTGTTGCTCTGTAAGTTGGAGAAGATCTTTCCACCCGGCTTCTTCAATCCGATGCAGCATTTGATTTTACACCTCCCGTATGAGGCACGAATGGGGGGGCATGTGCAGGCTCGTTGGTGCTATCCAATCGAGAGATGTCTAAAGGTTCTTCGAAAAAAATGTAGAAATAAAGGCAAAATTGAGGCTTCGATGGCAGAGGCATTCATTCTAGAGGAAGTGTCAAACTTCACAACAACATACTACAGTGAGAACCTTCCTAGCGTGCATAATCCGCCCCCTCGTTACAATGCTGGCAAAAATGAATCCAGCCTCAGCCTATTCCGAGGGCAACTTGGAAGCGCAAGTGCATCGACCACCAAGAACTTGAAACTTGAAGAGTGGCGCAGTATCATGCTATATGTGTTGACCAACCTTGACGAAGTGGAGCCGTACGTGTTGTAAGTTCTCAACGAACTTGTTCAATATACTGTCACTCTTCAATACACTATCACTCTTCTGCATCCAATCCCCTTGTTTCTCGTTGGTACAGGGAATTTATTCATGAATTCTGGCATCGATCAAGGGAACCTACCCCGTAGGAATCTGATATCCTTCTTACACAGGGTGTCGGAAATGGGAGGCCCAATTTTATTTCTTGGTTCAAAAAGAAGGTACCGTCCAATTTAGCTTTTACTTAGTTTGACATTCCAAGTTGCTCATACATGTGAATAATATAATGATCTTTCCTGCTCGAGCTTGCAGGGCCAAACCGATAAGTCCATGAGTGCCGAGTTAAGACAGGTTGCCAATGGTTTTGCCTATAGGGTCAGGTTATTTACCGGTTATGACGTGAATGGATATCGCTTTCGCACAACAAGCTACGAGCAGAGTCGGCCCAATCGAAAAACCACAAGTACCGGAGTTTTTACGGCCGGCCAAGATGGGGTCGAGTATTATGGAAGAATTGAAGAAATATTCGAACTCAACTATCATGGTTTCAAATCTCTTAATCCTGTCATATTCAAATGCCATTGGTTTGATCCTCAAGTAACGAGACGGACTTGGGCTAGTCTTGGGCTAGTTGAAATTCGACAGGATTCCGTCTATCCAGGAGACGATGTCTATGTTGTGGCCCAACAGGCCAAACAGGTTTATTATCTCCCATATGCGTGCCAAACCAAAGAGCATCTTAAGGGTTGGGATATTGTGCACAATGTATTGCCACACGGTAAACTACCTGTCCCAAATGATGAAGATTACAACTTCAACCCGAACACATATGACAGAGAGTTCTTTCAAGAAGAGGGGCTAGATGGGAGGTTTGTGATAGACTTAACCGAAGCGATCGGAATGGAAGTAGACAATGAAAGGGTTGATGATGAGAACGCTGGAGATGAGGTGCTCAATGTGAAGGACTTAGAAATGCTTGACCGATTACGTTTAGGCTATGACAATGATAACAACAATGCTACTTCGGCTAGTGTTGATAATTTCGACATGGTTGATAGTGATGATGAAACTTATGATCTAGCTAATCCTGATCCTGAAGATTATTTCTAATACATGTAATACTATATTTTTTTGTAATTATGTTTTGTTTATTTTGCATCTATGTTATTTTCATGCTTATGTTATTTTGTTTCTAATACATCTTGTTCATTCTTTTTAATTGCAGGTGATTGAACAAAGATGGCGGGTAACCGTCAGAGGAGGGTGAACTCGATTTACCAAAGAACACGCCCTTCATCGCCCGATGCAGATGAGGAGCCATCGGAGAGGAGGAGGAGGAGCAGGAGCAGCAGCCGCAGGAGTTCCTTGTCGCCTCCCGCCACGGCGCGTGAGGAGGAGGAGCACGTGATGCCCGGGACCGATGAGGTGGCGCAGGGGGGCGGCGAGGGGGAGGTAGCAGCGGGTTCCACTTCCTCTAGTTCGTTGAGTATCTACTTGCGAGGACCCGCGAGCCTCCCTCCGCGACCGATACCTCCTCATAGACGCCCGCTGATTCGACCCGAGGGAGAAAAGTAAGGAACTTAAGATATTATCACTACTTCATATGATATGTTGAAAATCACAATAGAAACTAATAATTTTTCTTAATAATAACTTATGCAGGGATTGGACAATTGTAGAGTCTGCAGGTTGTCACACACGCCAAGTCAATGGGATCCTCGGTCTTTTGGTCAGGGAACACTTTCCTGGCCTGGTTGAGTTCGCCGGGAAGACAAAGCCGGCCTACACGTTTGACCATTACACCGTCGCCCCCGATGCTGAAGATCTACGTGGCAGGGAATTCAGAAACAAGGCGGAGCGGGTGAGGGAGGAGTTGTGGGTAAGTCTTTCTCACACTACATTTCTCAATACATCGCATTCATTGAACATTTTTTAAAATGAATGAAAACATCACGTCTATATGCAGGATTTCTTCAGATGTCAGGTGGGATTTGAGGACAAGGCGGCTTTGGTGGCTACCAAAGAATGTAAAACACTCGTGAAGCACATGCACTATGAGTCGCGCGTCCAGGCCATCATAACATACTACGGGGCGTACCTTGGAAGGAAGGTCACCAAGAAAGATGCAAGAGAGATGATGCTGACCAAGGAACAGTACATGGAGGTAAGCTTAGTCAAACATTAATACTGATTTCTTCTGAGAATAGGTGGGCTAAATCTGAACTTCTTATATGTCATGTACTTGATGATGTGTAGGTGATTCCGTGCTGGTGCTCCGCGCATCCCGATTGCTGGGAAGTGATCGTTGACAAGTGGTGCTCCCCCGAGTGGAAGGAGACACACGTCGCTTGCCGGGAGCGGCGTTTGATGATGCCAGGTGTAGCAAACCATCAAGGCAGCCGCAACCTCAATGGATACAAGCAAACATGGGTATGAGAATTCATTTATTTATTCTAACGCTCAATTCTGCATGGTTTTCTAAACATCTTGCTGTTTTTCTCGCAGTCAGCATCACATGGTGACCAGGAGTGCTCGGACTTCATGGCATATGCTATGGCCCACAAGGGCAAGGCGACGTCTGACGTCTCCTACAACCCGGAGGACCCTCCATCGGCGTACAGCAACGCGAACGTCCACAGCCGCCTCAGTCAGTACATAGAGGTGGCAAAGGAGGTCCATGGGCCAGAGTACGATCCGACCACTGCAAACCTTGATGGAGAAGTCGTCATGAGGGTGGGAGAAGGCAAGAAGCATGGGCGGTACTGGATTGGCGATAGCACAATCGACACGGCCGCTACTCCCAGTCTCTCGCAGATCCGAGCAAGGAGCACAAGGTCAAGCCTGGCTATACGTGAACGGCCAAGCACTGCACAGCAACGGGTCGATGAACTACAGGTTATTTTGGTTTTTTTCATCGTTCATTGATTCTCACTCTTTAGTTTTGCATTATTGTAACATTCGGGTGAAATATTGTAGGCCCAACTGCAAGAAGAGAGGAGGCTTCGGGAGGAGATGGAGACGAGGATGGCGTCCGAACAGCAGAGGATAGAGGCCGAGCGTCTGAGGATGGAGGCGAGGATGGAGGCGATGATGTTGTACGTGCAGACTCTTGGCGCCGCTGTGGGTCGACCGCCGCCACCTACGCTATTCGCTGCACCTCCACCTCCTCATGTAACCACTCCTGTGAGTATGGATGTTTTAATGCGTATGTTCATGCTTAGGGTCAAACCAGAACACTACTTAAAACCTAGCTATATGTTTATCTTGTCTAACTCATGCAACTACTACTCTTGCAACATTGATGGTATATGTTTATCTTGTCTCTCACACATGCAATCTGTTCTCCTTTGTGCAGAATCCATCGGCGGCATCTAATAGCGTGTCTCGTCACCTCGGAGATTCACCAGGATCGAATCATGGGCCTCATCAACACCGACAGTCGCCATGATGGTAGTTTGTGATGAACTTGTGGTTTATTTTGGACAACTATGATGCACTTGTGGTTGGACTTGATGTTGGACTTGTGGTTGCACTTGTGGTTTATTTTGGACAACTATGATGCACTTGTGATGGACTTGTGATATATATTGTGTTTGTGATATATATATATATATATGTGAATGTATGCGGTGTTTGTGATATATGTGAGATGTTTGTGAAATGTGATGTATGTATATATATGATGTTTGCTTGGATGGAATGCAAAAAACAAAAAAAAATATTGTTTTTTCTCAGTTTGCCTAGTGTCAGGACTAAGACACTCGGCAAACTAAGAATCTTTGCTGAGTGTCAAAGCCATGACACTAGGTAAACTGGGCGGGTTTGCCGAGTGTCGCGGGACTGGCAATAGGCAAACTGGGCTGATTTGCCTAGTGCCGTGGGCCAGGCACTAGGCAAACTGCGCGGGTTTACCGAGTGTCGCGGGCCTGGCACTAGGCAAACTAGACGGGTTTGCCTAGTGCCGTGGAGAAGGACACTCGGCAAAGTGACCAGGTTTGCCGAGTGCTAGGACTTCGGCACTAGGCAAACCTGCCGTTAACGGTACCATTTCCGTCATGGCAAGGGCACTTTGCCGAGTGTCAGGTCGGCTTTGCCGAGTGTCAGGGCGGCACTAGGCAAAGTCTTTGCCGAGTGCCCGACAAATGACACTTGGCAAAGCGCCCTTTGCCGTAGTTTTTTTTTCCGAGTGTGGTTTGCCGAGTGTTACACTCGACAAACCGTTTGCCGAGTGTTTTATGGGCTTTGCCTAGTGTCTCCGACACAGTGGGTCGTCGGTAGGCCACCTCCCTCAGTCACGGCCTCGCAGAGCGGTGGGTGTTCGTGTTCCTACGCAGGCAGTGATTTGATGGTGTCCATGCTAGCAGTGCATCCTACTGCTTTTTTCTCATACACGCGCTGCTCCCAATTTTGTGGCGAAGTTTGCATTGGCTTCAACGTACACAAACAAAACGCCCTGCCGCATGGACTTCAAACATACCTGCTGCGTTCGTTCACTCATTGGTTCGTGATCTCTCTCTCCCTGTCTCCCAGGGACAGATCGGCGGCAGGGCCGCACCGCACTGGTGGTGCCGGGCTGCAGCGCCGGCATACAGTATAGCACACAAAATCACTACTGGCACCATTAAGTCAGAGCTGAAGAATATTAACAATTAGGCGGAGCCATGAATTATACATAGGAATTATACATAGAGAGATCGAGTCGGTCAAACAAATTCAACGTATGCAAACTCAGCGTAGTAGTTTGTGTTTAGATTCTTGTGGTACCTGACCAGTGACCACACATGAATCTCGAAATCTACCTCTTAGTATTACGGGGTGCTCACAAATGAAGTAGGATACGTAATATAAGTAATGTATCTATGAAAATCTTCGGGTGGATCATTTTTCAATGTAATAGTATAACTTTCAGTACACTAGGAAGGTTCTGAGCGTCTATGTAAAATTCTTCTGACCTCTTAGGGCGCCGCGAAGGCATGTTGTATCAAACTGCTTTCTCTACCTTAATACAAAGACGCGCAAACCTTTTGCGTGACCGAGAAAAAAAATCTATGAAAATCTAAAACGTCTTATAAATTACTAGCAAATATGACCGTGCGTTGCAACGGGAGAAGAAAGAAACTATCAAACGTTAGTAAGAAAAAATTTAAAAAATACAAATGTTATTTTAATGGCTATAGTTTATTTTATGATGATCATGACATCCAAAATAAAATTAATATCGTTAATAATATGACAATGTCCTATTAAGTCTAACGAATTAAAATACTCCAATTGTCTCAAATTGTAAGTTGTTCATTATGTCTAACAAAAATGCTTGCACACAGTCGTCCGCCCCGTCCGGACACAGCTTTCTTGGCCTGCCCAGCGTACAGGCCCAACAACACCTCTACGTCTCTTCCACACTACTCGCATCGGTGTCCCAGCGTCAGCGCGCATACGCCACGCCCCCTTCCCCACCGCACACCTGTCCCTAGCCGCACCGTACCCTTCCCCCACCGCACCACACCCTATCACTGGCCGCGTCGTGCCCCATCTCCAGCGAGCGAACAGGGTCGGACAACAGCGGCCGAGCAGCGGCGGCGCTGGAGAAACCGTTCCGATGGGCGCGAGCCTGGGCAGCGAGCAGGCGCGACATAATCGCAGGAGGAGCGACGGGCCGACGTTCTACAGCCGAGGTTTATGCTGGGCCAACGTCTCCCTGACCCAAGCTTACTGGCTATAGCAGTTCGCCACCAGGTAGGCCGTGGTCGCTGGTGATGCCGTGTTTCAAGTGTTTGGTCTGGATGTTGCAAAAGTATATTCTGAGATGTTGCATATGTTGCAATGACAATATACACATATTACATGCGTATGTTTTCAAGTATTTAAGGTGTTTTCAGACTTTTGTTTGAAGTGTTTCATCTAGATGTTGCAAAAGTAGATCTTGATGTTGCATATGTTGCAATGACAAAATACGCATGTTTTGCAAGCCTATGTTTCAGGTGTTCAGATGTATGTTACAAATGTTTCGTCTCGATGTTTCAAAAGTAGATCTTGGTGTTGCACATGTTGCGAATGCCTATACACGCATGTTTCAAGTGTTTCATCTATCTTCATACGTATGTTGCAGATGCTTCATGTGGATATTTCAAAAGTAGATCGATCGGGTGTTGCACATGCTGCAATGATGCTGGTGGCTAGCGAACGTCGACCTGCCACATGGCTTCACCTCCTACCTCGTGCCTTCCTCGCACGGCGAGCGTGCGGAGTCACAGACGTCGGGTCATGAGGGTAGTCTCGGCTAACGAGTGCGCGGAATCGCGGACATCTGGTAGGCACAGCAGCAGGCGCGGTGCAGGCAGGCAGACACCGCAAGCACGCGCAGGCGCAGTAGCTTGTGCACAAGGCGGGGCAGACGTGGGCGTCAGGACAGGGGCTAGCGTCCGGACATCCGAGCGTACATAGTAAAAGTTATATATATAAACATACATACATACATACATATATATATATGAAAGGATCAAGATGCCCAAGAGGGGGGGTGAATTGGGCTTTTCTAAAAATTAATTGCAAGAATTAAATCCTATAAGCCGGAATTCACCCCTAGTGCCTACTTGTGTTCCTAGAGATTCTACCGCTAAAAGTTTTGCACCCTAGTTTTCAATCCTAGTCTAGCATGGCAATTCTAGGAAAGTAAATCAAGCAATGAATGTAAATACGAGAATGTAAATGCTTGAAAGTAAGGGCAAGGAACACGGTGATATTTTTCTGAGGTATCGGAGAGTCGCCACTCCCCACTAGTCCTCGTTGGAGCACCCGCGCAAGGGTGTAGCTCCCCCTTGATCCGCGCAAGGATCAAGTGCTCTCTACGGGCTGATTCTTCGACACTCCGTCACGGTGAATCGCCCAAAACCGCTCACAAGATGAGTTGGGTCATCCACAAGCTCCGTCGGATGATCACCAAACTCCCAATCACCACCAAGCCATCTAGGTGATGGCGATCACCAAGAGTAACAAGCTAGAACTCTCACTTGACCACAACGAGCCTAATGAGAAGGTGGATGCACACTTGCTACTCTCTAATCGCTAGTGAAGAACTCTCAAGCTTTGATTCTCAAAACACAATCCTCACTAGAGCTCTTGCACTCCCTTGCACTCCAAAGGTGTTTTTCAGCTGATAAAATAAGCAAGAGGCCTCTAAAAGAGGTGGTGGGGATGTATTTATACACCCCACAGTCGAAACAAACCGTTACCTGCCAACTCAGCAAAATACGGGGTGACCAGACGCGCCGGTCGAAGTGACCGTACGCGCCGGTCGCCGTAACGATCGAAATTCTGAAATCTCGGCTGAGTGACCGGACGCGCCGGTCAGGGGTGACCAGATGCGTCCGATCGTGCAGGGAGCTTACTGTGACGAGACCGGACGCGCGACCGCGTCCGATCGGTGATGACCGGACGCGTCCGGTCGTCACAAGACCTTACTGGAACGTGACCGGACGCGCCGATCACACCCAGGTCGCGTCCGATCGGATGTTTCCCCTTAAGTGACACGTGTCGGCCCTGACCACCGTGTCCGGTCCTCGCAAGGGCCACGTCCGGTCGTCAGCGCCGAAACGCAGTCGCGGTTTAGAACTGACCGGACGCGTCCGGTCAAGCCGAGAACCGCGTCCGGTCAAGGGAAAAGCCCTCTAAACTCTCCGAAACGCGACGCAACTTGAATCAAGTTGCTTCCAACTGAACTTTGAACTATTCTAGAGCTGCCTAGTGCTAAGTTTAACAATTGTGCACCACACCTAAACATAGGACTCACCTAGGTCAAGCTACCCGCTCATTCTCCCCTTTATAGTACGGCCAAAAGAGAAAACGAAGATACTAACGACTATTCCGAATGTATCTCAACACCTCGACATCCGAAACTAACCGTCCTTAATCTTGACGTCACTCCTTTGAAAACCGAAATGATTTCCATCAAGGGGCATGAATACCATGGTGCCCAAAGCAGTCATTACCTCCATGACCTAACTTACCAAAGTTTCTGCAAAACACACGTTAGTCATGGTAATAAAGCGTTGTCATCAATTGCCGAAACCAAACTTCGGGGCCTAGATGCTTTCAATCTCCCCATTTTTGGTGATTGATGACAACACTAAGATTCAAAAGATAGGAGTTGAGGTTTTCGAGCATGCTTGGTTCACATAAGCAAAAAGCAATAAGCACAAAGGGTTAGGAATTGCTTATGTGCCCCAAGCCAAAAGTGTGTACTCATAAGATAAGACATAAAGCGTTAGTACACAAAAAGATATAGCTCATAAGTAATCGGAGTAAGGCACGGAAGCACAACCTTAGAGCTATAATCAAACAAGTGACATGAATTAACACAGTGACTAGATGAACCATTAGACTCAAAGTATCTCACACGACCATATGTCACACGAATGCAATGACTGTAAAGTAAACATGATGCATGAATGTAGCACACAAAAGAAAACGAAAAACCTCTATCAAAACTCCTCCTGAAACTACTCTCTCCCCCTTTGGCATCAACCGCCAAAAACTAGTCTAAGGATCTGACGGGGGAACAGACGGAGTCGTGTCGGGTGCCGAGGTGCGCGGAGTAATCACGAAGTGCAGAGTGTCTCCCTCGGAATCGGAGCTATCTGGCTGACCCTCTGAAGAAGCACGTGGCTGTGAAGCGGTCTGGGTCTGAGCAGCAGGAACAGGTACTGATGTAGTAGCAACAAGTGGAGCAGTCTCTGTGACCTGAGCCTGTAGCGAGCCAATAACTGGGGGATCGATCGAGGCAACTGACGAAGAAACTGTCTCTGTAGTGCCTGTCCCTGTCACAGGAGGAACAGCTGCCTCTGAAGCTGACAACCCTGAAGAAGTAGCAAAGGTAGTGTGCGAGGGCGTCGGCTGACCAGTCAACTCGCTGTATGTGGCACTGAAATCATCGAAAGGTGTACCTGTCAGGAGGTGAGGGTGAGGCTGGTCTGAAGGAGTAAACCCCGTCTGAATAGGCGTGTAGCTCGAGGACTGGAATGACTGGGGGACCTGCTGCTATGGAGAGGTGAACTGAAAGCTCGGCTGACCCTGACTCGATGGACCACTGGACTGTAAAGCTGGAGTCAGGACAGAAGCAGGTGGACGAACCCCAACTGTGACGAGGTGACGCAGAAGGTCCAAATACTGCTGCTGGCTAGCTGCACTCTATCGCTGCATCTCATACTGCTGACGCTGCATCTTGACTTGCTGGCGCTGGATCTCAAGCTGCTGTCTCTGGAACTCGTCCTGTCAAGCCTGTATCTGTGCAAACGCTGCAGCTGTGTCCTGAGCCTGTCTCTGTATCTGCAGCTCCTGTCGCTCCTGTGCCTGGGTCAGCCTCTCAAGGATAGCCACCATGGCTGGATCAGAGCGGGAGGCTGAACCAAAGCCACCGGCCTCGTGGTCATGAGGCCGAGGAGATCGATACCTGGGGATGGGCTGATAGTCCTCGTCAGTGCTGTCAGAGGCCTCATCCTCAGCTAGATCAGCCGGCTGAGCATCAAGATCTGCAAGTTCTACCTCTGCAAGCCCCTGAATGGTGGTGTCATGCTCAACTGTTGTCTCTGGTACCTTAGGTCTCTCGCGCTGTTCTGGCACTGGGGCCTGCTCTCTCGTAACTGAAGCCCATAGCTGACGGATATCATACTCAGGAAAAGCGGTGGTAGTATCGGATATCTCAGCTCTGATCTCTGCAGGAAGCTCAAGGGCAGATCTGATGATGAAGCAAATCTAGTGAGCATAGGGTAGCTGACGATGTCCCTTGAAGCCCTTTGCTAGGGTGTCCTCCATCTCACTAAGCATAAGATCCCAAATATCAAAAGGTGTCTGTGAGAGAAGGTGGTGAACAACCCATAGCTGCATCCTAGTCAATCCCTCTCTGTAGCCAAGCCTAGGAAGAAGAGTGCGTCTGATTATAGCATCCAGGACTCGGGCTAGCGGTGTCAAACTAGCAGGAGTGCGATGAGACCCTTCGCCAAAAGGCTCACGGAAGCAGGGTCGAATCAAATCTGTAGGTGGCACTGTCCCGCCGTGAGGGCATCTGGGTGCAGGAGTCTGACCAAAGCAGAGCTGATGAATCTTCGTGTCTGAAGCTGGGAGTCTGAGAATCTCCCGCACTCTAGTGCTGTACAGTCTGCGGTTGCGGCCTCGGAATGCAAAGTGTATGAACTCATGGGCAGGATCAATCCATAGTGAAGCATAGAACTCTCTAACCCATGTACCGCAGTATGCACCTGTCCGTCCAAGAAAATCTGACAAGCCCGGCAGAAAGGACAGGTGTGGACGAAGCTGCTCACCCACAACCTCAACAAGTGACTCGATGCGACAGACCCTCTGTGGTCGAAGGGCAATGCCACTGTCAACATAAGCTCTGTAAAAGTCCTCCTGTAGAGGAGTATAGAAACCCTCTGAAGCTCTGGAGTCCCTCTGAGGTGGGAACCACCAACTGACCTCAACGAACCTCAAGCCTTGCACCTGACGTGCTGTAGCACCCCTCAAGTCAAAGTGCTCGACCGGGGGAGAACCTCTAGCCCTGGGAGGTGGACGTTCTCCACGACGCTGGCCCTCTGGCCTAGGAGTCACCTGAGCTCGTGTGCGTGTGGAGCGGCGACGCGGTGGAGTCTGAGCTGGCTGCTCCTCTGTCCCTTCTGGAGCTTCTGCAGGTGGATCAACTGACATAGCATCTGCATGCTCTGTGCCCTCTGTGCCCTCAGTGGCCTCTGTAGCCTCTGTACCAAGCTGTCGACCTTCAAGATGAAAGCTACGCTCGCCAATGCGTATACCACTGCTCCTGCCTCCCCTCTCTGCCTGCTCTGCTGCATCTGCAACTGCCTGAGCGATCTCTACATCGGTAAGGGTCTTCTTCTTCTTTCTGACCATGATCTTGATGCGCTTTCCACACGCAACCTCAGACATACGAGGAGGACTGTCATCCCCGTCACTAGGAGCACCACCGGCGTTCTTGCAACGAACCATGCTGTCAAGCTGTCGGAAAGCCTCTGAAAGATGGTGTACTGACACTCGAGAGGCTTGGCCTCAATCCATATCCGCAGGCTTGGCCTCGGATTCAGCAAACTGAGATCACCCCGACACACCGACAAACTCGCTGAAAAGACGGAATAGATGGATCTACTATAAGAAACATATATAAACTACTAGGTGCGAAACCCTAGAGATAGCAAGCACATTAGGTAAGACATGAAACGAAACGCGATAGCTACCTCGGATCGACCAGTAGACGGTGAAAAGGTAAGACGACCTAGATCGTGAGACTTCCCTAATACGCCAGACGAGCTCTGATTTGCCGAAACACGAGATAATTAGGAAAAATAATAAAGAAATTTCGGCAAACCCTAACACGAGTATCAAGGAGATGCGTAACAACCTCGCGAAGAAGATGTCGCGCGACGAAAGTTTCGACGACGAACGACGGAGACGTCGCAACGCGAACCCTAGGGTTAGGGTTAGGGCAACGCGAAGACCACGAACAACGACGATCGCGAGGGAGAGCAAGGGCCGGCCGGAGGTGGCACAGGTGACTGTGGGCGCGGCTCACCGGCGGCAGAGCGGACGGCGGTGGTGGAAAGGCGGCGAGAGCTGCGGCGGCGCGGGCACTGGAGGGGATGCGCTGTGCGGGCGAAGCAGAGAGGCGCGGCGAGCAGCGCTGCGAAGCACGCCGGAGAGGAAGGAGGACAGGGCGCGGCACGGACTCCGGCGGCCAAGGCGAATCCCGGCGGCGGAAAACGGCGAGAAGAAACGGCGGCTAGGGCACGGGTAGCACGGCGGTCGGATGAGAAAAAGATGAAGGAACACGAAGGGTTATATGAGGGGTTAGATCCGCTCGTCACGCGATGACCGGACGCGGTGGTCGATATGACCGGACGCGGTGGTGCAGCGTCCGGTCCCACTCCAGTAAACACCTGGAGCGACCGGACGCGTCCGGTTAGAGCTGACCGGACGCGGACAGAGTCCGGTCAAGGGTCACCCGGGAAGGTCATCGCGAATGACCGGACACGGTGGTGGTTACCGGGACCGGACGCGGTGGTCGACAGCAGCGCGTCCGGTGCAGCGTCCGGTCACTAGATCAGGAGTTGGTCTTCTAGATGACCGGACGTGCTGGTGGTCGCCGGGACCGGACGCGGTGGTGAAGCATCACTGCGTCCGGTGCAGCATCCGGTCCAGGGTCCGGTCACAGTTTTTCGCCCTTCTTCGTTCCGAACTTCGACGCGACTTCTCCCAATCAAGTTCCAATTCAAAGAGACACAAATAAACACCAATTGGAACCTGATATGAGTGACCTCACTCAAACCCTCAAGTTTTTCAAAATAGATTGCCTTAGGCTAGTATTATTTTTAAGAAAATAGGCAATAAACACCCGAGGAGCAACGTATGGCCATGCAATAGAGTTTTTGAACCCTTAGGAGCGTCAAAATGCTCTCTCTACCCATGGACGAACACAGAGGTTGCTCAAAGCCAAACCGAAAAGAAACGACAAACCAACAACCATGCATATGCAATGCAATACAAGAAAGTAAAGCTAGGTTGCTTGTCAAGTTTGATCCACGGTTAGGCTTCTTCACTCCTCCAAAGGAGGGTTATCATAACCGTGTTAGCCAAGCCCTAGATGCATTGCGATAAGATAAACATGGCATATAATACAATGCAATGCAAGGGACAACATAAGCTCATTTTTTAAAGTTGCTAGAATCAAGCACATTGAGTTCGCTTCTTAACCTACAAAAGGTGGCCTCATCCAAAGGTTTAGTGAAGATATCCGCTAATTGATTTTCACTTCTTACACCTTCTAGTGATATATCATTTTTAGCAACGTGATCTCTTAGAAAGTGATGGCGGATATCAATGTGCTTGGTGCGAGAATGTTGTACCGGATTGTTAGCAATTTTAACGGCACTTTCATTATCACATAAAAGTGGCACCTTTTCAAGAACAATTCCATAGTCTAGGAGGGTTTGTTTCATATATAAGATTTGTGCACAACAAGCCCCCGCGGTAATGTATTCCGCCTCGGCGGTGGACAAAGCCACACTATTTTGCTTTTTAGATGACCAAGATACTAAAGACCTCCCAAGCAAATGGCACCCTCCGGATGTGCTTTTTCTATCAATTTTGCAACCAGCATAATCCGAATCGGAATAGCCAACTAGTTGGAATCTAGCTCCTTTGGGATACCAAAGACCAATGCTTGGGGTGTGCTTAAGATATTTTAGGATTCTTTTTACGGCACTTAAGTGAGGTTCTTTAGGGCAATCTTGAAAGCGAGCACACATGCACACACTAAACATGATATCGGGCCTAGATGCGGTAAGGTATAACAAACTACCAATCATAGAACGGTAGAGAGTTTGATCAACCGGTTTACCTCCCTCATCTAGGTCGAGATGTCCATTAGATGACATTGGGGTTTTGATTGGTTTGTATTCTTCCATCTTGAATCTTTTGAGAAGATCCTTGGTATACTTTTCTTGAGAGATGAAAATCCCTTCTCTCATTTGCTTGACTTGAAACCCAAGGAAGAATGTGAGCTCACCAATCATAGACATCTCGAACTCCTTCGACATCAATTCACCAAATTACTTGCAATAATCTTCATTTGTTGATCCGAAGATGATATCATCAACATACACTTGACAAATGAAGATCTCCCCATTAAGCTTCTTGGTGAATAGTGTGGTGTCGACCTTCCCAATGGTGAAGCCCTTCTCAATGAGAAAGTCCCGGAGGCGCTCATACCACGCTCTAGGGTGTTGCTTGAGCCCATATAGCGCCTTGGACAACCTATAAATATGATTAGGATATCTAGGGTATTCAAACCCGGGAGGTTGATTAACATAGACTAGTTCATTTATGAAGCCATTTAAGAATGCACTTTTCACATCCATTTGATATAGTTTCATATCATGATGTGATGCATATGCAAGGAGGATACGAATGGCTTCAAGTCTTGCAACGGGTGCAAAGGTCTCTCCAAAATCAAGACCTTCAACTTGAGAGAACCCTTTTGCAACTAGTCTTGCCTTGTTCCTCACTACTATGCCTTGGTCATCTTGCTTGTTTCGGAACACCCACTTGGTTCCAATGACTCTTGCACCTTTAGGATGCTCTTCAAGTGTCCATACTTGATTGCGGGTGAAGTTGTTTAATTCTTCATGCATAGCATTCACCCAATCTGGATCTTGAAGAGCTTCTTCTACATTCTTAGGTTCAACACAAGAGACAAAAGAGTGATGTTCAACAAAAGAAGCAAGCTTTTGAGATCGAGTCATTACTCCCTTAGTAGGACTCCCTATGATGAGATCTTGTGGATGTGCTTAAAGTAGATGTGAGTTTCTTCTATCAACCACTTGAGGAGGTGGATGGGGAGCATCAACATCTTGAGCTTGTGCCTCGGCTTGTTTATGAGAGATATAAGTATCTTCATTTTCAACTCTCTCATTCTTGTCATCATCTTGAGGCACATGTGATGAAGATGGTGGATCAATAATTTGTACATCGTCATCATCATCTTTTGGCTTGATGTCTCCCACGGGCATGTTCTTCATGGCCTCCCTCAAGGGTTCATCACCTACATCATCACAATTCTCAATTGCTCCTTGGGAGCCGTTAGATTCATCAAATTCCACATCATATGTTTCTTCAACCAAACCGGTGGCATGGTTAAATACTCTATATGCTTTGGACTTTGATGAGTAACCAACAAGAAAACCAATATCACAACGTCTTTGAAACTTCCCTAGGTGTTGACGCTTCTTGTAGATGTAACATTTGCAACCAAACACCCGGAAGAATGATACGTCCGGCTTCTTCCCATTAAGCAACTCATAGGGAGTCTTGCCAAGAAACTTTTGTAGGAAGAGGCGATTTGAAGCATAGCATGCGGTGTTGATTGCCTCGGCCCACAACTTTTCTGGAGTATTGTACTCATCTAACATTGTTCTTGCAAGGGTGATCAAAGTCCGGTTCTTTCTCTCAACTACACCATTTTGTTGAGGAGTATAGGTTGAAGAGACTTCATGCTTGATTCCAATTTCATCACAATAAGCTTCAATGTTTGTGTTGTCAAACTCTTTGCCATTGTCACTTCTAATCTTCTTTATCTTAACTTCAAATTCATTTTGAGCTCTCTTTGCAAACTTCTTGAAACAATTGGCCACTTCGGATTTGTCATGAAGGAAGAAGGTCCATGTGTACCTTGAGTAGTCATCCACTATCATAAGACAATAGAGATTACCACCCAAACTCTTGTAGGTTGTAGGCCCAAACAAATCCATGTGTAGAAGTTCTAGCACTCTTGAAGTTGACATGAAAGCTTTGGTTGGATGAGTGTTTGCAACTTGTTTGCCCGCTTGACATGCACTACAAGGTTTGTCCTTTTCAAACTTTACATCCTTCAATCCTCTCACTAGTTCTTTCTTCAATAGCTTGTTGAGAGTGTTCATTCCAACATGAGCAAGCCTCCTATGCCAAAGCCAACCAAGTGAGGTCTTGGTGAACAAACATGTCATCAAGTTTGCATATTCAGAGGTGAAGTCAACAAGATAAAGATTGTTGTATCTAAAGCCTTTGAATATCACTTGCTTGTCATCTATCTTTGAAACTACCACTTCATTTGGTGTGAACAAGCATTGGAAGCCAAGGTCACAAAGTTGCCCAACGGATAATAAGTTGAAACTCAATGAAGCAACATAGAGCACATTTGAGAGTGAGTGATCATTTGATATTACAATCTTGCCTATACCTTTGACTTTGCTCTTTGAATTATCCCCAAATGTGATCTTCTCTTGACATATCCCATTCTCTTCAATGGAGGTGAACATACGAGGATCACCGGTCATATGTTGAGTGCAATCACTATCAATAACCCAATAAGATCCACCGGTCTTGTAGTTCACCTACACACAAGAGATCAAGCTTTTTGTTTAGGGACCCAAACTTGAGAGGGACCCTTGACTTTCTCAACTAGTGACTTGGCAACCCATATTTTCTTTGGCCTATTCTTGTTTGGGGACCCAAAAACATAACTTTCATCTTTCCATTAGAATCTTTTCTTAGCATGTAATGAGCATTGAAGGCAAAGGGTCTAGCATGCTTGGGCAAGGGTTGTGGTGGTGGAGTTTTGCATTCATGAGCAAAATGACCTTCTTGTCCACACTCAACACATCTCTTTGGCTTGGGCTTTGACTTGCTTTGTTGTTGTTGAGCTTTTGCCTTCTTCTCTTAATTTGCCAAGTACCCAATGCCACTTCTATCCATCTTCATTACGGTGTTCATGAGTAGCTCACTTTGCAAATATTGACCTCTTGTGAACTTGCTTAGGCCGGTCTTGAGATGCTCTTTTTCTTGCTTGAGCTTTTTGTTTTCTTCAATGAGTGACTCATTTGTTGTTTGCTTCTCAAGAGCCATCAAACCTTTTAGCTTCTTGTTCTCATTTGCAAGCTTCCCATTTTCACTCTTGATCTTGGCATAATCATCATAGTTGCTTGACTCAACCACACTCTTGCCTTTGCTACTAGAACCTTGCTCAATGCTTTCAATGATCAAGTCATCACATGATGTAGCTATATCACACTTAACAACATTGTTAGTAGCATCATGTGTCTAAAGAGCAAGTTCATTAGCAACCACAAGACTATCATAGTCAATTTTCAATGTGGTGTATTTGTCTTTTAGAGAGTTATGTCTAGTGATGAGCTCATCATGCTTCTTCTCAAGCTTATCATGTTGATCTTTAAGCTCTTTATTAGAAGTTTTGAGCTCCTTGAGATTTGAAGACATAACTTCATTTTGATCTTTAAGCTCACCACTAGCCTTTTGAGCACTTTCAAGCTTAGATGAGAGTGATTCATTTTCATTTTGAAGTTCATCATTTTCATTTCTTGTCCTTCTTATGACTTTAGTGTATTTGTTCAACAATTTTACAAGTTTATCATAAGAAGGTGCATCATATTCATCATCACTATCACTATCACTATCATCATCATCATCATCACTATCATAATTTTATACCTTTCGTTCACCCTTGGCCATAAGGCATAGGTGAGTGGTGGACGATGATGGTGAAGGAGGCGGTGAAGGTGGTGATGAAGATGTTGGTGAAGATGATGGCCCCATCACAAATGCGGCAACCTTCTCTTTCTCATCATTGCTTTCATCTTCGGAGGACTCACAAGATGATTCAATATCGGTGAGCCAATCACCAACAATGTATGCCTTTCCTCCCTTCTTCTTCTTGTGGAACTCCTTCTTGCCATCCTTCTTCTTGTATGGCTTGTTTTTCTTTCTCTCTTCTTCTTCATCACTTGAATCATTTTTCTTGCCCTTGTTCTTTTTCTTGTACTTGTCTTTTGGTGGTCTAGGGCATTGATGAGCTAAGTGGCCAAGTTCACCATAATTGTAGCAATCCATCTCCGAGATTGGCTTTCTCTTGCTACTTGTGAAGAATTTCTTTTTCTTGCCGTCGAACTTGATGCCACTCTTGTTGAGCTTCTTTAGCATTTTGGTTGTCTTTCTCACCATGAGTGCAAGTGATTCATCATCAACATCACTTTCACTTGAGCTCTCTTGCACCATCATGGCTTGGCCCTTCTTCTTCTTCTTGCCATGACTAGCTTTGAAGGCCAAGTCTTTCTTCTTGGAAGATGATGAGCCCTCTTCCAGAGTGATGTGCATGTACATCTCATGAGCATTGATCTTCCCCAATACTTGTGTCGGTGTTGCGGTGGAAAGATCACTTTGGTGAAGCACGGTGACAATGTGACCATACTTCTCAACGGGAAGAACACTCAAGATCTTCCTTGCAACATCCGATTGGCTCATTTGAGTGAGCCCAAGAGCATTGAGGTCCTCTACAAGAACATTCAAACGAGTGTACATATCATTAGCACTTTCTTTGGGAAGCATCTCAAAAGAATTAATTTTCTTCAAAGCAATGTGATAGCGTTCCTCACGCTCACTCTTAGTTCCCTCATGGAGAGCACAAAGATTTTCCCACAATTCATGAGCGTTCTTTGCATTACACACATGATTGAAGATATCTTTGCCTAAGCCCCGGTAGAGTGCGTTTTTGGCCTTTGCATTCCACCGGTCGTACTTCTCCTCGTCACCAATGGGGTTTGCGGGATCCTTGATAGCGGGAAGCCCTTCGGTTGCAGCTCTAAGACACCCAATGTCTATGGCTTCGAGATACGCCTCCATACGGATTTTCTAATATGGAAAATTATCCCCCTCAAAGGTGGGAGGTGGTCCTTCCCCGTTAGACATCTTGCTCTAGGCGGTAAAGCCTAAATTAGGAGCAACTCGGCTCCGATACCAATTGAAAGGATCAAGATGCCCAAGAGGGGGGGTGAATTGGGCTTTTCTAAAAATTAATTGCAAGAATTAAATCCTACAAGCCGGAATTCACCCCTAGTGTCTACTTGTGTTCCTAGAGATTCTACCGCTAAAAGTTTTGCACCCTAGTTTCCAATCCTAGTCTAGCATGGCAATTCTAGGAAAGTAAATCAAGCAATGAATGTAAATACGAGAATGTAAATGCTTGAAAGTAAGGGCAAGGAACACGGCGATGTTTTTCTGAGGTATCAGAGAGTCGCCACTCCCCACTAGTCCTCGTTGGAGCACCTGCGCAAGGGTGTAGCTCCCCCTTGATCCGCGCAAGGATCAAGTGCTCTCTACGGGCTGATTCTTCGACACTCCGTCGCGGTGAATCGCCCAAAACCGCTCACAAGATGAGTTGGGTCATCCACAAGCTCCGCCGGATGATCACCAAACTCCCAATCACCACCAAGCCGTCTAGGTGATGGCGATCACTAAGAGTAACAAGCTAGAACTCTCACTTGACCACAACGAGCCTAATGAGAAAGTGGATGCACACTTGCTACTCTCTAATCGCTAGTGAGGAACTCTGAAGCTTTGATTCTCAAAACACAATCCTCACTAGAGCTCTTGCACTCCCTTACACTCCAAAGGTGTTTCTCAGCTGATGAAATGAGCAAGAGGCCTCTAAAAGAGGTGGTGGGGATGTATTTATACACCCCACAGTCAAAACGAACCGTTACCTGCCAACTCAGCAAAATACGGGGTGACCGGACGCGCCGGTCGCCGTAACGATCGAAATTCTGAAATCTCGGCTGAGTGACCGGACGCGCCGGTCAGGGGTGACCGGACGCGTCCGATCGTGCAGGGAGCTTACTGTGACGAGACCGGACGCGCGACCGCGTCCGATCGGTGATGACCGGACGCGTCCGGTCGTCGCAGGACCTTACTGGAACGTGACCGGACGCGCCGATCACACCCAGGTCACGTCCGATCAGATGTTTTCCCTTAAGTGACACGTGTCGGCCTTGACCACCGCGTCCGATCCTCGCAAGGGCCGCGTCCGGTCGTCAGCGCCGAAACGCAGTCGCGGTTTAGAACTGACCGGACGCGTCCGGTCAAGCCGAGAACCGCGTCCGGTCAAGGGAAAAGCCCTCTAAACTCTCCGAAACGCGACGCAACTTGAACCAAGTTGCTTCCAACTGAACTTTGAGCTACTCTAGAGTTGCCTAGTGCTAAGTTTAACAAGTGTGCACCACACCTAAACATAGGACTCACCTAGGTCAAGCTACCCGCTCATGCTCCCCTTTATAGTACGGCCAAAAGAGAAAACGAAGATCCTAACGACTATTCCGAATGTATCTCAACACCTCGACATCCGGAACTAACCGTCCTTAATCTTGACGTCACTCCTTTGAAAACCGAAACGATTTCCATCAAGGGGCATGAATACCATGGTGCCCAAAGCAGTCATTACCTCCATGACCTAACTTACCAAAGTTTCTGCAAAACACACGTTAGTCATGGTAATAAAGCGTTGTCATCAATTGCCGAAACCAAACCTCGGGGCCTAGATGCTTTCAATATATATTGAAAAGCCAGAATAATTTACAATTTAGAATAGAGAGAGTTGAACTTTGATTTTTTATTGTAAGACACAAAAATATTTACTCATATTTTATCATAACTTTAATCTATATCTATATCTATATGGATCCAAATCCAAATTTAAATCCAAATAAAAATGAGAATAGAAATTACCTTAATATAAAAATCACAAAGAGTTCGTAGGCTCTTTTGTCTTTCTTACCGAGTTTCAATTTTATTTTTCATGGATCTAAACACAAAACACATGTCCTGTTTTTTCACGTTCGTTTTCCGTCCACCGAGTTGTGGTACTGTGTCAATCTAGGTTTCTTTTTTTCTTTCCTCTGTCTTTTTGCATGTATGTTTTTTTTTTGTTTTTTTTTCACTATCAATTTTCCTTTTCTTTGTGTCATTTTTTATGTTCATGTTATGTTTCCCTGAGAAGGAACGATGGGAGTGAAGAAGTACAGAAGTAGCCGATTCAGTAATAAGAAGTCTAAGAGTCGTATTTGACTTGTAAGCAAAATGCAATGAGAATCATATTTTTCATGAGTAGTAACTATTTATATGCATAGTGTATTACAATTACAATGCATTGAAATTTGAAGAGTTTTTTTTTTCAAAATTCACTTTACCACCAAGGATGTAACTTTTTCTGCCATTATTTTAGTAGTTCCTTCCTGGAACATGATGCTTCTCCTGAAGGTGTGTTTTTCTGTTGACGCATTTTATATTGGTGTCAAAGAATCAATTTGGTCGTGTAGACCCCGAACGAATAAGTGCTTGAATTTTTATTTTGTCTCGTTGGTTGCCTCTCCTGATTTTTGTTTTATATATGTTGTAAGGAGGTGTGTCATATTAGGATTAGTATTGGAATTTTGCTTAGTTTTTTTAGAAAAGGAATCAGCTAGAAAAAATATAATATGTTTTTGTTTGTTATAGGAATCAATTAAAGAATAGAAAACTCTAATTGGTTGGCCATTGGTCGTAACTCCTACGCGGGCACCAATACGTTTCGAAATAGGACTCCGTATCACGCTAGATAAGAGCTATTTTAACTCGTATAAGCATGGGTTATATATATAAGTCCGAACAAAGAACTCTTCATTGTCAGGTAGTTTGAGGGAGACGGACAAAAAAATGGATGGACAAAAAAATGGGCTGAAATTTTACCTTTTTATTATTAGTATAGATATAGATATAGAAAATGGAGGGAGTAGTTCCTTGTAAGTTGATTGTATTTTTTTTTGTCATGATAGGTTTATATATATTCCATTGGGACAAGCATCATCTATATGTTACATAACAAATAAAATATATCTTTTTCAAAGAAATTAGTATAAAAAATGTAAGCATTCATTAGTGTGACATTTTGCTTTTATCTAATATAAAAGTCATCCCGCCTTGTCCAGCCTTAAAGAATGAGTATTATTCTTGTTTGTCTTTATTAATGCATCCGTATGAAAAGATCCTACACATAAACAAGTTGAAGCATCAAGCATTAGCAAAAGGGACTTGCTAGCGCTCAGACGTCCGATCCGGCGCTAGCGTCCGGATGCAGCCCGCATAAGGAGCAAGCGAGCGCCTAGCGCGTCAGGCTCGTGAGCAAGCGCACTGGCAGTGGGCCTGCGTTGCCCTCGGACATCGCCCGCGCCGCCCTGGACGTTGTCAGCGCCGCCGCCCGCTTCCACGCTCACCCATTTGCAACACCCGATTTACTTTTGAAACATCCAGATGCAACAGTTGCAACATACAAAAGAAGACAGTTGAAACACTTGAAACAAGCGTCTGAAAAACTTGTGAAAACGTCTGAAAAATATTTGAAGACCATTGCACACATATGCAACACTCAGATGATACACTTGCAAAGATACGTATGAAACACTTGAAACATATGCTCGCAACATGCATGTATATGCAACATCCAGATCTACTTTTGTAACATCCAGATAAAAACACTTACAACATTTGTCTGGAACAAATGAAACATTTAGAACATATACACTTGAAATATACGTGTATAACCATTACAACATGTGCAACATCTCGATCTATTTTTGCAAGATCAGTATAAAAACACTCGAAACAATTGAAACATAGGATTGCAACATGTTTGAAAATACCTAAAAACATAGCATTGCTGCTGGCCATGGCTTACCTGGTGGGAAACTGTGGTGGCACAGGCCTCCCCTTTCTGTCGACGACGCGAGGCGGATGGGGCCACAGGCGCAGGCGCAAGCCTTCACTGCCTCCCCTTAGGCGATGGGCGAGGTGGATAGGGGTGTAGCGCGGCGTGGGTGTGCAGAGCAGCGAGGAAAGGGGTCAGGTGCCTCGTGGGAAAGAGCAGTGTGGGAAAGGCAGGCCATGCGGGAGAGATGTCGGAGCAGGCACTTCATGCTGCGGAGGGAGCGGGGAAGAGAGAGCGTCCGGCTACGGGATCTTGCAGCAGCGGGTCACCCGGAGGTGCGGTATGGTGAGGGACTTGGAGCAGCTGAGAGGATAAGCTCGAGTGGTTTTTTTAGAGGCCGGTGCGTTGCGCTGGAGGGAGGCACGACTAAGTGGCGTGTCCGACAGGACGGACGCCCGTGGCGAGCGTTTCTACTAGCAAAAACGTTATTTTGTAAACAAAAATATTTACTCCACCTATTCAAAATGAGTGTCACCTTCACATTGGACAAAAGATCGGAAGTAAAAGAATTTATGGGCTTGTTTAGATCGTAAATTTTTACAACTCTCGTAACTGTAGTACTTTCGTTTGTATGTGGTAATTATTGTCCAATCGTGGACTAATTATGCTTAAAAGATTCGTCTCGTGATTTACTATCAAACTGTATAATTAATTATTTTTTATCAACATTTACTGCTCTATGCATGTGTCTAAAGATTTAATGTGATGAAAAAAATGAAAAAATTTAGAATCTAAACTAGGCCTATGTCTCGAAGAACATATGAATGATAACGATGACACTTATTTTATCGTCACAGGATCGGAAAGAGGACTACATACTGTATGTACGTTATCACCCTTCACTACACATCTTAGACGAGCAAGCATAAGCAGGAGCAACACGTGGAAAACTGAACTAGTACGTACTTAACTGACGCACCGAAGTATAATACGTGTATGCGGGCTAGTAGCGAGGGCTATTTGGTCTGGGCCTGGGCCTGGGCTAGTACCCTGCTGGCCTGACCTTGTTGACGAGTGCCAGCGCGTTGCTGGTGACCTGCGCGACGTCGACGACCTTGCCGCGGACGGAGGCGCGCGTGGCGGCGTCGACGGCGCGGGAGGAGAGGCCGTCGAGGCAGGTGTTCTCGTCGGTGAGCGCGGCGCTGCACCAGGTCTGCACGTTGCTGAGGTGCCACTTGAACGCGGGCGTCCCGGCCATGGACATCCCTGCGCCGCCCATCTCCTGCGCCGCGTCGCGGAGGTGGCCCTCGCTGTCCGCCAGGTTCTCCAGGCAGTCGCGCACGGGGCCGGCAGCGGACGACGACGGCGCGCCGCCCTTCCTCGCAGCGCCCTTCTTGTGGCCGGAGCCGCACAGGCGGCCCACGTAGGCCGACGCGGCGCGCGCCATCTCCCGCGGGCTCCGCGGCGGCGGGGAGCCCCCGTACGACGCCAGGCTCTGCTCGCACACCGACGGGTACTGCGTTGCGCGGCAGGACTTGCGGGCGAAGTCGCTCGGCGCCGGCGACGCTGCCGCCGCGGCCAGGAGCGCTGCTGCAACGGCGGCGAGCCGCAGGAGGAGGCAAGCAGCGGCACTGCTGCCCGGGCGAGCCATGATTACTGAGCTGTGCTGGTGCGGCTGTCCGGCGAGTGTGCAGTGCGGCTGAGCTGTGCTGGTCGCATTTGATTATGAAAAGTAGGCTATCGGTGGCTGGATCACCGATAGGGGCCTTATCGGCTCCCCAGTGGCCGATAGCTACCTGTCGGCTCTCCCCTGGCCGATAGGCTCTAAAATACTACCGCCCTCTCTTCTCTCTCACCGCTTTCTCTCTTCCCCCATCGTCGCATGCGCGCCGCCCCGTAGTGCGGGCGACCGCTCCTCCACCCGGCAGGCAGCCGCACAGTTTCTGTCGCCGCGACGAACCTGCAAATCTGCAACGATGAGCGTCTAGGACTAGGAGCCTAGGAGGCTAGGACACCATCTCTTCTCCATGCCAGTACGTGTACGTGGCTACGAACGCATATATATAGCGGCTAAAGCAAAGCATCAGTCGTCTTCAGCAACAGCAACAGCAACAGGATCTGAAATGGAAGGGGGATGGAGGTTTGGGTTTGCTTCAGAGAGTTTGCCGGAGCATACAAATCACTGCTGCTGCTCGTTCTCCCACAGCAGCGGGCACGCACAAGAACTGAACAGCTAGCGATCTTAGAGAGATATATGCGGAGCAGAGAGGGGTCCGGGCAGGGCTCTTCATCTCTGTATGTATGTATGCTGAATAATTGCTGATGAGAAGACAACGAAAAACGGAAATGTCCCCCTTCGCTTCAACTTCAACCCATTGAGTTATCAACGAAAAAAAAACTTCAACCCATTGCATCGCAAGCCTCTGAATCCGATCCCTGACGCTAGCTGCCTATACTGAAATCTATCTGTGGCTGGGTCTCAACTCTGAACGGCCGGGGGTCTCGCGTTACTTTGCTCAAGAATAGACACGCACGCGATCGTGATGGTGTATATTATTATATATGCTAGCAGTGCATGTAGACATGTACCACTGCATACACTACTGCCAGTTGGTGCGTGGCTCAATTCAGTGCTTCAACGAACACTGCGGCTTCTTCTTCTTCTTCTTGTCGAGTTTGGGATCGTTGGTAGGCCACCTCCCTCAGTCACGACCACGCAGAGCGGTGGGTGTTCGTGTTCCTACGCAGGGCATGCACAGGAACAGCGAAGCCACGGGAGCTGAGCCACAGAGCGAGTGTCCACTTCAGATCAGCAGATTGCCTCTCTCTCGCTGCCTGCCTAGTGCCTACTAGAATTCGCACAAGACGACGCGCACGTGGTGTGATTTGATGGTGTCCATGCTAGCAGTGCATCCTACTGCTTTTTTCTCATACACGCGCTGCTCCCAATTTTTTTTTCCAAAACGCGCATTTGCACGTGTTGCACTAAGTGGAATAAGAAAGTTTACACGCTTCGTGCGTGGTCACGGCGAGGCGCCGATCCACGTCACGAAGTAACACACGACAAAGATCACCGCAAGCGGTGGCGAAAGTAGGATGTGCTAAACAAATACAATTGGCGCGACAAAGCTACCAGTGCTAGTCTACTCGACAAGTGCCGTGAGCAGCGCGGAGTTCGACCTCTCGCAGGGTGAGGGGAACAACATCGCGCGCATTGCCTCACGAGTAGGAGAATCAATCGGCTCCCTAAAGGCGTCGTGGAAGATGTCCGCGATCTGAGCATCCGAGGCGATAATTGGTGCGTCATTAGGCCTGCGCTCCCATTTGTTGACGAGCACGCGCTTTGCTTGCTTTTCCGGGTTTGGATCACGAAACGCTGATATCGCCGCCAGACGGTCGCTACGTCTGGGGATCACACTGGCCGGCACACGGCGTGCACCGCGGGCGCGTGGCGGGGTATGCACCAGAGCTTCCGGTATAGGTCGCAGGAGGGAGTTGATGAAATCCATCCCGGGATCAGCATCAGTCTGCTGTGTAGAGGAGTCGTCGACAGGGGCCTCTGCCTGCGACGGTGGCTTGACGTCACGGCCGACGTGGGGCGAAGGCTGAAACGTTTCCCCCACTGCATTCAGCGGGGACGTGATCGCCGCCGCGGGCGCCACTGTCAGCTGGGGGCTGTGGGATGAGCCTGCGATGCCTTCCAGACCATATAGGTCGAGGCCGAGCCGGAAACCATGTTCCAGCCGCTGCAAGTTGCAGACAGTGTCGCTGTAGTCCGCGTTGGTGCAGCAGAGTCTGCGGCGCGGCGAGTCCGCGTTCGTGCAGCATATGCTGCGGCGTGGCGGCAGTTCAAGGAGCGATAGGTCAGGCCCCATGGCCGAACAGATGAAGCCCTGCGTCCCCAGGTCCGCGGCATGCGATCCGATGAAGGAAGCGTCATCCTGTGCAGGATGATCTAGCCAGGCGAAGGCAGGAGAGTCCGGAGTAGCTGCCATCTGTTCGATCAGGATCTGCTCAGGGTCGGTGAGCCGGACCGGCGCAGGGGAGGTCGCGCGCTGAGCTGAGCAGGATATGTCATCGATGAGTGCTAACTCCCCCATGTCTGTGTGATGGTGCACGGCTTGCAGGAGGGTCAGAGGCATCTCAACAGAAGAAGGCAACGTGTTATCCTCGACAACTGGACAGGAGAATTCGCCAATTCTGATGGTGCGACGGGGCTGGAACGTGAGCCCCCGACTTCCACCCAATCTGGGGGCGGCATCAGCGTCCGCCATTCTAAAGAGACGGTAACCCGGATCCCTCCTGCGATCACCACGGCCATCGAACCCAGGGTGGCGGCGATTGAAATTACTGTCATCTGAATCCCCATCATCATCATCCTCAAGAATGTGTCCCTCTTCGTCCGACGAGGGGGGCGGGGTGCTCCAGTCCTGGATATCGATAATCGCTGCTCCCAATTTTGTGGCGAAGTTTGCGTTGGCTTCAACGTACACAAACAAAACGCCCTGCCGCATGGACTGCAAACATACCTGGTGCGTTCGTTCACTCATTGGTTCGTGATCTCTCTCTCTCCCTGTCTCCCAGGGACAGATCGGCGGCAGGGCCGCACCGCACTGGTGGTGCCGGGCTGCAGCGCCGGCATACAGTATAGCTCACAAAATCACTACTGGCACCATTAAGTCAGAGCTGATGAATATTAACAATTAGGCGGAGCCATGAATTATACATAGGAATTATACATAGAGAGATCGAGTCGGTCAAACAAATTCAACGTATGCAAACTCAGCGTAGTAGTTTGTGTTTAGATTCTTGTGTTACCTGACCAGTGATTACACATGAATCTCGAAATCTACCTCTTAGTATTACGGGGTGCTCACAATGAAGCAGGATACGTAGTATAAGCAATGTATCTATGAAAATCTTTGGGTTGATCATTTTTCAATGTAATAGTATAACTTTCAGTACACTAGGAAGGTTCTGAGCATCTATATAAAATTCTTCTGACCTCTTAGGGCGCTGTGAAGGCATGTTGTATCAAACTGCTTTCTCTACCTTAATACAGAGACGCGTAAACCTTTTGCGTGACCGAGAAAAAAAATCTATGAAAATCTAAAACGTCTTATAAATTACTAGCAAATATGCCCGTGCGTTGCAACGGGAGAAGAAAGAAACTATGAAACGTTAGTAAGAAAAAAGATTAAAAAATAAAAATGTTATTTTAATAGCTATAGTTTATTTTATGATGATCATGACATCCATGATAAAATTAATATCGTTAATAATATGACAATGCCCTATTAAGTCTAACGAATTAAAATACTCCAATTGTCTCAAATTGTAAGTTGTTCATTATGTTATGTCTAACAAAAATGCTTGCACACGGTCGTCCGCCCCATCAGGACACAACTTTTTTGGCCTGCCCAGCATACAGGCTCAACAACACCTCTACGTCTCTTCTACCCTACTCGCATTGGTGTCCCAGCGTCACCGTGCATACGCCATGCCCCCTTCCCCCACCGCACACCTGTCCCTAGCCGCACTGTACTCTTCCCCCACCGCACCGCACCCTATCAACTGCGGCCGTGCAGCGGCGGCGCTGGAGAAGCCGTTCCGATGGGCGCGAGCCTGGGCAGCGAGCAGGCGTGACATAATTGCAGGAGGAGCGATGGGCCGACGTCCTGCAGCGGAGGTGTATGCTGGGCTAACGTCTTCCTGACCCAAGCTTACTGGCTATAGCAGTTCGCCACCAGGTAGCCATGGCCGCTGGTGATGCCGTGTTTGTGTTTGGTCTGGATGTTGCAAAAGTATATCCTGAGATGTTGCATATGTTGCAATGATAATATACGCATGTTACATGCGTATGTTTTCAAGTGTTTTCAGACTTTTGTTTAAAGTGTTTCATCTAGATGTTGCAAAAGTAGATCTTAATGTTGCATATGTTGTAATGACAAAATACGCATGTTTTGCAAGCCTATGTTTCAGGTGTTCAGACGTATGTTGCAAATATTTCGTCTCGATGTTTCAAAAGTAAATCTTAGTGTTGCACATGTTGCGAATGTCTATACACGCATGTTTCAAGTGTTTCATCTATCTTCATACGTATGTTGCAGATGCTTCATGTGAATATTTCAAAAGTAGATCGATCGGGTGTTGCACATGCTGCAATGACGCTGGTGGCTAGCGAACGTCGGCCTGCTACATGGCTTTGCCTCCTACCTCGTGCCTTCCTCGCACGGCGAGCGCGCGGAGTCACGAACGTCGGGTCGTGAGGGTAGGCCCGGCTAACAAGCGTGCGGAATCGCGGGCGTCTGGTAGGCACAGCAGCAGGCGCGGTGCAGGCGGGCAGACAGCGCAAGCACGCGCAGGCGCAGTAGCTTGTGCACAAGGCGGGGCAGACGCGGGCGTCAGGACAGGGGCTAGCGTATATATATATATATATATATATATATATATATATATATATATATATATATATATATATATATATATATAAAGACACAAAAAATATTTACTCATAATTTATCATAACTTTAATCTATATCTATATCTATATCTATATCTATATGGATCCAAATCCAAATAAAAAAATGAGAATAGAAATTACCCTAATATAAAAATCACAAAGAGTTCATAGGCTCTTTTGTTTTTCTTACCGAGTTTCAATTTTATTTTTCATGAATCTAAACACAAAACACATGTCCTGTTTTTTCACGTTCGTTTTCTGTCCACCGAGTTGTGGTACCGTGTCAATCCAAGTTTCTTTGTTTTTCTTTCCTCTGTCTTTTTGCATGTATGGTTTTTTATTTTTTTTTCACGATCAATTTTCCTTTTCTTTGTGTCATTTTTTATGTTCATGTTATGTTTCCCTGAGAAGGAATGATGGGAGTGAAGAAGTGCAGAAGTAGCCGACTCAGTAATAAGAAGTCTAAGAGTCGTATTTGACTTGTAAGCAAAATGCAAT
The DNA here is from genome assembly GCA_022457205.1 of Saccharum spontaneum. Taxonomy (NCBI): domain Eukaryota; kingdom Viridiplantae; phylum Streptophyta; class Magnoliopsida; order Poales; family Poaceae; genus Saccharum; species Saccharum spontaneum. Next base: position 59,528,482 of record CM039615.1, read on the forward strand.
GAGAATCATATTTTTCATGAGTAGTAACTATTTATATGCATAGTGTATTACAATGCATTGAAATTTGAAGAGTTTTTTTTTTCAAAATTCACTTTACCACCAAGGATGTAACTTTTTCTGCCATTATTTTAGTAGTTCCTTCCTGGAACATGATGCTTCTCCGGAAGGTGTGTTTTTCTGTTGACGCATTTTATATTGGTGTCAAAGAATGGATTTGGTCGTGTAGACCCCGAACGAATAAGTGCTTGAATTTTTATTTTGTCTCGTTGGTTGCCTCTCCTGATTTTTGTTTTATATATGTTGTAAGGAGGTGTGTCATATTAGGATTAGTATTGGAATTTTGCTTAGTTTTTTTAGAAAAGGAATCAGCTAGAAAAAAAATATAATATGTTTTTGTTTGTTATAGGAATCAATTAAAGAATAGAAAACTCTAATTGGTTGGCCATTGGTCGTAACTCCTACGCGGGTACCAATACGTTTCGGAATAGGACTCCGTATCACGCTAGATAAGAGCTATTTTAACTCGTATAAGCATGGGTTATATATATAAGTTCGACAAAGAACTCTTCATTGTCCGGTAGTTAGAGGGAGACGGACCAATAAAAAATAAATGGACTACAAAAATGAGCTGAAATTTTGCCTTTTTATTATTAGTATATGAATATAGATATAGAAAATGGAGGGAGTAGTTCCTTGTAAGTTGATTGTTTTTTTTTGTCATGATAGGTTTATATATATTCTATTGGGAGAAGCATCATCTATATGTTACGTAACAAATAAAATATATCTTTTTTCAAAGAAATTAGTATAAAAAAAATGTAAGCATTCATTAGTGTGACATTTTGCTCTTATCTAATATAAAAGCCAGAATCATTTCCTGCCTTGTCCAGCCTTAAAAATGAGTATTATTCTTGTTCGTCTTTATTAATGTATCCGTCTGAAAAGATCCTACACATAGACAAGTTGAAGCATCAAGCATTAGCAAAAGGGACTTGCTAGCGCCCACATGTCCGATCCGGCGCTAGCGTCCAGACGCAGCCCGCACAGGGAGCAAGCGAGTGCCTAGCGCGTCAGGCTCGTGAGCAAGCGCACCGGCAGTGGCCCTGCGTTGCCCTCGGACATCACCCGCTTCCACGCTCACCCATTTGCAACATCCAATTTACTTTTGAAACATCCAGATGCAATAATTGCAACATACAGAAGAAGACAGTTGAAACACTTGAAACAAGCGTCTGAAACACTTGCGAAAACGTCTGAAAAACATTTGAAGACCATTGCACACATATGCAACACTCAGATGATACACTTGCAAAGATACGTATGAAACACTTGAAATATATGCTCGCAACATGCATATATATGCAACATTCAGATCTACTTTTGCAACATCTAGATAAAACACTTGCAACATTTGTCTAGAACAAATGAAATATTTGGAACATATACACTTGAAACATACGTGTATAGCTATTACAACATGTACAGCATCTCGATCTACTTTTGCAACATTCGTATGAAACACTTGAAACATAGGATTGCAACATGTTTGAAAATGCTTAAAAACACAGCATTGCCGGTGGCCATGGCTTACCTGGTGGGAAATTATGGTGGCACGGGCCTACCCTTCCTGCCGACAACGCGAAGCGGATGGGGGCACAAGCGCAGGCGCAAGCCTTCACTGCCTCCCCTTAGGCGACGGGTGAGGTGGATAGGGGCGTGACGTGGCGTGGCGTGGGCGTGTGGAGTAGCGAGGAAAGGGGTCGGGTGCCTCGTGGGAAGGAGCGGTGTGGGAAAGGCCGGTCATGCGGGAGAGATACCGGAGCAGGCACTTCATGTTGCGGAGGGGGCAGGGAAGAGAGAGCGTCCGGCTGCGGGATCTTGCAGCAGCGGGTCAACCGGAGGTACGGTGTGGCGAAGGGCTTGGAGCAGCTGAGAGGATAAGCTCGAGTGGCCGGTGCGTTGTGCAGGAGGGAGGCAGGACTAAAGAGTCCGACGGGGCGGACGCCCGTGGCGAGCATTTCCGTTAGAAAAACGTTATTCAGTAAACAATAATATTCACTCCACCTGTTAAAAATGAGTGCCACCTTCACATTGGACAAAAGATCGGAAGTAAAAGAATTTATGACTCGAAGAACATAGGCAATGAATGTTAACGATGACACTTATTTGCCGTCACAGGATCGGACAGAGGACTACATACTGTATGTACGTTCTTAGTGTACTTGTCGCCATAATACTGCAAGCTTATCGTTATCACCCTTCACTACACATATTACACGAGCAAAGCATAAGCAGGAGCAACACGTGGAAAACTGAACTAGTGCGTACTAAACTGACGCACCGAAGTATAATACGTGTATGCGGGCTAGTAGCGGGCTATTTGGTCTGGGCCTGGGCCTGGGCTAGTACCCTGCTGGCCCGACCTTGTTGACGAGTGCCAGCGCGTTGCTGGTGACCTGCGCGACCTCGACGACCTTGCCGCGGATGGCGGCGCGCGTGGCGGCGTCGACTCCGCTGGAGGAGAGGCCGTCGAGGCAGGTGTTCTCGTCGGTGAGCGCGGCGCTGCACCAGGTCTGCACGTTGCTGAGGTGCCACTTGAACGCGGGCGTCCCGGCCCGGGACATCCCGGCGCCGCCCATCTCCTGCGCCGCGTCGCGGAGGTGGCCCACGCTGTCCGCCAGGTTCTCCAGGCAGTCGCGCACGGGGCCGGCAGCGGGCGACGACGGCGCGCCGCCCTTCCTCGCCGCGCCTTTCTTGTGGCCGGAGCCGCACAGGCGGCCCACGTAGGCCGACGCGGCGCGCGCGCGGTCCGCGCTCACCGACAGCGCGGCGCGCGCCAGCTCCCGCGGGCTCTGCGGCGGCGGGGAGCCCCCGTACGACGCCAGGCTCTGCTCGCACACCGACGGGTACTGCGTCGCGCGGCACGACTTGCGGATGAAGTCGCTCGGCACCGGCGAGGCGGCCGCCGCGGCCAGGAGCACGGCGGCGGCGAGGAAGAGAAGGATGGGAGCGGCAGCAGAACTGCCCGGGCGAGCCATGATTACTGAGCTGGTGCGGGGAGTGTGCAGGGCAGGCAGGCAGCTCACGGAGTCACAGTGGGAGTGCTGTGCTGCTGGCTACTTGAATGATTGAATGGCTTTTGTAATCACCCACCTAGCTGTGTCTCCTTATATAGCGGGATTTGGAAATTTGTGCAAATGTATTCGAGTATATATTATGTATTTCCTTGATTTTGGAATTTTGCTTTTGGGCTTGGACCATCAACCATGCATCATGCATGGACAAAGACATTGGCGATTCGATTTGACATGAGTGGAGACATTTCTAGAATTGTCCTCAGATTGGGTGAGAATTGAATACGACGGCAACCACAAAAGCCTCCCCGCGGAAGAGAGGTGCGTGTGTGTGAATGTGTGATCACGTGATGGGCCAGGATGGGGCTGCTGTTTCCCTGTCGGCCTACCTGGACCCGGGATCTGGAGGGGAGAAGGTGTAATGGTAATGGACCATTTCATCAGTATGAATAATGCTGGCGGCATTTTGCATACTGAAAGCTCATCGCCATCATCATTTCTTCAGGCAACATTAGTTCAATTGTCACTAATGGATATCTTCATGCTGTAGCAACGGTTTTTCTTAAGCAGGACCTGGACCTGTAATGTCGTATTGCAATGTTGGATCATTGAGGATTATATTAGTCGAGTAGCAGTGGTTTAGCTGGCAACGTTCACAATCTAAGCGAGCAATTGGTACTAGTCCTATATGAAGGAAAAGGAAGCAATAGTATGGTACTACATTGAAGGATAATTGGTACTAGTCCTATATGAAGGTACTAGACCTATATGAAGGAAAAGGAAGCAACATTATAGTATTACATTGATACATTGAAAACAATCAGTGCAAGTAATTGCAGAGCTGGTACAATTGCCTGAATGGTTGGATATGGCCTAAAAATGTTCGGCCTACACACACCCCCCCTAGCATGCCGTAGCAATTCCTACCACCATCGTGGGTTTGGCCGGCCACACACAAGACACACAACGCACCGAACGAATTTCTTCAACGCTCTTGCGCTTTCTGAAACTGGAATTCCATCCACTTTCAGGCGGAACTGGTTATAATACCATTTGTTACGCATTAGTCAAATGCTTCACGCGGATCTGGACGCTTTGGTGACTGCTCTTGACCTGTACCTGCCCAACAATGTACTACCAGTACAGTTGTCTGAATTGTATTCTGACGATGTCTCTCTGGCTAAAGAAGTAAAGGACCGTCATCGTCGCAGTTTCACTCTTTTCTGCTAGAGATCTCTTTCTGCTATCGTTAACGAACGCTGCCGGGAACACTGAGATAGCTTCCCTGTTACCGGTAATCTTTGGCAAGAAACAACGGAGCTACTGGCTACTGCAAAGTGCTACTAGTCTAGTCTTGGCTCCATCTGCGTATCGACGACGTGTGTACTCCACTCGGCAGGCAGTCGCACAGTTTCCGGCGCCGAACCTGCAACGAGGTAGTAGCACTGATGAGCCTAGGACACCATCTCTTCTCCGATATTGTAATCTAAATCCAGCATCTGTCGTTTTCAGCATGCACCCAACAGCAGCAGGATCTGAAAGGGCTGGAGGATTGCATGGGTTTTCTTCAGAGTTCAGAAATTCAGCAGAGTTTGCCGGCGCCAATCACGTGACCCTGCTGCTCTCGCCTCTCCCACAGCAGCAGGCACTGCAGTGTGCACGCACAAGAACGGCTAGCGAAGAGAAAGCGAGAGTGTTACGTTGGGGCCGGGCTTTCTCTGTACGCTGAATTGCTGAAAAAACGGAAGTATCCCTTAGTACAACTTCAACCCATTGCAAGCATGCCTCGCTGACGCTGCCTACTGAAATTTTTGGTTGGGTCTGAACGGGGGTCTCTCGTTAATTTGCTGAACAAGACACGCACGTGATCGTGAATGCATGGTGTCATATTCTAGCAGGGTAGTGCGTCCGTCCGTATGTCCCACTGCATACACTACTACTGCCAGTTGCCAGTTGGCGCGATGCTTCATTGCTTGCTTCAACGAACACAGCTGCTGCTTGTGGAATTTGGGGTAGGCCACCTCCCTCAAGCTAGCCATTATCTCAATGGGAGATCGATGGACATATATCATCGTATCGTATGCGTAATGCCTATCTGCCTATCTTTTTCTTTTCTTTTTTGATGAGGAAGTCATATCCGATCCGAAGGGTAGTCTTAGCAGAAGGCTCGTATGTAGCACGAGGAGGCACGTGTGTACGTAGCTAGTCATCATAACCCACAATTATTCGTAACAGTGATACCTGCAATACTATCATGTTAACTGCATGCTCGAGCCATGTGTGTATCAGTGTATGAATGGCCGACAGGCCGTTCGGACGGATGCCGGCCGGGCCGCCTCCGATTAAGGTCAATCGTGGATCTCCTTCCCATTTCCCGGACGGTCCGTCCTATTGTCATAGCCCAAACCCAAAGGCAACAATGGAGCCCGTTATGATGCCAGGACACTTCTTTGTCAATTTTATAACTCAATCATGCTTTGTTGGTAATTGTCTTACGTTCTATGCAGTATAATCCAAAAAAAATGTCATGATTCAGTATGTGTGCTTGTGTTTTTTTTTCTCTCTAGATTCATATTCGAGTTAGCGAATGGCATCATTTTAGGCCCCTTTAGAACATAGGATTCGTGAAGGAATTTTTAGGATTGTAAACTTGCAATTTTTATTATACGGTAATGCTACATGTCTTACGTCCGATGCGAGCACGAATCATCGGACGCTCCCGAAGGCCCACCGCCTCATTGCTTGCACTTTTACCCTGCCACTCGCTCTGCCCCCGAGTTTTTATTAAAAAAAATCACACATCCTTATCCCTTCCGCTTCCTCCTCCCATATCGCAGCGCCTTGCGACTGCCCCGTCTTGGACGCGGATGGCGCACTCCCCTCGCTGCTGCCGCGTGCCCCATCCGCTACCGCTCGCTCTGCCCGGCTGGGCCAAGCCTGATGTTGGTGGCAGTGGTGCTCGCGCGCGCTGCTGGTGCTGGATGCTAGTGGTGCTCGCACGCTGCCACTCGTCGCCGGCTCCCACCTCGACGACCGGAATGACCGGCACAGGCGCTCTCCTCCCTTATGTTGCAAATATAGGTTTCAAGTGTTTCAGATATTTCAGAGGTATGTTGCAGTTGTTTCATATGAATGTTGAAAAAGTAGATCGAGGATGTTGCACATATTGCAAGTGTTTCAGAGGCATGTTGCAAGAGCTTGATCAAAATGTTTCATCTGTTCTAAACGTATGTTGCAAGCGTTTTGATTTGGATATTACATATGTTGCAACAGTATGTTCTAAATGTTTCATCTGTTCCAGTCTTTCGTTACAGCAAGTGTTTTCATATTGCAAGTTGCAAGTATTCTACCTGGATGTTGCATATGTTTTCACACATATGTTGCAAGTGTATGTTCCGGATGTTTCATCTATTTTAGATGTATATTGCATTTAAGTGTTTCATGTTACACATGTTTCATGTTGTTCGGAGAGTCAGGGGTGCAGAGGAGTGATGGTGGCACGACACGGGCACCGGGGAATGGCGCGCGGCGAGCCGGTGGGCGGCGATGGGGCGGGGCAAACGTATGGGGGTGGGGTGCGAGGATTAGGGCAGGTCGAATCGAGGCGGACGGGGCGGATTGCGAGCGAGTCGTACGGACGCGACGATGGTGTGATGCGCATGCGGGCATGGCGAATTAGCAGACCGGGGGGCAGGCTGTGTAGGCGTGCACGGGAAACGGTCGTTTGACGGAATCCTAACCCGTCGGACGTCCGAGCGCTAGCACATCCCTTTCTTATATGGTCGCTTGGTGATTCATCATTATGTAGTTCTGAGATGATCTAACCTCTTGGAAAATTTTCTTCTTTTCGATGTCTTCTAATTCCTATGTTTGCTATGTGCTGTATTCAAATGATTCGTCAGAAACTTTCCTTTATTTGCTTGAACGCTTTGTGTTGCAACTTGTGCCTTTTGCCGTTAATTTATTCTCCGGTAGGGGCTTGCCCCTCCTCTTCCCTAAAAAAAACTCTCTTTGTCTCTTGTATTTTCAATTCCTATAGGACTGCAAATGACTTGCAACTCTAATTCTATATATTTTTTTTCCTATTCGTGTATTTTAGAAAGCTACGTTTCAAAGAGGCCCTTAACGTGTTCGTCCATTCAGGGTTTATGTGCTCGTACACAGAGGTATGATTAGATGCGGTGAATGATTGTGTTTGCGTGTACGTGTGAGGACATGTTCACATGTGCCTGTGATTTAGACAAGGAAAAAAAATAAAACGGACCCAAGGGAATACGAAGAGCAGACAGTGCCGTTGCTTGGTTGGCACATGAACGTACGCAACGCAAAATGCACTGGGCGGCAGCGGCATCACAATCACGAGCGTCCCACGTGAGTTCACGCCTTCTCTGTCGACGTGCCGTTGCCCGTTTGCGGTTGCGTACGAGGCCGACACGCATGGCCCTGGACGGCTGGATTTACGTTCTGCTCGCGGCCCACCGCATCCAACCACTCACTGCGGCGGAGGCGGGGGCGGTGAGCGCGCGCGCGCCAGGCCAGCCATGCGGCCGGCCGGCCGGCCGCAGCCCCGGACAGACAGACAGCGCAAGATTCCGGCCCACGGGCGTCCCGCCAACCACCCACCCGTCGTCCCATCTCCGCCGCCTCGCTGGCACGCCACCAACCGGCCCGGCGGACCCGAGGCCGCAGCCGACCGCACCGCCATAAACTCCCACCCGGGTCTCGCGCACCCCGCCCGCAGCACCGATCGCTCACTCAGTGTCACTCGCCTAGCTGCACAGAGCACGCAATGCAGCAGAGCGCCGCCCACCTCCTGGCCGCCGTGGCCGTGGCCTGCCTGTACCTGGCGCTGGCTCCATCCGCGCACGCGCAGGGGACGTCCGGCTCCGGCTCCGGGGCGATGCCGTCGTGCGCGGCGAAGCTGGTGCCGTGCGCGGGGTACCTCAACTCCACGTCCACGGCGGCGCCCGCGGCGGCCTGCTGCGGCCCGCTCCAGGAGGCGGCGGCCAACGAGACGGCGTGCCTGTGCTCCATGCTGCTCAACAGGGCCGCGCTGCGGGCGTTCGGCGTGGCGCCCGAGCAGGGCCTGGTCCTCGCCAGGCGATGCAACGTCACCACCGACGCCTCCGCCTGCGCCGCCGGAGGTAAGCTAGCTAGATCGCGTGTCGTCGTCAGTCGTGTTCCTTTCTACTACTACTGCTGCTACTAGCTAGAGCAGCATATGATTGAATGGGAACCTTTCCCACAAGTACATACATTACGCTAAGTAATCTTTGTAAGTACAAAACAAAACTCGATGTGGAGAGCTTCGGATCTCATTGGGCTGTTACTAGCAAAATCATAACCTGTCATCGTGTGATAGATCTCTTCACCTCATCTAATCACATCTCCGATGATAAGTTCGTGTCACTAGTTAATTAATACGTAATTACATATAGTTGTACACTGTGATGGTGCTGAACCTGAATGATGTCGATCTCATTTCTCTGCCAGGCACATCCACTGGCGGCAGTACTGCTGCATCTTCAGCTTCCAGTGGCACCGCTTCTTCTTCAGGTACGGCTGTCACTTCACTGCTAACTGCTACTGCACACAGTACCTAAACATAGGTTGAGGCTGTGTTTAGATGGTGGTGTAAATTTTATGGAACGTTTTTATTTGGCAATTAGTGTCCAATCATGGGCTAATTAGGTTCGAAAGATTCGTCTCGTGATTTACAAACAAACTGTGTAATTAGTTATTTTGTTACCTATATTTAATGCTTCATACATGCGTCTAAAAGTTTGATGTGACGGGGAATCTTATAAAATTTTTGGAACTTTGAAGCATCTAAGCAGGGCCTGAATGCTTGATTCAAATGACATTAACGGTAGATTACAGTTTCCTCACAGCACAGATTTTTTTTCCTTACTCCAAACTTCTCTTTCTGATAATAAAAAGAATACAAGGATACTAGTCCAGTAGTACCTGAATTTGGCTATCCCAATCTTACCTGATTTTTGTGCTGCTGTTCACTTGCTCAGTGACCAAACCAACAGCCAACAAGGGCAGCATGGCGCGTCGCCTGAGCATGACTGGCGCATCGTCCTTGGTAGGCTTCAGTTTCATCTGGTGGATGATCATGCCGTAGGAGTATCTGTCATGGCATCGACAATTTTCTTTGGTGGATTCAGACTTATATGTACTGTTAAGTACCAATCACCTGGTTATTGTTTCTTTTTGCATATATATGCCCTGTTGTACCATTGCTGTTGTGAGCAAAAAAAAAGAGAAAATTTGTCAAGAGTGATTGAAAGAACCAGAAGGAAAAACGTACATGTTTCGGCATCTTCTTCAGCAACGCATCCTGATAGTAGTAATGACAAAAACTTGAAAAGATCATGACATGCGACAGCTCTACATATCCAATAAACAAACTGAACGGAACTTTTTTTTTTGTTGCTGTATGCTGCCGAGTCTTTGGAATATTATGAAGTTCAGTAAAGTGAGGAACAGAGCCTCAGTTAACCGGAAAAGAACACATTTCTTTATCCACTAGGACCATACTCGCACGTTGCAACGGAACAACCATTAGATGCTATAAGCACTAAGTGCCTAACTTGAACTTTGATATGAATAAATCATGTGATACCATGCAATATCAATCATTAACCTTGTTCAAGATCAATTGATCAAATGGACCTTGCAGCACTCTGTATGACTATGAAAACCTTATTCGTCCACAGAAGAAGGCACTATCGCTTAGCACTTGTCCATGTCGTCTTTGGGCCACAGGCAACAGGGGTTGAGAACTTCATGAGACGTTGGCAAGCAAACAAAACATAACCCTTTCTTTCAAAAAAAAATGCATGCAGAATCATGACGAAGCTGTACACAAAGCATAAAGGCTCAATTGAAGTGGAGTAATGCAGGAAGGGTGTACAGAACCATGGTCAAATAACCTTGGTCAGAGGAATGTTGTGTATTCTTTTTTGTGAAAAAAAAGAATCTATTCATTTTTCCCATTCACAACTAAGATTTTACAACCACATTAGGTGTATAAGCCCTGTGGCACTGTTGTCTAGGCTACGACAGTTCATCCTCAAAATAGCATGGGCCAAAAAAAAAAAGAGAGAACATGAAGGAGACCACATTTATCAAGTGGAAGAATAGTTGTAACGGGAGTTAAAAAATTATTAGACGGGTTGTACCTGCTCGAGTTTATCTCTGTAGGTTGCTGGACAGATGAGCCGAGAACCCAGCTGTTCCCTCTATATCAATCCATAAACAACCAATATCTTGACAATTTTTTTGAATCCAAGGAACTTAATGGTTGTAGAAAATATGCTGGAGCTCTTCACGAATCATGGCAAATCTGCATCCTGTGCTTCATGGCAGTTGACAGAAACTACCAAAATCTTGAGGCGCTGAGCCAACGGAAAGATAAAATTAGCGCAACTCGAAAGAAAACTGTGACAATAAGAGCACCCATATATATGGTGCAAAGAGAAAATGGACAATGGTATACTGCAATTGCAATGTCTGATCAACATTTACATAGGTATTAGTGATAAATCAATGTCTGATCAACACCCATACAAGCTAGGGTGAATAGCAACTCATATTGGGTCTCGAACACCTGGAATGCGAAGGGGACAATGCCTGCAGCTTGCCAGTGTCAGCCACCCTAAACACAACCGACTTGTAGATGCCAAGTTCCTGATGTCCTCTTGGTCATCTGCATACTCGCATACGCAAAAGCTATACCAGATTTGGACTCAGCCACTCAAGTGATTTTCCAGAATTGCAGGTAGACAGTATACATTAATTAGCAGGATAAAGAACTAAAGATGGTAGCTTGCCAATTATATAAGCCTAGTGATTCCCATATCATACAGGTTGACAAAAAAAAAAACCCCACCACATCCCCGAAATAAGTAGGGAAGGAAATTTTCTTAAACTCTAGCACTATACCAGATTGGACTATCAGGAAGCTAAAATTTTGGTCATCTCCCCTTCGCATGCAGTTGATTGGGAAGTATAGAGGCATGGCCTTGTCGGTCATCTTAACATGGCTGCACTGATCAAATGAAAGAGTAAAGGATCAGGAGGTATAGTCATCAAACAATTCAAACAGCTATCCCCTTTTTTTTTATGGCCTACATTATATTGAGTAAAAAATAAAGTCAATCGTGTACAGGAACCCTAAACTGATCACAACATCTTTGCAACTGACAAACTGATATCCCCCTTTTCTTTACCACAGCTCTAGTAATTTACCAAAGCTCTAGTAATAAACAAATGCATACTTGAAATCTAAAGAAAACGTTCTATACAACTTTTTGTAGGAGATCACATATTTTAGTTGTCTTTAAGATGGTCTGAAACAGTTCAAATGTTTAGATAGACCTTATTCATTTTTTCTAGAATTGTGCTAAACCTTCACTACAGAAATTCTGAAAATTTGTTAGCATACTTTGGACTCCAAACCTACAAATTTGGTAGCTACTGGTTTCTGATTGGAAGAAAAGCCACTTAAAAGGGGTTAAAAATCCTCTCGGTTTTGCTGAAATCACCGGACCACATATTTCCACCTATACAAACAGAAATTCACATCAGGAGTTCTAGACATCCTCTAAATCTAGGCAGAACAGGGTGAACTATGGGGATATGATTTCCTAGGCAGAACATACTACTTCTAAATAACAAAGTCCTTGTGCTTCTTCTTTCATCAAGCGGTGACTGATCACTGCTGCTTAAAAGGGCAAAGAGAGAACTATATGTATCAAACCATTATCTCAATGTTAATGTTTTAGTCATCCTATATTTCGAAAAGCAAGCAAGAAACCTATATAGATTACTTAAGTTGATATATTTCGATACCGCTGTCAGTAAACAGATTTCAGGAACAAGGTTGAAAGTTGAGTGAGATGAAAGAAGCATAACTTTAAAAAGCAAAAAATGTTACCACTGAAGATATTGGAGATGATCCACAGTAACACTTCTTATACGTATTTTCACAAACAGGTAGTCTATAAACCAATAGAACAACCATGGTCCTTTGTTGACAAAACAATTGGCTGAAAAGAAACCATCAATCAGTGCAGATGTTTCAGTGTTTTTAGGTTGAGTGTTCTAATATACTAACAGCATATTATCAAAAGTCGCTATACATTGAATGGTTACTTGCAATGTGCAATATTGTCAGATTTCTGTCTGATGAAATATTATAATTACCTAGATAGATGCATTGAAATGGCACATATTCATTCACAATAATAGTGACATTATTATGATGCAAGTGCAACAGGGACATGAGCTCATATTGTTCATCACCAGGATAACTTGACCATCCACGGAAGACAAGAAAAATGAAAAGCGAAGTAAGACAAACTGAGTACACAACGAATTGCAGGGAAATTGCATTAGATATGGTGCACAAAAGGAGGTGCACAACACAATGTCCTCAAAACTCTCAGAGAAACAGATGTTTCTACTAGGACAACACTAGTTTTGCATCTCCCAAAATAGAAGCAGAGACTGCTAAACCTAAGACTTTCACCGCTCCATAATGCATAAAAAGAACAGCAAAATTCCCCAGAGGTACTTCGATGAATCTCAAAAAGTCAATGGCTCTTGTGACGCTTCGAATTTGTCTTTCCAAATGCCGCTAATCGATCATCGGATATCTTTAGGTCAGCCTTACGACGCTTCCTTCGTTCACTTCTGGTAGTCTTTTTCTTGTCATTTGTTGACTCTTGCCCATTTGTCAGCCTGTCTTTCTCTGTTTTTGAAGAACTAGGGCCGCCTTCCTCAGACCTAGATTTCTTGCCAGATTTGTCCTTCTTCCCTTCCTTCTGGCCTCCAAGGATCAAATCCTTGCTCTGCCTCTTATGATGTGTAACCTTCCATTCATCCTCTCTGTAAGGAGCTAGCTTCTTAATGGAAACATACTGGTTCAAATCCTTGTCATCTGCTGCCAATATATCATAGACACTCAGACCAAAACTGTTGGGCTTAACCTGTTTATACTTGAACCGAGTCTTGATATCTCCAATAGTGTCCTCATAGTCTAACTTGTAGTACTCTTCCATCTCTTTCTCAAGTTCCACCTTGTCTTTGAGAGAGATCTTCCCTTTTGCACCTTTCGCATCAGTAGCAGTAGACTCTTCCTTTGACTGGTCACTAGCCCAGCCCTTAGGAAGCCCAAGCAATTCGTCTTCTTTTTCAAAATCCGGCTTCTCCAAATCCATCTCCTCACCACTTCCAAACTCAGGATCAACATCATCAGCCTCATAGTAACTGTCATCAAACATCTCCTGCATTTTCTTGTCATAATCCTCTGGATCAAAATCCTCCTCCAAGTCATCAGCACCAAGCTTACAAGCAGCATCAGCTTCAATCCCAGCAATCATTCGGATCCTCTCAAGCTTCTCTGCAATCTCTTTCTTCTTCAAATTCTTGAGATGCTTCAGCTCCTCTGCCTGCTCTTGCTTAATACGGGCCATCCTCTCCTCTTTGCTCTTGCGCTGCTGCTTCCTGCTGCTCTCCTTCTTCCTCACCGACCCCTCAACAACTCTTGAATGTCCCATTACCCGGTCTGCCACCACTGCCCCTGATGCCATGGCCTCCTCATGCCGGTAATTATAACCATGTTCATATTCTTCCTGAATCTCGAGCTCCTCTTCATCATCTGACAATTCCTGGATATCATCCAGATAGGACTTCCTCTTCTCTGCCTCAAGGTACGGCCTCTTAAGGAAAAATTCCTTCAAGAACTTCTCGTTCTCATCCAGCTCCTCATCCTTCCCAAAGACCTCACCAGCAAGCTCCTTGGTCTGCTTCTCCTCCTCATCCTCCTCCGCTTCGTCATCAGCCCCTGCTCTAGCCTTGGGCTTCACCTGGAACAAATCATCGTCGTCGTCTCCATCGCCTAATACTTCTTTCTGTGCCTCAAGGAAAGCCTCCAATCCCTTCTTCTGCTGCTCGTCATAGGCGATCCTCTCGAACTTGCTGCTGCTCCGGCTGGACTGCGCTGCGAACTCGGGGCCCTCCTGGAGCAGGTGGCGGGCATTGACGTCCTTGAGGTACAGAGGCTTCTCCTTCTTGGCCTTTTTCTTCTCCTGCTTGGACTCTCCTTCCTTCTCGGCGTTCTCAGCTTCTTCGCCGCCCTCCTCCTCCGACTCCGAGTAGACCTTGGCGTCCTTGTCGAGGATGCGGGGGTCGCCGCTGCGGATGCGGCGGATCACCTCGAACACGCGGCGGTCGACGAGGCGCGAGGCAATGGCGGCCTCCTCGTCCTCCTCCTCAGACGACTCCGACTCCGACTCCGACTCGTCGTCGTCAGAGGCGGGGACCAGGCCCAGCTTCCTGCGCTCCTCGAGGCGCTGCAGCGCCTCCCGCCGCTTGTTGTGCTCGAAGCGGCGCGCGTACTCCTCGTTGATCTGGATCTTGGAGAGGTCCTCCCCGCCGTCGGAGTCCTCGTCGGACCCCGCGAGAATGTCCACCGGTTTCTTCTCCATCTCCTTCTCCTTCGACTTCTTCCCCTTCCCCATTCTCTCCAGCGACCCCCTCAGCAGCGCAAGCGGAAGAAGGGTGGCAAGCAAGGTCTGGAGGCCACAAGGCGGCGGCGTGGCAGGATGCTCGGGTTAGGGTTTATCGGTGGAAGCGATACGGGTATGTCACCATATCGGGATCAGGACTCTTGTAAGTCATGGTGTCATTTCGATTTGTTGGGCTTGGGCTGCAGTTTTCGGGTTCCATTTAGGCCCAGCCACATTTGGGCCTTCGCTGATCCGGTCAGAAAATAATCCCAGCGAGTTGGAAAAGGAAAATCCAGCTCCACTTCCCGCATGGAGAATTCCCCACCACCAGCACCAGCAGCGGCAGCGGCAGCGCAGGCGACGCGGCCTGATCCCGTCCACCGCCCAGAGGACCCCGCGCCGATGCGGCCGCCGTCGCCGCCGCGCCCGCCTGTCGCGTTCCCGACGCTGGACTCGCTGGCGGCGTTCCTCCGGCCGCGGCTCCCTCCGGGGGCGCTTGCGTCCTGGGGCGCCGTGCCGGGGACCAAGACCCTGGCGAACCTGTTCCTGGAGCTCGCCGTGGGCGACTGCGCGCTGCACGCCCCCGCCGACGCCGCCCCACCGCCGGCGGCGCCGCGGGTGGTCCGCGCGGTGCACGTGGCCACGGTCCGCATCCGCAACAGCCGCGGCGCGCGGCTCGTGGAGACCCGCCAGCTGCTCTCCGACGGCACGGTCCGGCGGCGCGGCCCACGGCCGCTGTCCGAGAAGATGCGGCCCGGCGAGTCCCCCGAGGCCGCCGCGGCGCGCGCCGTCCGGGAGGAGCTCGGCGCCCGCGCCCGCGTCCGGATCCTCGGCGAGGACGGCGCGCGCGTGGAGGAGCGGGAGTCCGCGTCCTACCCGGGCCTCCCCGCCCGGTACGTGCTCCACGCGGTCGACGCCGAGGTGGTGGACGGCGTGCCCGAGGACGGGGAGTTCGAGACCGAGGAGACCGGCGAGGACGACGGGGACGCCGGCGCCATCACCGTGAAGCGCCACTACTGGGATTGGATCGACGACGACGGCGACGACGGTGACAGTGAGCGCAACGAGGTTGCTGCTGCCGGCGCGCGCGCGCATTAGAGGAGTCTGCTGAGCTCTGTCAGTGGCGCATGCCGAGCAAATTGACGAATTGGGGGCGCCTCTGTCTCCTGATGATTTTGTTGGCAATTTCTCTGCTTCGTATCAGTTCAGTTCACATGTAGGTTTGCAGGTCACATTATTGTTTCAGTTTTAGAGATGAATCGTGAACAGCTCGTTCCTCCCAAAACCCACCCAGTCAAGAACAAATCGAGCACCCTGCTCTGAAGTCTGAACTCTGAACATACGGAGTACTGTACGGTTAATGCCTGCACTTTTGTTGCTTCCAGTTTCGGTGCAAGATCATAGGACGATTATATACATATGTAAAAGAACCGTGGAATGTAACGGATCGAATCAGTGTTTCTGGTGATGAAACTACACGATTTTCTTATTGAAATTCAATCAGTCATGCACCACTCTGAATGAGGGGATTATTATTGAAATTCAATATAAGTGTTCGCAGACAGAGTATAAGTAGCCTAATCTCTGCACCTACACATATTCTGAAAGAAATATAAACAACACAAGAACGCACCACACACACATATCACTCGGTCACTCCCCAAAAGCTACATTTTTGACGACTCGTCCCTGTCCAATTCATCAGTACTGTTTCATTTAGACGGCTTCTCTGGTTTAGACCTTCTCTTTGGTTTGGAGCCAGCAGGTCCACCATGGCGATCCAGAGGTTTCTTGAACGGAATGAAGTCGATTCCAGACATGTAAGGTCGCAGCACCTTGGGCACCCAAACACCACCCTCCTCCTGGTGCGTCTCCAGGATACAGCACAGGGTCCTCGAAGTGGCGGTGAGCGTGGAGTTGAGCGTGTGAACAAACCTGTTGCACCTCTCGCCGTCCTTCCTCTGGCCATACGTGATCCCGAGCCTCCTCGCCGTGATGCCGGCCGTGTGTTAGGGGGTGTTTGGTTTGCCCCGTTAAAGTCAGCACTTTCGTCTTATTTGACAATTAGTGTTCAATCATAGATTAATTAGACTTAATAGATTCGTCTCAAAATTACTCTTAATCTATGCATATACCGTAACATTCGATGTGATGTGTGTTAAAAAAACAGAGGCAATCAAACGGGGCTTAAACTGTGTTTGCTTTATGTCAATAAAGCAGGGGAGACCATTTATTCTAATAAAAAGATGCCGGCCGTGTCGCGCCCGTGCGAGCAGGCTTCTTTGCGGAAGCAGGTGGAGAAACCGACGTACCGGATAGGCAGCTGGTCAGGACGGAGCTGCTCGCCATGGTGGTAGTACGCCAGAGGCTGCTCCTACGGCTGGGGCACAGTCTGGGCCGGTAGACGACAATTATCTCATGTAATCACACCGGATTAGCTGCAGGGTTGGCTAGGCTTTCACCATTCGGGGCGAGCCAAGCAAAAACGGCGCCACTGGCGCCATCCTCCTTGTAATTACAACACTTCTTACTTATCAATGAAAGCCGGTAACGGATCTTTCGAAAAAAACAGAGGCTGCTCCGACGTGGCGATGAAGTACTTGCCTTCGCCTTCCAGCTTGTAGAGATCCTCGTCGTACTGAGAGAGCTGCGCGCATTTGGCCATGGCTTCCTTCGTCATCATGTGTGGCGTATAGATCTCCTCGTAGCCTCGCCGCTGCAGGAACTCGATGCCGAAGTTGGCCAGCGCGCGGTTCAGCGCCGCGCCTTCCTTCTTGAGGTAGAAGCCCCTCCCACCGGCGGCCGCGACGCCCCTCTTCAAGTCCACGATGTCGAGCGCGACGCAGAGGTCCACATGGTTCATCAGGTTCTGTTCCATCCTCCTGTCTCCGAACACGCGCAGGGTCACGTTGTTGGCCTCGTCGGCGGCGACGGGCACGGACTCGTGCAGGATGTTGCCGATGGCCATGAGCTTGGCGTCGATCGCGGACTTCGTCTTCTGCTCCTCGGCCTCCATGTCAGCTTGTCTCTTCTTGATCTCGTTCGTGCCCTCCACCTATCCACCAGCTTCTTCGCCTCCTCCTAATCTTTTTGCTTGTCTGTTACCTTGAGCTTTCCGATCTTCTTAGCGGCGGCGTTGAGCTCCTGTCGCAGCTTGTCTAAAGAGAACCGCAAACGACGCCATTCTCCGTCGAGTGCGATCACCTCGTCTACAAGCTCGACAGAGGCGAAGCGCCGGAGCTGAGATGTACGGACAAGACCTGGCGGCTTGCCGTCTTTGTTTTCTCCCGTGCGGAAAAGATTGAGGTCGAGCATTCTCGACGGCCGATGGTTTGACTATTTGTCTGCGATGGACGACCGATGGCTTACTGTTTGTAACACAACGAAAAACTTGGGGAGTGTGAGGAGACGGAAGCGCGCGATATATATAGGCCGGGTTAGGCGCCAATCCTGGTCGGTTACGGACCCAAATCAAACGAAGGGACAGTTTTTGTTTCTCCTCGACAGGAGTTCCCGTATCGGATTCGGATGCAGGATTCGCATCGTTGAACCTGCAGACCCCCGTGGAACTCCCCGCAATAAAACGAACACCGACCACCGGCAGGCTTTTGATTCCTCTGTGATTGCTAGCAAAACATGCACCATGTGTTGCAATGGAGAAAAAACTATCATATATTTATGAAAATGATAACGAAACAGTACACACGCATATGCCCTGTTCATCCGGCTTATAATCCGTACTTTTTAACTTGTTTTTTTCAGCCGGAACAGTGTTTTCTCTCACAACGAATCAACCAACAGTGTTTTTCAGCCAGTTTATCAATACAGCTGAACGGGGCCAATATAAGTTAATGATGTTAATAATATATCAATATCCTATTAAAATATATCGAATTAAAATATAATCTCGATAGATTTATTTTTCTCCCAATGCAAAGCATGAAAAAATTTAGACATATTATCATAACTTACTAACTTTAATTTTCATACTATCCATATGTTGTAATAGTTAAATATCGTGAGGATCCATAAAAATCTGTAGTTCTAATAAAAATTATAAGACGTTTTGGCATATCTGCATTCATAGCTTTTAATATGAATCTAGACATAATATATATCTAGATACGTAGCAAAAGTTATGAATCTAGAAAAGCCAAAGTCTTATAATTTATAACAAAGGGAGTACTTAATTAAAGCCGGCAAGTAATTAGTTGTTGACGTGTGAACAATTAATTTGTCCATTGATGGCTGTGATGGGAGACCTCTCCTAATTTTCCACATGGCAGCCCTGGTCGATGATTACAGGGTTATATTTAGACTAAATTAGACAACAAACTACTTAAGAGATCTCAGTTAAATTAGGCAACGAACTACTTAAGAGATTTCAGTTCACATATTGATCTGTTAGACCATTTGCTAATCTAGGTAACTTGCGGATATAGTTCAAAATAAAAAACAAAAACGGATAAATGATAGAAGCAAAGAGAAGCCACGGATAAAAATTCTGAATATAAAACATGGAAATGGAGAATGTTAGTAGGGAAGCAGTTTTATTTTTGCAGAGAAAAGGCAAAACCAATGAATGGATGAAAAACTAAATTAATATTAGGTATTATGAATAGCAATGGTGTTCGTGCATTGCAACAAAACGTATAGGAATCGAATTTGGATTATCGCTAGACCTACACATAAGTTGTTCTAACATGTATGAATACGCGTCATGAATACCAGACACATATATACGAGATACGGAGGATGCAACCAAAATTCATAGCGTATGAGATAGGGACTCAAGGAAGAAAATAAGATACATGTTAATCTAGAGTCCGATGTATTCATCGTGAACTATTTGCTTTGATAACTTGTATTTACGTGAGCTAACACGACCGAAGCTAACATAACCGAGTTGAGTTAGAATTCTATTCAATTTATTAACATAATATCATAATCAATCTAAAGGAACTTCTAGAAGTAGATATAGATAGATAAGATATAGTTTTTATTTTTTATAAGAAAAATTGAAGAATACCATAAAAGAAATAGAAAATAGGAATAAAAAGAGGCATATCCGTGCACCCAGGAGTCCAATTCAGAATTTTCCCTTGTGCCATGTACCACATGGAAGGTAACGTCTTTATGGAAGAAAAAAAATGGACGCACGATGTGAAAAAACGGGTAACGTATTCTATTTAAAGTAAGCTTGCAACAGACGTTTAGTATATGGATTCTAAATATACGTGTATCTATTACCTAATAATAACACATATGAGCACTTACACAATATGTTTTGGAATCAGACTCCGTATTACGCTAGACAAAGAGCTATTCTAACGCGTATGACCACGAATTGTATATATATAAGTCCGGATGGAAGAAACTTTCCTTTGTCCGGTAGTTAGAGGGAGACAGACAAAAAAATGGATGGACGAAAAAAAAGACCTGAAATTTTGTCTCTTTATTATTAGTTATAGATATAGATATAGATATAGATATAGATATAGATATAGATATAGATATAGATATAGATATAGATATAGATACAGATTATGCAAAGTACAACACTGAGATTTTCCCTTTTTTCCCACGAGAGATCCAGCAATTTCCTGTAGATTTATATATAGCACCGGACCATTCCCTCCATTCTAAAAATAATGCAATTTTAGTTTGGGACAAGTTAAACTTTTTTTTGACCAAGTGTCCAAGTCTATATTTATGTCTCCAAACAAATTTGCAATATGAAAATATATTTCATAATTAATTTAATAATTTTTTTGGTAGCACAAAATATTGGTACTTTTTTATATGTATAGATTTGATCACATTTGAAATTATTGACTCATCGGAAATCGATAAGTGAGAATAGTAAATTTGTTTAGATAGAAGGTACCCAGGCTGCCTAGAGTTTTGTTGATTCCGTTTCTCAGAAAAACAATGATTATAATAAGCATGTAAAAGAACCATGGAATGTAGCAGATTGAATTCATGATGAAGTCATAGCACTAGTCACCACGAATTCAGATTTCATACACCTATTTATCATTGGGAATTCATTTACCTAGGTCTAATAAAATATATAAA
Source organism: Saccharum spontaneum (assembly GCA_022457205.1). NCBI lineage: Eukaryota > Viridiplantae > Streptophyta > Magnoliopsida > Poales > Poaceae > Saccharum > Saccharum spontaneum. The sequence continues at coordinate 59,549,156 of CM039615.1, forward strand.
AAAATTTGTCCTAGACATCGCTGGTACACTGCTAACTTTAAAAATTATTAGATATTATTATAAAATCATTCTATTTTGAAACACATGCTAAGTTCACACCAAATACGTCTGTTGTGAGTTGTGACCCCTGTCAGCACTTGGGTTTTGACAATTGTGGGCTTCGACCATGAATTGTGAGTCGGCGTGTATATATAAGTGGAAAAGGTGTATGTGACCTCCTTCAACTATTAGGTGAGTTTGATCTATCTTCCTCGGTCAGAAAATTAGATTTTTATACTCCTATAACTCTTGAAAGTATCTAATTTATCTTCCTATGAGTGGTTTTTTGCTGACATGGCGCCATATTAACCACCACGTCCGCCACTAAGGAGGTAAATAGGACTTTTGCGATAGTTTAGAGAGGTTAGTTAGACTATATAAAAGATTATAGTAATACTTTTTTAAAAATCCAATTTCTTTTTGGAACAAATATGTGTTTAAAACACAAAGGTAGACCATTGCTTCGATTGTTCATTCTTTATTGGCCAAGCAATTCCTATATCACGCACCCACCACCAGCCTGTTCGTTTCGCTGGATTATTGTGACTGAAAGTACTGTTCGCTGGTTTATTGTGAGAGAAAAACACTGCTGAATGGCTGCTGATTCCGCTGAACTAGCGAAACGAACAGGGTGCACATGATTGACTTTTACCGAATTCTAAGCAAAGTAAGCATAAGTTATGTTCTAGCAAGGCAAAACAAACATGTTACAAGGTGTGAGAAGCAATTCAGGGATCATATAGCTCAAATAGGTTTCTGTACTGAACATTGTAATTTCGTTACAAGCGTAATGAAATTCGGTTGCGACCGGTGTGGAAAAAAAACAGCTCAAATAGGGAATTTGGGGTTTGCTACTCATATTGTAACATAAATGCAATACATACAACATAGTTCAATTCATGCAATTGTAAAACAAGCAAGACGCTTAGGAGCTTGTTTGGTTCTCTTCCTAGTAGTCTGTGGGCTCAGATTCAGAGATGTGGTCAGCCCCAGGGTTCATGTGGGGGGTCACTTCTACTTCTGTATGATGCATTGGTAAAGAATGAATGAGCATGTTGTCAATGTATGACAAAACATGAGCAATACTTGAACCATGATGCTTATACAGTACATGGTACATAGGTAGTACCCTAAAGTACTTAGGCCATAGGGTTATCAGTTGTTGTTTGCCTTTGACAGACCGTTCGTTGGGGTCTCATGGTCTGCCCGTGAAGAACCAAGAGGCGAAGAGAACTCGCTGCTGTTGGCTGCATGGCGATGCTCCCTGCATGCAGTCACCTCCTTAGAGTTGGAGACTCTTGTGGGGTGCCCCCCTATTGTACTTCGCCAGAGAGGCTCCCTAGGAGGCGTCACCGCTATCTTCTCTTTGCTGTAGACATTCCTAGTGGGCTGCTATCGTCGCTTTGTCCTCTCCCGCTGAGGAAGACGAGGACATGCAGCACAACGCGTGGAGGAAGACCTTGCCATGGCGAAGAAGGAGCTGGCGGGGCGCAGAGGATGAGCCCGACATGGAGGAGGAGGAGGGGTCGGTGAGGCGGGTGAGTGGTGCAAGGAGGTTGAGCGGTGGGGCAGAGGAGTATGGGGAGGATGAACAGGCGGTGGTGCTAGACCGCAGCGAGGGATAATCCAACGGCGACGGGACAGAAGAAGCAAACCACGGGAAGGAAAAGGTAGGAACAGACGATTATAGGGAGAAGCTATTTTCATGTTCTATTTGGGAATTGGTCTGACCATACAGGCGTGGGTGTCACCTTCGCGTTTGGGGTGTGTGTGGGTGGGTGGGTGGGTGGGGGGTGACTCATTTCCACTAGAATCATCGCAAAAGCAGTCCCAAAGAGGGCATATGTATGATCAATATATCTAAATCTCCATCTTTCATGTATCTCTACCTAATATTAAAGAACAAAGCATTTTTTCGACCCACTTTTTTATTTCCAAAATACCTTTGTGTGGTTCCTTCCTTTGGTCTTGCTTTTTTTACTTGCCAAACTGACCTTATGTGTCCTCCATGTATCGTACATGTTCCGGATTTATGATCATGCTGGTAACGAGTTAGAACAACTCGTGTTCAACGGTGTCCTATTTTTGGGACATATTGAGTTTCGTGCAAACATGCTACACGTTTAGTTTGCACGAATAAAACCGAATCCATTGATTTGTCCTGCTGCATAGTAGGGGCACGTGATCGATCCGATCAAGGTGCAGATATACGGAGCAAAGCTGCCAGCAGGGGCGTCCCTGAGCCTGTGCAGGCTGTGCGACGGAACAGGGCCTCCCAAAATCATGGGCCCCAAGATTTATTAATTACTCTAAGTATTGTATAGTAATTATGGTTTTTATTCTAATTGATAAATTAACAACAGCTCCCTTCTTTGGCCCATAAACGTGGCCTGCTATAGGCCATGTAGCATATGAGAGTCAATTCCATGTTCGGGAGACAAAAGAGTCGGCAACGTTCTAATTTTTTTTCACGTCGCTGGCACTTCCTATTCTTTATAATCAACTACTTTATATCAATTGTTGATCAAGCTTTCCTCTGTTACTAGGAGATTTGAACAGTAACAAGGTTACTAGAAAATATTTGGTTTCTTATTTACTTCTGATGCATTGCGTTCATCGGATAATAAGAGCTTGAAATCTTGTCGTCATCATCTTGGGGCTGCTCTTAAACGAGATGGACGATTTGATATTGATGTCGATGACCTTTATGTGGAGTTGATTTTTTTCAAGATTTTATTCCACAAGAAAATAAAGGCTCGGTCAAAATTCTAAATTTTTTGAAGCGACATGAGTGTTTTCCCAATGCAACAGGTATAAAAACATTGCTTTCCAAGTGATGGTTATACAACAGATATAATCCTCGGTCTTTTTTTAGATAAGAATAATCCTTGGTCTATACTTTATACTTTGTAATATAAGTAATATATTGATATTTGTCATTATTTTTTTGTTTTGGCACTAGATATTAGGCCTCCACTTATTGTTTCGAACTGGGCCTCATATGTTGCCAGGACGCGCCTGGCTGCCACCACGGTACTGACCGGTGGCGCTGCCACTGCCTTTCCCGGTGGTGAAGAGGGAGCCAGTACGGTACCGACCGGTGGCGCTGCCTATGCCGGCGGTGAAGAGGGAGCCGGACCTCTACCCCGTTTTCGACCTAGGCCAACAAGTCAGGATCTACGTGACCGACCTTGCACTCTGTGCCATAGCCTTGGTCGTGCTCCACTTCGTGTTGGCGGCTTTCGACCCGGAGCCCTGGCTGTTTGTCTGGCCCGTCGCGGCGGAGGGGCTCGGCGTCAGCGTCGGCGAGCCGCGGGAACAGTCCCCGCTCTTCAAGCTAGCCTTGGACGTTGACATGATCCTGGACCGGACGATCATGCCAGCGTACGGACCAACGAGCCAGAGTCCGGCCACGCGTAGTGCCTCTGGACCAAACGTGCCTATACCTCGGACTGGACGCACCGCTCGCAGAGTTCGGTCGCAAATAGATACATCCAGAGAGCGCCAAAGCGCTCCGGACCGAGTCCGGTCAAGCCGACCGAACTATGCGCCAGAGTCTGGTCGGTCCGTGCTCACTCGCCAGCGCGACACGTGTCCTGACAGGATGCGTGCACCAAAGGTCCGGACGCTCCCTCATCGAGTCCGGTCTGCACATGTCACTTAGGGTGTCCAACTGGACTTGCCTTGCTTGGTCCGAATGTCTTGCCACGCAGGGTCAGGTCCCTCCTGGTAGTCTAGGGTTAGTTGCCGGACGTTGAGCACAAAGTCCGGTCCAACCCTCACTAGAGTCTGGTCGCCCTGATCTTCTCCTTTTCAACTCAAACTTCTTCTCCTTTGCAAATGTGCCAACACCACCAAGTGTACACCATCATGTGCAAGCGTGTTAGTATTTTCACAAACATTTTTCAAAGGATTAGCACTCTTTTCACCACGCCACTCAATCCTAGCAACGATGCATAGTTAGATCACTCGAGTGGCACTAGATGACCGATATGCAAACAAGTTTGCCCTCTTGATAGTACGGCCATCTATCCTAAACCCGGTTATGCACTTCTCTACACAACCTTTGGCCGGTGAAATGAAATGCCCTATAGGTTATATATTTGTCTTGCGCATTCCATTCCATTCCATCTCCTCCAATGTTGATGCAACACATGTACCAACCTTGATAAACAAATGATATGATCCATTTCATATCATCACGTGATCTTGTTGGTTATCTTGACCTCACTTGCTTTTCACCGTTGCTTCGGTCCATCGGCGCCAAGTCTTTGCTCAAGCTTTCTCTTCACGCGGTTTATCACTTCAAAGCCTCCAACTTGCTCTTCACACTTGTAGCCGGTCCATCAAGCCAAGTCTCATCTTGATCTTCTCCACCTAGTCACATGACTCCATCTCATGTCTCATCAATGAGCTCCTTCATCACATGTGTGAGCTTTGCAAATCTCCAAGCCATTTTCACCTCCATGGCATGTGTTGCTCACACAAGTGTACTTTGTAGACTAATCACTCGTGTATCTCACATAAACACATATTAGTCCACCTAGGTTGTCACTCAATTACCAAAACTAAACTAGGGACCTTTTCACTAGTGCACAGTGCCAACTCTCCAAATGCAACGATATTGCATTCACGTTGCATTTGAAAGGGGGTGTTAAGGTATAATTCCTAATTCTGTAAGGGTTTCCCTCCTAGTCCCTTATGCACTCTATATATAGTCCCCATTGGGCCTCAATACTATCATCCAATTCAACTTCTATTATTCGTAACACTCATATGTTGAGATGCAAAACTGCATCCATTATAATACAACAAAGCCATCTACTACTTTTGCCACTATCATCATCTTTTTATAATTTCAAATTGTTGGTCCATCTGGATGTACTAGAAGAGGATAAGCATTGCTCCATGTTTGCCACTAAAATATAAAAAATGTTAGCCAAATCTAACAAGATAATCTAATAGTGAGTTAAAATGTGGAATTTTTACTAGCAAAAAGGGGATAATTTCAAAGAATACATGCAACGCAGCAACAATTACTACAACTATTTGCTTTCTAGGATTATTTGACTCAACTAACCTCAATATTGGGAATTGTACAATCCAATAATACATCGCTAACCTATTTCAAATGGAAAATCAGTTTTAGAAAATTATAACATGTTTGTAGATAGAGAAGGGAATAAATTAAATACAACTTACCTTTCCTTTTATTATTAGACCTTAATGCATCACAAGAAACATTTAACATAAAAGCAAGGTCACCTCAACTAATGTCGTTCAACACAATAGCCTCTAACTCCAATAACTTGTTTTTTGTCTTTGTAACTAACTTGTAATATGCTATATGTCAAGCTATGCTTTCTACTGACACCTTTGAGTAAAACCTTATAGTTGAATCTAAATATCCTGTGGTCCAATAAATGACACTGAAAATGTGAAATATGTTAGTCAATATAAAATAGAACATTCATGGTAGTTGTGGGGGTCTGACCTCAGGTACCCACGGCAATGCACATGGGCCGCATCAACAGGGACGGCCTAGCACAAGACGATGGCGTGGCGCATGGCACTACTCAGTGCACGCCGCAAGGCTCCTCGACGGCATCCTGGAGATCGCGTAGAATCTGTTAGGATATGCCAAATGTATGTTCCTATGTAAAGAATATCTGTTACCCGATCAGACTTAAACCTGATCGACATGTAACCCTACCCCAGGCTATATAAGGCGGGTAGGGGACCCCCTCAAAACACATGCAATTATATACGATAGCCAATACAAACCGACAAGATCCAGGATTAGGGTATTACGTCAAGCTGATGGCTTAAACCTATATAAATCTTGTGTCTTGTCACCATCTTGCTCCTGATCTCGCTCACCTCTCTGATCAATCTACCATCGCGGGTAGCCCCCTCGGTGGACTGCCGAGCATCTTTTGTCGACAGTAGTCAAGAATAAATTTAATATACATTAATCACTAGAAAAAAATATAGACAAAGACGGTTGAGGTGGGTGTGCAACCTCCTTCCCCTGCCCCTATAAGTTATTTATGGATTATTGGAAGTTAATTCAAGAGGGATGTCTATGAATAAAAGTAGAGTAGAAGAGAAAAGATATATAGAAAGCAGAAGGCTTCTTACCTTCCCTTCCTTATCGAGTCACTGTAGTAGATCTACATGGTGCCATTCATGGCAAACGAAGATGGAGGGTTTTGGAAGATGCACACAAGAAGGCTGGAGCGTTGGACAGAGAAGATGGGAGAAAGGGGTGCGCAGTTTGCCTAAGTTGGCGTGTGAAAGAAAGAAAAGGGTAAAATGCTGGGGTCGGGGCTTGGTTGCTGCAGGTTTGCCTAGACTTTTTTTTCTAACGGCCCAAAATTGTGTTGGTCAAACACATTACCAACATGCACAAGTGTTCCAGCATGAAGTGGAGTTATTTATAAAAAAATCATTTTACCTTTCTAAACTATTCTCCTCTCGTCATATCCCAAAAGTAGATATATTACCCCCTGAATTATCAAAATAGTATAAATCATCTTACTATATAGGTGGAGTAGTTTTGAAGGTGTTTTATCTTTTTTTGGTTAAAAAATTTGATAAATACTTAACAAGGTTTTTATACCACATAAGCAGATTCTAAACTTCCAAAAATCTCAAGAAAATCAAAGATAGAGTTGGATACCAAGAATACAAATAAAAATATTCACAACTCATGAAAACATATCTAGAAGCCAAAAAAATAATTTACAGTAGAAAATATCTAGAAAAAATCTAGTAAAAAAGTCCCAAAACATTCTAATTAATGTCTAAACTTGTTTTTAAAAACTGTACACAAAAATATGAATTGCAACCCGCATAAATGCAACATATATTAATATCAAATGCATTCATGCTATGCATTCGGCTGGATGAGTTTATGTTTTTGTTGTGGAAAGTTTTCAAAACATGCTTAGATATCAATTAGAACATTTTAAAAATTTCCTATATTTTTGGGGTATTTCTTAGAGCTAAATACAATTTTTAGAAGCTTATAGAGATATTTTCATGAGCCCTAGATATGTCGTATCTCAAACTATTTGTAGTTTTTTTGTCTCAAAGAAAACTATTTGTAGTTTTCCTTTTTGAATTTTTAGAAGCTTAGAGACATTTTTGTGGTTTAATAAACTTATCAAGTATTACTAGAAATTTTAAGTAAAGAGGACAAACCTACTTTCGAAGCTACTTCAAAACAAGGTAGAGAGGTAACTTGAATGGTTTTGAGAGTTTAAGAGGGGTAGGGTAAGATATCTGGTGTTAGAGTTTGAGGAGCAAAATTAGACTATAAAGATAGTTCATGGAGCTAAATGAACTTTTTTTTGCATCTAATTAGGGATGGGAATGAACCAAGTTCACCCATTAGGTAGTTGGCTTGATATAAGAAAACAAGGCTAGTGGACCGTAGAGCAAGCACGGTTGACAATAACTTATTAAGCATGTCCATTCTTGATAGTAAAACAGGGAATATCATATCTTTTAGGTAAAAATAGATATCGTTTGAGTGATGGTTCACTTTCTAATACATTGTATAATAAATTTAATGTGTAATCATGCTTTTTTCAATTTTATATTCCATTGAAAGTATTGAGAGTATTTTATAGCTCATGGAAACAGGAAAATATTTGGGTTAACCCATATTGCCCTTGTAAGAATATTTTTATTAAAAATATGGCTCTTATTATTTATATATGAATTCTACTTGTACTTATTAGAGTCTAGTGTGATGATCGCTGGATTAAAAAGATTTGAATTATTAGGTGTAAGGGTCTGTTTAATAGAGCTCCAGTTCTAGCTCTTCATGTGGAGCAGCTTCTCTAGCGGAGGTAGAGCCATTTTGAAAAATGTTTGGCAAAAATAGCTTTAGTGCCTGTTTTGTAATAATTTATACTCACTCCGTTCCAAATTATAAATCGCTTTGATTTTTTTGATACATTCATTTTGCTATGCATCTCTAGATACATAGCAAAATGGATGAACTAAAAAAGTCAAAACGACTTATAATGTGAAACAGAGAGAGTATTAGATTTGTAAAGGGGGTCAGAAAAAAACCACCTTTTCGGCTTCAGCTCCTCAAGCTCTTTACAAGGAGCCATTTTTAATGGCCATTTGGCAAAGCTCCTTTGCGAGTTGCCGCAAAAGACGGTGCCCCGCCAAATAGGGCCTAAATATCCTCACCCCCAGCCAAACTGCATGAAATGTGTTTATGTAGAAGTAATGGACATCTATTCATGCACAAATGTCTTTTCGTGAAAAGAATGTCTGAACGTGTTAAAGGGATGCACAAAACATGAAAGGATGTATCGCTTCACGAAGAGACGCGATGATTCAATGCAAGCCCTTCATAAAGTTAGATGGGGCATTAGCATCAGTGAAAGATGGTGAAAGACGAGAACAACATAAACATGACGTCCATTTCTGATCTCTTATCATCAAGATAGCATTTAAAAAGAAGAAATGTCTAATGCTTATCATCAAGGTAAGACTTAAAAAGTTCAAAGAAAAAAAAAGAGAGGAGAGAAAATACTCCGTGATCTAAGATTAAGAAATGATAAAGGTATGCGTGCAAAGTGATTTAAGGTTGAATCAAGTACTATGTGCTTAAATAAAGCATTAAACGTTCTTAGCTTAATGTTTTCTCATTAGGTTTTGTTTGGATGCCCTCATGTCTATGTATCCAACTCAATCCATGTTTGCTAGAGTGAGTTAGGGTGAAATTTAGTTTATATCCAACTTAATCCATTGGATATACCAGCATGCCATGGGGCGAGTCAGGCCAGCCCTTTCCGATGATTACATGATCAGATGGTCAAACCACTCCTAGCTGCCCTTTAATTCGGCCAATGATATGAACGGAGTGAGTTTTCCTCTCGAGATTTGGTATTGATCGCCGGCTGTCAACAAAGGCGCCACGGGTCAGGTCAGCGTAAGCCGGCGCCAAGTTTAGTATATTTGCTTCTGGAAAACGGCGGGATCTTGGCGTATGGTACTGCGCTACTAGCCGCGCGAATCCTTGACACTGTATATGGCGTATGGTATCAATCCAGCAAAGCAATAGCACACGAGTATTGTTTTCTCGTACACGACGGACAGGTTTTTATACATATTACCAGTATTGGTTGGGCTAAAAATTAGTTATATTTGACTGGCTAGTTGGCTAACAAAGACTTGTCTAAAAAAAAATAACCTAACCCATCTCATCCTCTCTTGCTCTGACGCTATGAGTGTGGAACGTGGACCTGTCCTAGACATGGGGAGCTGGATTCTCCAAAACTCCAATATTTTTTTTTGTCATTTGACTATCCAATATCTGCTACAGGTCTCACCTGAATTATAGGATAATTGTAATATGGGGTTTGGCTATATAATCTACGCTATAATCTAATCCATTTGGATCACAATTAAATTATTTTAGCAGATCATTATAATCACAATGGATCGAAACAGGGCTAGATCTAATGGTCAAATTAAACCACCTCCTAGCTGCCCTTTGATATGACTGGAATGAGTTTCCTCGAGATTTGGCGTTGATCGCCGGCTTGCATGCATCACCGGCAGTCAACAAAGGCGCCATGGGCCAGGTCAGCATAAGCCTGCGACAAGCTTAGCCCTCGGTTAGATTAAAGAAAATTTCAACCTGATGAATAGTACCATTTTCGTCTTATTTGACAAATATTATCTAATCATGGACCAACTGGGCTCAAAAGATTCATCTCGTGATTTCCAACTAAACTGTGTAATTAGTTATTTTTTGTACCTACATTTAATATTCCATACAAGCGGTTAAAAATTGATGTGACGGAAAGAGAGTGAAAAAACTTGGAAATTTGAGGCAAACTAAACAAGGCGTTAGTATATTTGCTTCTGAAAAACAGCGGGATCTTGGCGTATGGTGCATAGGGCCCTGCATTTTCCAAAACTCCAATGTATCTTTGTCATTTTCTTTTAAGAAATGTATCTTTGTCATTTGGCTATCCAATATAATATCTGCTGGTAGTACTCGTCCACAAAAAGATGCAATTATAGGTTTTGTAAATGTCACACTAGCTTAAAATTTGATCAAATTTATAACGAGTAGTATAAAAATATGTTTTATAATTATTTTAATGATACTTATTTAATATCATAAATGTTAAAGTTTTATAATTTTGATTAAACTTTAAACCGTTTGACTTCTAGTTCATTTTAGCCGTAAAAATTAAAATAAAACTCGCCCTCCGTTCTTTTTAGAAAGAGCTCGCCCTCCTTTCTTCGAATGACAAAAACACATATAAAATATAGCCTTTTTTAAAGGATAAACGAATATAGCTTGGCAGGTTAGCAATACGTCTACCAGCTACAGTACTTGTTATAACCGAACCGGTTGCACGTTGATTCAGCCATGCATTTTTTTCTTCTGAAAGATCTCATCTACTACAAAGATAGGAATTTTGAAGAATTTAGTCCTACAGGAAAATTGTCTACATATCCCTTTGGCATAAATTATTAAACCCTATGAAATTTCCTAGCATTCCTTTGGGGTGTATAAAATCATAGGAAATTTTGAAGAAAACCTAGGACGAAGTTAGACTTTATGAAAACTTACTTTCCTTTGTGTGTATCTATCTCTTGGAATTTCTTGATTATTCTCATGTTGAGATGTCATCAAGCACGAAGCCGAGATGTGGGTGCTAGCAGGTGCAGAGTCTAGGTTGTCTCTTGCAGCAAGTAGTGCCCATAGCGGCTTGTACGGAAGGAGAGGACATGAGCTTGCTGCAAATCACCAAGCCCTCTCCTACATTGTACTCAAAACCTTTTCTCAATACAAAAACGTGCAAGTCTTTTGTGTGATCGAGAAAAAAAAAGATTATTCTCATGTTGCATCCAAAGGCACAATGAGAACTTTTTATGTATTTTATATAATATAAATTCATGAGGACTGTAGTTTGCACACGAAGAATAATCCTGCATTACAAAAGACGCTTATCGATCATTTATGAAATGAAGGATCTTGCCTGTCATCTGACAGGATATATACCGATCTTCGTCTAAGGCCTTGTTTAGTTCTTTCAAACTTCTAAAAAATTTACAAGATTTTTCATCACATCGAATCTTTGGACGCACGCATGAAGCATTAAATATAGGTAAAAAAATAACTAATTATATAGTTTGGTTGTAAATCATGAGACGAATCTAATTAGCATATGATTGAACACTAATTATCAAATACAGACGAAAATATTACTATACTTCCAAAAATTTTACAGGTGCAACTAAACCGAACCTAAAATATCTCTGATGCGAGCGTTCATGTGCAGCAGCCAGCAGTAGAGTTCGTTCGAAGAGTACGTGATCCACAAGAGTACTTTAATTTAAAATCAGATGGAGGTGGAGCTCAACTCAACGCGTGCGACGACGTACATACGGCGCAAGATCCGGCCGCCCTGCAGATTCCACATGCATGCCAAATGGCTCGGCTGGGATCCATGATCCGATCTCAACCACATCCAATCCGTGAATGAATGAATAGTATAGGCCCTGTTCATTCGGCTTATAATCTGTCTTTTTCGGCTTGTTTTTTTAGTCGTAACAGTATTTTTCTATTACAATAAATCAGTCAACAGTGTTTTTCAGTCGCCGAACGGCTCCGTAATCACATCACACGAATATATATACAGCAGTAATTTTCTGAGTATGTTCTATTAGTAGAGTGAAGGTTGCTCCCCAAATAAATTAGGGTTAAGTCCAATTTACACCCTCCAACTTGCAGCAAAGTTCGGATTTCAACCTCGAACTTTAAAACCGGACAACTTTGGCCCTCCAACTCTCGAAAAAGTTCAACTTTCACCCTTCTGGGTGGTTTTGCGTGTGAACAGTAACTTTTGATATTTTTGGGAGCGCCAAAATTTTATATTATTTTTTCGAGCATCTTAACGTCCTCAAATGAAAAAACTCAAAACTACAAAGTTGTAGATCTCATCGGGGTCTACAATTTACATATAAAAATTATCTTCATCTGACATCGTATTGAAGTGTTTTCTATTTTTTAAAATTTGAGTCTCATCACGTGAGAAAATATGGTGCTGAAATTTTATTTTATTTTTTCGAGCATCTTACTGTCCTCAAATGAAAAAACTCAAAACTACAAAGTTGTAGATCTCATCGAGATCTACAATTTATATATAAAAATTATCTTCATCCGACGTCATATTGAAGGATTTCCTATTTTTTAAATTTGAGTCTCATCACGCGTGAAATAATTTTGTCGCGTGATAAGACTCAAATTTAAAAAAATAGAAAACTCTTCAATACGATGTCGGATGAAGATAATTTTTATATATAAATTGTAGACCTTGATGAGATCTACAACTTTGTAGTTCATTTTTTCATTTGAGGACAGTAAGATGCTCGAAAAAATAATATAAAATTTCAGCACCATATTTTCTCACGTGATGAGACTCAAATTTCAAAAAATAGAAAACACTTCAATACGATGTCGGATGAAGATAATTTTTATATGTAAATTGTAGACCTCGATGAGATCTACAACTTTGTAGTTTTGAGTTTTTTCATTTGAGGACGTTAAGATGCTCGAAAAAATAATATAAAATTTTGGCGCTCCTAAAAATATCAAAAGTTACTGTTCATATGCAAAACCGGCCAGAAGGTTGAAAGTTGAACTTTTTCGAGAGTTAGAGGGCCAAAATTGTCCGGTTTTGAAGTTTGAGGTTGAAATCCGAACTTTGCTGCAAGTTGGAGGGTGTAAATTGGACTTAACCCAATAAATTAATACTCCCTCCGTCCCTAAATGTCTGTCGCTTTACGCTTTCCGAGAAACAACTTTAATTAAATATATATTAAAAAATATTAATATTTATGATATATAATTAGTATCATTGGAAAGGTCTTTGAATCTAGTTTTTTAATAAATTTATTTGGAGATACAAATGTTGCACGTATTTTATACAAATCGAGTCAAATTTGCGGGCACAAAAACCGGAAATGACATACAATTAGAGACAGAGGAAGTACTAACAGCTAACGAATCTCGATCAGTTAGCTAATTAATCCCGGTCCGTACGAACAAGTTTGTTGTCATTACCACTAGAAAATGAGACGTGCCGTGTGAGAGGAAAAGAAGAGCAAGCGTGAGGCGGTGAGAGGTCACGACTCATATAAGCAGTAGATGAAAGGAATGTTCCGCTTAATAGTCTCTGTGAGACTGTGCAATCTGACACGCTCCTGAGTCCCGACAATACTATACGTGCACAGAGAGCAGAAATTCTACATCTGCATCAGTTTTGCTGAATTTTGGTTTATGTTGATACTTATGCTGATTTGCTGTAAGAGAAAAATACTGATGATTGGCTAAAAAGTACCGCTAAACGAGGCAAAAGAAATTGGTTTTGCTTATTTTACATGAGACCGCGTGGACAACGCGAACCTTTAGTTTTTGCTAATGACGGTTTTACGTACGCCGACGGTGTCAATACAGTTGACAGCTCCATATATAAGTAGTACTTACGTAGTAGTAGTCGCTACTCCGAGCACCGCCCAAACGTGAAACGTACAGGTGCGTGGTGACTGGTGCGTCACGCACGCACGCACGACGGCGCCCGGGCGTTCGACAAGCTGCTACACAAAAGCTGAGGTGCTCGTCGGGCACGAGGCCACTTGCTGCCTCCTGGGCCGCGAGGGGGCCACCCCGATCGCACTCGCACCGGCACCCCGGCCCCGGTCGCCGGGCGCGTCCGCGTCGCGCTCCACTCCGCGTCTCCACACAAGTCCACAGTCTCCGTCACGAGGGGAAAAAAAGGTCCACAACCTCCGGCCTCTTCGCTTGAGCTTTCAACCGCTTATTTTCAGTCGATCAGCAGTGTTTTTTCTCATAACAAATCAGCCAATAGTATTTTCAGTCGCTTATTTCCAGTCAAGCGAACAGGTGCGTGACTGCGTCTGCCGCTCACCCGCGTCCCCGTGCGCGGTGAAAGAAAACGTGCTGAAGTTTAGAGATCTGCTAGTACTAGTTTAGAAAAGTTTTTAATGACCCAATTCACCCATCCCCTCTTTACCTCCTGAGATTTGAAGCAAAGCTCCACCATTGCCCATTGACAACAACCACGTCAAGATATATGGCACACCCTGAATGAAGATTATAAGCATGCATTCTAGGACACCTAGAAAGACAAATGCTGAGTGTAATAGGATAGACACGATCCAATCCAAGCATAATACAGATATATGCTCCTTACACACACACACACCAAAGGCCCAGAGTTGTTTAAAACTCGTGTCTTTATTTTTTTGGCCCCTTAGTATGGATTCTACTAGCTTCGGCTTTTTTTTACATGTGCATTGTAGCAGAGCCGGTGAAGAGCTTTTTTTTTACAGTGATGCAGCTGGAGCTGGTTGATTCCGTAAGAGCACCTCTTAACCAAGTTGTATGAACATCCATCGACATTCACTCCGTTTTAAATAAAAACATAACGTGCTTTAGCTTTGTCCAAAGACTAGATTTACAGGGAAAAATGCATAACACATATAAAATAAAACCTATTAGTTTTTATAAAATTTGCCATTTAATAATATCCTAATGTTTATTTATTTGGAGTCATACGAGTATGTTAATGTATTTTCATGCAAATAGGTCAAACTTTTTTCAAAAAAACAATAATACTTAGAAGCTACTCCGTACAACACATGGAGACACGTGGACGTTTTAGAAAAAAGGGAAAGAGATGACCCGTGAAAACGAAACAATTCTTAAAGATTCCAATAAATGACCCCCGAAACTGTAAGCAAAAACGAAACGATGACCACAAACAAAACAGCGTCTCCCTCGCTTTTGCCTCCGCTCTGCTTCGATAAAAGCCATAAACTCCCGGCCGTCCATTGCTCGCCTCCCCTCCCCCTTCCCCTCCTCCCCGCCACCGTCTCCGGCGACCGCCAGCCTCGTCGTCCATGGCCTCTACAAGCCCTAGCCCCGCCTCCCTCTCCACGCCCCTGCTCTCCGACTCCATCGCGCCCGCGCACGCCGCCAACGGGCACGCCACCAACCACCGACACCACCACCACCACCACCACGACAGCGACGGCGCCGCGGCGGCTTCCGTGTTCGGCGACGACGGTGGGGACCCGTTCGCGTTCCTCTCGGAGGACCGGCCGCCGCGGGACAAGGGGTCGTCCCCGGCCGACCCGTTCCGCAACGGCACGCCGTCGTGGGGCGGCGGCGCGTACGCGTGGGCGAGGACGCTGCTGCTCCTGCCGGTGGCCGCGGTGCGGCTGGCGCTGTTCGGGCTCGCCATCGCGATCGGGTACGCGGCCACGTGGGTGGCTCTCCGCGGCTGGGCGAACACGCACGGCAGGCCACGGGAGGGCGGCGGGCCTATGCCGGCGTGGCGCCGCCGGCTCATGTGGATCACGCGGATCTCCGCCCGCTGCATCCTCTTCTCATTCGGGTGAGTTGCTCACTTGCTGGATCGTCAGACGCGGTTACATGCTTGGATTGGGTCTGGATCGTAAACTCGGTCTCGTTTTGATTTGATCTAATCTGGCACCTAATAATCGCTTTAATTTCCGGCAACCTGTCCTTTTTCTGAAAAATAATAGATGATTAGATTTGTGTGGCGAGATGGGGCTTTCTAATCCTGTGTGTGTCGATGACGCGATTGTGCGATGCGGGTTGGTTTGCTGGATTTGGAGGGCTGCTGATTCGTAACACGTGCGGTTTTGTTGGGAGCCCCTCAATGATGTGGTTGGTGGGACGATGCTGTAGCGGAAGCTGAATGTCCGTGCCGCAGATGTGTTTATGGCGTGTTGAAGCTGACCTGCATGAATTGCAGCTTTGAAGAGACCAATAGGAAACGAACGGGCTAGAAACCGCTGTTGGACCATTCGTACATCCGTTCAGCTAGCTTACAACGTCTGGAACTGAGAGCGAAAACGTGTGCACAGTTCAAACTGAGATGCCATGTGCATGTGCATGCTGAAATGAACTGTGGGTGTACCATCTTACAAATGGGAATTTCTTCTGTGGTCCTTCCATCCATTGCAATGGTTTCAATAGCCCCGAATGGTGGGAAATTTCTCTATACTGAAAATATAGCGAAGGAAAAAACAAACGTGCCTATGGTGTTGTTTGTGTGTTAGGCTTTCAGAATCGCACAGGAATAACAAGCATTTGATTCAAAACTTTAGAGCATGGACAATGAGTGTCATCTTCTTTTGTTACATGTATTTACCTTCAAAATTTAGTTTTCTTCTGGCCATGGAATTTCTTTGTGCGCTGCTTCTTTTGCTGCTTGTTACGCTGAGTTGATCTGAGTATTTGGATGCGTACTCTTTCTCAGAGTCTCTCTTCTTGTGATGCTAGTGTAGACTGTCTGATCTTAGTCGGGCACTCACTTTCTTCATATCAGGTACCACTGGATCAGAAAGAAAGGAAGGCCCGCTCCTAGGGAACTCGCACCTATTGTTGTTTCCAATCATATCTCGTACATAGAACCCATATTCTTCTTCTATGAATTATTCCCAACCATTGTTTCTTCTGAGTCTCATGATGCCCTACCATTTGTTGGAACAATTATTCGAGCGATGCAGGTATGTATATTTCTATTTTCCTATGATAGCATCTACATTTCCAAGTTTCTTCTAAGACAGCCTTTTCCAGGTTATATATGTTGATAGATTCTCACCAGCTTCTCGGAAGGCTGCTGTAAATGAAATAAAGGTAAGAACAGCTCCTTTCATACCCATAGCTTCTCATCCTTTTATTAATTAGATGTTGCGATGACTTGGTTGGCTTTAAAAGCATTGTATTGTATTTTGTCACATGTTAGCACCCCATTGCTTTATGTAACCTGTAAGTTATTGAATTTGGTTGCTCTACATTGACTTACATGGAAAAAGTAACAAGCAGGGACAACTACAAGTTACTCCTTGCAGTTGCCTGCTTTACAGATCTTTTAATTTCATTTGCAGCAGACCATTGATTCTAAAATCAACACCAACCAAATTATCCTAGAATAACATGATTGCCTTTTAGTTATTTCTTCATATGGTACATACTCTCTAGGATGTCCTTTCAGAGAAAGGCAGCTTGCAATAGCTTCCCGCGGGTCCTATTATTCCCTGAAGGCACCACAACAAATGGGAGATTCCTGATTTCGTTCCAACATGGCGCATTCATACCTGGCTACCCTGTTCAACCTGTTGTTGTCCGTTATCCACATGTGCACTTCGATCAATCATGGTGTGCTTTCTATATGGATGTTCTTCTCAATGTACATTCATCTTTGTGCCTCAACATTTTTAAATTCTTATCTATACATGTGTTTCAGGGGGAATATATCATTATTAAAGCTCATGTTCAAGATGTTCACCCAGTTTCATAATTTCATGGAGGTATGCATGGCCTGCTGAATTTGGCCTGACAAATGTTTGAACTCTCACCTATTATGTCTTTTTTACACTTGTGTCTTGCAAAATTAGCTCATTTTATTGATCATCTAATAATATACAGGTAGAGTACCTTCCTGTTGTCTACCCTCCTGAGATCAAGCAAGAGAATGCCCTTCATTTTGCAGAGGATGTAAGTATGTTCAACTCAAATAAATTTCTCATCTAACATCCTGTGCGTTTCACTAGCAGTGTGATAATATGTTCTCCCTACAACATTTTATTTTTGCAGACCAGCTATGCTATGGCACGCGCCCTCAATGTCTTGCCGACTTCCTATTCATATGGTGATTCTATGATTATGGCACGAGCAGTAGAAGCTGGAAAGGTAAAAAGGCTAGCTATGCATAACTTTGAATTCCCGAACACTTGCTCGACCCTTTTTTGCTAGACCATCTGCCATCCCTCTAAAAGGAAATATGCCCCTAATAAGCTGAGTTTTCTATTAGCAGGTGAACTGCTCAAATTACATGGTAGAAATGGCTTGGGTTAAAGATGTAAGTTTTTCCTGAACTACATTGTTTACATGTGTTTGCAGTATGTGAATGCTGCTGTTGTCAAATTCCATCAGGCAATAAAAAGTAGATTATGCTGGATTATTTCCTACAAGAATTGTTAGTTATGCATTAGGGTACTTGTATGTAGTGTGCCAATTCCTTTATCACAACCAACCGTTGAATGAAGCATTGTATTGTTGTCTTTCAGATTTATGGTGTAAGCACAGCAGAAGCAATGGAACTATTGGAACATTTCCTGGCTATGAATCCAGATAACGAGTAAGACTCCTTGTTCCTTAATGGAGTACTTCCATCATGCTTTACTAAGTCAATGTACTTCTATTGATTCATGATTACTTGATAAGTAACGCCATTTAAATATTGCAGTGGACGTGTGAAAGCACAAGATTTTTGGGCTCATTTTGGTCTGGATTGCAGTCCTCTGTGCAAGAAGGTACTGACACAGTAACTACAAATGCTATTAGCTTAACTGGATTCCCCTCTTTGCTGAACTTCCAACTCTTTTTCCAGATATTTCACTACTTCGATTTAGGCATTAAGGAATCGATTACGTTCCGTCAGGTGTGGACCTTAATTCAATTGAATTTTACATCTGCCATGGTGCTTCACAGTTTTTACATATGACACCAAGAATACTGTAATGCATTGGTTCTGTATATTTCATTAGTGCTAAGGTTTATAGGTGTATCATGTATGCAGTTCTTGGTTGGGTGCGCGCACCTGAGGAAGCAACCATTGTTCCAGGGTGCCTGCGAGACCGCCTTTGAGAAGTGCCGGGATCCTGAAACATCTGAGATCTCCAGGGCACAGCTAGCTGATGTCCTGCGGTTAAGCATGCTGCTGCCGTCTGATGATAAGGTAAATCCCCATTGGCCCTCTGCTACAACACGAAACGCTGTTTCAGCACCATGATGTCATACTCATCTGACCATGTAACCTTTGACAGATGCTGGAGCTGTTCAAGAGGTTCGACATAGATGGTGACGAAAAGATCAGCAAGGACGACTTCATGACATGTCTTGGGAAGTTCCCGTTCCTGATTGCGTTTTTTGCAGCCCCGATCAATGGGGAAGTGTACATCGAGATAGTCTGAACGCCTGAGGCAAGGCGATGCCGTGTAAGAGTAAAGGCTGGAGCTGCCAGTGCCAGGCGCAGGCAGGGGATCCCTCCGTTTACGCAATGGGATACCCCACCGGGGCTCCTCCACTTTGAAACAAAACCACCCTTAGTGTTGGGTTGCATCAAGTGGCTGACCAGTATAGTGCGTCGATTTTGATTAGTTACTAAGTTCAAATTATTATACTGTCATTACGGAAATCTGTTGTGAGATACGCGCTGGACTAGTAGTAGGTTGTCGATGGAACTGAGAATGCACATAGAAAGCATCTATAATCTGAACTGTAAGAAAACATTTTTGGACAAACAAGACTCTGTAACCTTAAGCTGTCGTCATTCTTGTTAGCTGTAGCACTTCGGCGAGTTGAACGTTGTTTCGCAACTTTTTGATCCCTCCATTCCAAATCAAAGTTATTTTGGCTGTTTGACTTTTCTAAATACAAACTCTGTATTTAAGACGTAACATGTCTAGATACATAACTTTTTAGAAAAGCCAAAAGGACTTCAATTTAATTTTGTTATGTTCCTATGAAAGCCAAAACGACTCGAAACAGTTTAATCTCGTTATGTTCCAAGACAAGGCTCTCACTTGCAGCTCAGAACGGATGAAAATGGATGTACATACTTCCATTGCGATTAATGAACGAACAGAATCGATCGATTGCGCAGGGAGACGAATAAAATCACATTGCACGGGCTATTAATGAAATCACATTGCATGGGGCCATCACTTTGACAGCATCTGTTTCTACACTTTATTCGCTGAGGTTATTTACATGCATCAGAGACAACGAAGTAAAACCAAAGATGCTCAAATGGGGGATGGCTCAAGGTGACTAAACGCAGACACTGCCTCCGCAAAAGAAACCATTTCTTTACAGTATAATGCGTCTCTTATCTCTCTTTTTTCTACTACTTTTCTGTTGAAGGTATTTTTACATCACGATGCACCTCTCTTTCTTCGATTCACTTCTCGACGGAGGTGGGACGTTGGACCTCTGCAAGGATGAGCACAATGTTCAGACCCATCAGTCATCAGCAACAGAAGTAGTAAGCAGTCATCAGGAAACATGACGTGAACAGTACAAGAATAGGACCAAGAGAGCCCATGCGATGCTCACAACCAAGTTCAAAACATGATCAAGAACTGAGCACAAGAGAGCCCAGGCGATGCTCACAACCAAGTTCAAAACATGATCAAGAACTGAGCACAACATGTTAGGTAAACTGGCACCTTCAATTTAAAGAGATGCTTCGAACAAAACACATATCTTTTTGTCTATTATAGCAGACTAAAGTGACCATGCATTCAACCTCTTTGTATGCTCTCTCACATAAAACCATCACTTCTACCTGTTTAGGGGCATGAAGTAACCATTCATTGTTGGTATTAAGTGTACTGAGGGAAAACAGGTGACTTTCGCAAGTGAATCTTTAAAGACCTCAGAAATAACGTACTGGTTTGAATACAGTAGCTATTTAAGGATTCAAAACCAGGCAAACATGGTTATTTCAAGACAACAGATTGCAGTCATATTTGAATCCAAACTATAAGGATCATCCCAAACAGCAAGTTGATAAATGTTACGTGGTAATGTGAAATGAGGTTTTGATGGCGGTACAAGTAATACAAAGAAAACGTACCCTTGGACCAACAACAAGTCCTGGTCGGCCAGATTGAGTCGGTTGGTGCTGCGTCTGAGGTGGTTGTTGCTGTTGTTGCTGCTGCTGTGGTGGTGGAGCTTGAAACCTTTGTGGTTGCCGCTCAAACTCTTGTTGTTGAAGTGCTATAGCTAGCTCCAGATCAGAGCTGCAAGCATAGGAGGACCAATGTGGTAGCATTAGAATTTAGGTAACACATGCAAAGTGACTCAGGAGTGCACATCTATGATGATTCAGCACGTTGAGCACATTCAAAATCACAGTAAGCCATATATTGGTCATTCAAGTACATGCTAAGCCGACAGTCCAATACACAATGACAGCAAAACCATCAAACAGTCGAAGTTCAAGAAAGTTATGGTGCTTGGTTAACAGCAACAATCAACAGATCAGAAAAGAAACTATAGCTTCAACTAGCATATCATTTATAGCCCTACTGACGGACATTTTCTGCACAGTACCATTCATACAAGATTCACATGGTTGCAGAAATCCAAACTAGAAATGTTGTACACACACACACAACAATAAAGCACATTGAGAAAAAAAGGTAGGAAGAACATACTTTCCAGAAGTGTTGTCAAATTGAGCAAGATAATCCTGTGAACAAAGATAAATTTGAACTAGTTAACATTAATGTACCTAATAAAAACTACAGCAGTTTATTGATGTTATACATACAGCAGTACTCGTCATAGCTTGCTGTTCATTCCATGAATCATTTCTTGGAGTTTCAGCCTTAAATGGTGTGAAGTTGCTGGTAAGAAAAACCCCATCTCCATTCACCTAATGATTGTCAGTTGAGAATGAAAAAGATCAGTAAAGATTTTGATCTCAAGCGAGAATTAAAATAATCACAGGAGTTAACATACCTCATCCAACCTTTGCCATACCAAATCAGTTTGGCTTATAAAACCTTGATCAGTTGCTAGGAGATATAGACTTCCGTTGTACTGCAGAATAAATATAGATAAGAAATAAAGACAGCTCCAGTTCAAGTACTCAAATACTGACAAAACTAGTATACCTTGAACATAGTGTTGAAGTGGTTATTACGGAAGAAGACACAAAGCTCACTTTCGTTAAGTCCCTCTTGTAAACAGAAGAGACTGTGACAATGAAATTTGACAATGTGATAAATGAGAATACAATTGAGAACATGTATTTAAACCATTGATTATTAGAAATATACCCATAGACAGTCAGCTGGTTAGCAGTGGTCTGCAGAAAATTATCAATCAGCTCCCCTGAAAATAAATCAATTTAAGTGTGAAGCCAAATATAGTAATTCTTGCATTGTACAAAGAGATTCACGCATGTACAAAAGTCAATAACAAAAGAAAAAAAAAATCTCACATTGATGTTCTGTGGCCTTGTCATCCACGGAAGGGCTGCTTTCCCCAGTCTTGTCAGCCTGCTCAGCAAGAACCACCTCCCCCTCATACACTGGCTCTTGATTTTCATACACCATATTTGTGGTGCCAAGTATGTGCTCTTCACCTTGGTATATTGGTTCACATTCCTGAATGCTTGAAGGTAGAGGCTCAGATTTATCTAAAGAATCACTTTTCACATCCAGTTCTGTTGTAGCATGACCTGGAACAGCTCCACAAGTTGCAACTGACGAGTCACAAGCAGCCTCAGTATCATTAGACTGGCCATGAATTTGTACATCAAACTGTTCTCTGCAGGTTTCTTTATCACCTTCAACAAGAGTAGGAACAGCAGGTTGGTGATCACTGGTAGCAAAGGATTCATGAGACGGACAAGAGGGAGTAGATTCTGAAGATTGAACGGGTATATCAAGGTCCCCTGGTAACATATTCTTTATTTCACTGTCCTCTGGTTCTTTAGATGTCAAAGTTTCTTGGGATTCTTCAGGCACAACTTCACTGCCATTAACAGCACCATCTGTGAGCATGGAGCCATCATCACTCACAGCGTGATCACCATGTTCCTCTTTTTTTGCAGCCCCCACCACCTCAGGTGCTTCAGACTGAAAACTCTCACTTTGTGGTGTCTCCATGTTGGACGATGAATGACTATGTGAAGTGTCAAAAGAAACTTCTCCATCAACTGCATCCCCACTTTCAGCTTTGGATAGATTGAGGACCCTCATCAGTTCCTCTTCTTCCTCAAGGTCACCTCGCCTTTTATGTGGTTCAGTTGAGTTTGAGAGAGTAAGTTCATCAAATGATCTCCCACGAGAAACACTGGGAGACGGAATCTTTAAAGCTGCAGTTGTTGCGGCAGCAAAATCAACAGTTTCTTCCTCCACATGTTTATTTTCTTCTGTTGGTTTACCTGACTTGAATTCAGCAAGTCCGGAGGCAAGAGCATTGTAGGACTTCGATCCAATAGCAGTAGCAGTTTCAGTATCCTAAATAAAGACAATATGAATCAGCAATGGTAAGCAGGTGGCTTGCAAGTTGCAAAATGAACTGTTTTTTATCTATTATATTGGGAAAATTACAGGGTACTACCAAATTAGTAAGGACCGTCCATTCTATTTAATCAAATGGCTAAGAATAAAGGAGATGACCTATTACCGGCAACAGGTCATCCATAACTATTAAATGCATCTTAGTGATTTTCTATTTGAAAGCTTAGCGTAATAGAAAGTAATGTATCTGTAACATGTACATATTCATTTTTTTTTCCAAAGTGAGGAACACCGCCATTTCGATCAGAAATACAAATTTACCGACCAGAATCAGATAACGAGAGGAGCGTGACATGGGCAGGCCCATACATAGAGTAACCTACAAACAGATCCAGCGTGTATGTTCTTTTGTTCGTATCACCATTTGTCCGTGTCTACTGTTTGTAGTGAATAATTGCAGAGCTAACACAGAGAATGGATCCAATGTGTCATACAGGTGGGTTGCGAGAATGCAAGATAAATGTTGCAGGTGAGCGTTGAGGAACAAAACTTTTTTTTGGGTTATATGTAATATAAAATGTGGCAGAAGTGACAAGGGACAAGTCTAACTGGCAGTGGTAGACAAAATTAAATTCAACCCGTGTCGTGTTCGCAGATATTTTGTCAAGATAATGCGGTGGACCTTGCACGTTATCTTTTTTCGAACCGAGGATAATACCATTTCCAATCAAAAAACAGAAAGCTTGCCTGTTAAATTGATGGACACGCTTCGAATTTTGACGGTTTCCTAACTGATGGACACAACCAACCAGTTGCAAATTTTGGTGGTTTCCTAATACCCATATCAAGGGACAACTTCTCTATGTAGATAAAGTCGGTCAGTAATTAACTTTCCTTTTAAGTCTTTCCTAGTGTAACCACGTGAGGGCACCAGCTGCAACCGATTAATTGGAAACTACATTTTTAATTGCATTAATCCTTTCAAAAAATGGATAATCTAGGTCTGCGCATGTGAGTATCTTAAAAGAGATCATTATGTAGACTATACAATTTTAGGCAGACATAAATATCGAACCAGAAGTGAATCAACAACACAGAGGCAGGTAGTCAGAGATTAGGGTATGAATCCTAGACTAACGATCGCTTTGCATAAGATAGTAAACATACCAAGTTCTCGAAAAGCGTGTGTGCCTGCGCGTGCATGTGCACACACACAAAGACCTACCAAGCCAATGGCATAACCCAATTATGGAAACTAAGGGGCTTTCTACTAGGACTAAAAGAATCAGTTGTGTCAATTAAACTACCAAAAAAAAAACTAGCACATAACTATGTCGGATGGTTTAGGCGATGGATTAGAGTGATAAAGTGACTGCAAAACTTAGGAACAAAATGACATGCACAACTCTAACTGACATCAGCAACATCACAAGATAACACAGGCCTATAGCATTTTTGCTAAGTGGAAAGATAGCACACCTGCGGGTCCACAATCCATCCATGGTATAGCGGGATATCCAGAAGATCAAATATAGCACGTTCTCGGGTGAACTCAAAGTCATCAATCCTGCAATGTACACACCCCAGTAAGCATCAAAATAAACATATCATCACAGGCGCACATGACAAACAACTGGTCAACAAGCCAAAAACCCTTACGCACTTCCTGAACATCACGTTCACATCAATGCCTGTTGCGAGGCGTGGGAGAAGATCAATGGCATCCGCGACGTTCTGCTCCCTGTTGCGAACATACTCCTCGTCCTTGTCCTATGATTTGCAACTCGAAACCATTAACACACCAAGAAATTCCAGAACCAGCAACCCTAACTACTAGATTCCAGCCCGCAAGTTGCTGCTGCTGCATCCCAACACAACACCATTCCCGCATTGATCGACCCCGAACACGAACAACCCGATCTCGCGAGAGTTAGAGCCGAACCTGTACGGCGATGTTCGCGTCGATGAGGCGCTCGGCCACGAGCGAGAGCAACTTCTGCTGCGACACCTCGCCCTCGTCAGGGTTCAGGCTGATCACATTCTTCAGCAGAAGCACGTTACCTGCACAAACGCGCACCGGTGGCATGAACATCGCGGGCAGCCACTAGACACGCGGCGAACTCGCGAGGGTTCGGAGTCGAACGGGAGGGTGGGGAGGAAGCTCACATATGGCGAGGAGGGGGCAGGGCCCGTTGTCGTTCTGGTAGACGATGGGCGTGCGTCGCCCGAGGAAGTCGACGGCCCTCGTCCGGTGCATCACCTCGGGCGGCTCGGCGGGCTGGGGCAGGGGCAGGGGCTGGGGATCCGCCTCCGCCGCGCCCGGCGGGGCCACCGGCGAGGGGAGGTGGGGCGAGGGGTCGGACGACATGGAGCGGATCTCCCACGCGTTCGCCGCGACGGGTAAGGGAGGGAAGTCACCGGAACCCTAACCCTAGGGCGACGACGCGGGGGTCGCCGCCGCGGGAGGAGGCGCGCGCGCGCGTGCGGTCTCGCCTAGTGGATTGGAGAAGGCGAGGACGGCGGAGAGGGGGAGGGAGGGGAATAGAATAGGAGGCAGTGGGTGGGGGTCGGCTGGGACTGGGAGAAGGTGGGCGAAGGGAGGGTGTATTTAGCAAAAGAGTAATCGCCTGTATTTTGCAGATTAATCCTTCGTGACTCGTGAGTGAGTTTTATTTGGATTTGGTGCCTTAGCTTCGAGGTTATTCGGGCCTTTTTTTTTTTTGAGAATGAGGTTATTCGGCTTGGGAGATTTAGCTGAGGATTGGTTTCTGGGATTTTTGCGGTTAGGGGCTGCAGTTTCGATTATTGCCGTGATGTGTAATATTGGAGGAGGTGGTGGTGCACTTGTAAAAGAGTTCATTGCTACTAACACAAGTCTACAGCAACTAAACAAACTTAACTAATCCAAGTAGTTTTTCTTTTTCGAGAGTACAAGTACTTTGTGTCTTTATCGAATATGTCCATTCATTTTAAGGCAAAATGATACGAATCGATTATTCATATTTTTCTATTACTATAAAAACAATTTCTACGAAGGATTCCATGGCTAGTGGGTAGTGGCTTAGTGAAAGACCGTGAAATGCATAGATCAACCTAATGGTGACAAGCAAGCATGAGAATGATAGAAGTATCTTAAATGGGGCAAGTGAAGATAACAGAACTAGTAATAAAGGAGTAACGACAAATGGTAGTTCCGACAAGAGGAATGTCATAAAATACAGGAGGCAGACAAGACGAGGGTGTTTTTGTTCTCAATCACATGAACTATAGTGTTTCCCTAGGTTTATTTGCCTGCGACATTCGTTATCCACAACGAGAACATAGCGAAAATATCCTCCGTTTCGTCGTTAATGTGGTGCAATTAATCAAACCTAAGAGGTATGGAAAGTTCATGGACTCCCGAACCGTTGCACCTGGGAGCCTTTTGGTGCCTACTGGTAGAAAAATGAAAAAGCAATACACTCGGGAGCCTTTTACGCTACAGCTTGCTAATTAAAACGAAGAAAACACCAACACGCAATGACAAGGTGGCATGAGAGTAAACCTTTTTTTATCAAAACCTTTGTTAGTTTAAGGTAAGTTCACGTAACTTTAGTTAGTATAGCAACCCCCACTATGACCTAAAACGCAAAACACCTGGGTACCATTTCGACATAGAGCATGTATCATCAAAAGAATTTAGCCATCACACCCGGTGGCAAATGGAAGAAGGAGTCACTGTAGCTCGCAAGCGACCTTAGCTTGTGCAATAGAGTCTTCCAGTGGTGGAGCGTGAAGCTTAGTTAGAAGAGTGGAGTCTAATCGGGAAAAAATGTTATAAATAGATGCCAAAAGAAGATAATTTTTCCACTTGAAACGCCGATACACCTAGTATTCCAAGATGTGTGTCTGATCACTGCTACCTCGTAGGCTAATATCGAGACATAAGTATATCTAGATGTATAGTAAAAAAATATGTACTTAGAAAAAAATAGAACAACTTATATAATTTTATTTAGAAAAGAGGAAGTCGCTTTTTGTTTGTGTGATGATGATTAGACGATATATAGATAGATACACTGAGTGCTTAGAACAATTGTTTTGCAGAGGGCGAGGGTGGGTGTGGGGCACTGCCCGTGTTGACTTGTGAACATAGCTCCCCAATGGAACACCCCAAGTGGAGCATAAACCCCAGGTGACAACGAACACACGAGCCTAGCTAGTGAAAGATGCAAACACGGCAGCAGCGCGCGTATAGCGACTGGACCGTCTGGAAAAGGAGATGAGACACGACTGCGATGACTTGCCGTCTGGGAGCACGCTTTGCATTGCTAGGACTTCTCCACATCGATCGGCCGGACGGTTTTGGGCACGCACGTCACGTCGTCGTTTCCTTGTTTGGATGCACGCATCGCTCGCTGGCCCGAGTCGAGTCTTTCTTAACGCTGAAGGAAGGAAGACGACGCGCTTTCCATCGGGGGCGCCCAGCTTGGCGGAGTCGTCGTCGTCAAGTCCAAAGGACTCGCTCCTCAGACCTCCAGCCAGGCAGCCAGCCCGTACGTTTCCTCTTGGAGCACCCAAAGCTAGCTAGTAAGATAAAATACCAAATCCTTCAGGGGCGAACAAGTAAAAATGCATGCAGCAGTCGCTATCCATCTCCGCCGTGACGTGACCCGCCCCGCCGACACCAGGAGGAAGGCGCTTTGGAATCAGGGTTGTTTAAAGACTACTCCGTACTCCCGATTGCTCGCACCACAGCATTCCGAGCATCGGTGGCCTATCGCTGCGTCGACATCTGTCTCTGTACATTTTGCGAAAAGGCCCTCGAAGTTTCTAGGAACTAACCCGCAGTCCGAAGTCGACCCAAAACGCAAACGCGAGTCGCTCCCGCACGCGCACGGGCAATTTGGGTGGCCCTGAAAACCCTAGCCGCCGCCATCTCTCCTCTCCGCCTCGCCGCCGTCATCGCTTCCCTCCTCTTCTCTCCGCCTCGCCGTGTTGGAGCCTTGGAGGAGCGCACCCAGATCTATGGGGAGGTGGCGTTCGGCCATGGCGATGTCGCGGCGGGTCGCGGCCATGGTGGAGTGGCAGTGCTCGCATGCTCAGAGCCCAGAGGCAGGACAGGGCGGGGTGCCGCGGTTCTCGGCTTCTCGCGTGTTGAGAGCAGGCGGCGATTGCGAGCACGAGGGTACGGCTCAGCAACATCTCCACATCCTCTCCGAGATTAGTTCACCAAAGTTGAGCTTTCTCTTCTCTCTTTCAGATCTGACCATGAACTACTCGAAGGCGCAGGATTGCGCTCGGACGAGGCTTCTGGATGGCCTCACGGGGCCTCGGCGGTGGCGGGCAGCGGCAGCCCGGAAGGCCAGCATCCTCCACCTCCAACTTAAGCACGCATGCCTTAGCAGCTCCAAGGCGTCTACACCCTGTCCCGTCCCCCACGACGTCCTGCAGCCCCGCGCCATCGATGCCCCCGTCCCTCTCCATTCCCCATCCCGCGCCGCTTCTTCAGCATTTAGGAACATGTGCCTCAGAAGCTTTGCCCAGCGGCTGATAAACGCAGTATGTTCTTTTTTTTTATTCCTTACATGTTGATTTTTTTTTCTGTGATATAGATGATATGACTTCACTGAAATTACAATGTTCGACAAACAAAAGATGCAATCCTATATTCAAGTGTTTTTTTGCATTCAAAACATGCAGGCTGCTAAGTGCTAATACATGTTCCCTCATGTATTGTTGTCATCCATACTTGTTCCAGAGCTGAAATTGGTCCCAGCCATGGATATTAGAGTCGAAACCAGCATTGTGCAGCAATAGGATTGGTTGTGCAAATAACCATGAAAATATTGATAAGCTATAAATATTGCAAGAAAAATATTGCCCTTACTTTTGGAAATTCTTCCGATACATTTCCACAACTGGCATATTGAATCAATTGCTGCACTTCCTGTTTTTAATTTTCAAGATGGTAGAGAAAAAAATGTAGTACATTTGT
Source organism: Saccharum spontaneum (assembly GCA_022457205.1). Classification (NCBI taxonomy): domain Eukaryota; kingdom Viridiplantae; phylum Streptophyta; class Magnoliopsida; order Poales; family Poaceae; genus Saccharum; species Saccharum spontaneum. The sequence goes on from CM039615.1 coordinate 59,578,320, forward strand.
ACTCAAGTTTCACCATAGTAACATGATCAGAAGAGTTTCTATAGTCATGTAAATTAGTTTTTTCAGAGTTAATGCTTACCCCATTAATGTTGTTTTCACATGTTCTAATGTATTCTTGCCCAATGTCATACCTAATTAGTTCAAAATAAATAAATTGCATTATCTCTTTATATGTCTTTATTACTCTTTTCTTTGATTCTGTGCACTCGACTCTGAGCTTGCACGTTCATAAATTCACGTATTGTGAAGTCCTGAAAGCATCTGACTTAGTTATAAATTACAATCAGAAATGACAGACCAGTCTTCTTTTTGAAAAGCTTTATTTTAGAATACAAGATGCTCAATACTGATGTGCACCAAATATACGAGGGGATGGCATGCCAAATGTGCATCCCCAATAACCCCGAATATGTTAATTAATCTGATTTGGCTGATGATATAGTACTATCTTCATATATATAGCTTCCTTTTTGTTATTTCCTGCCTTCCATTGGGCATCGGCAACTTTATGCCACCTTCAACCAAAGTGTTTGCCTAATGCAAAGGTCTTCAAGATGTCTGATGGTGTCCGTGCTTTGTTCTTTCATTTCTGTGAAAAGAGTCCATCAACCAAGGTGCTTTGCTCCAAAACACAAATTAATGTTTCTAATATCAGTTTTATACAATGCTACAGATGTTTATATTATATGACACTATTATTTTTTCAAATATATGTACTTTGAGCTGTAATTTTCCCTATTTCCTAGAACTGAACATTCTGACTTGTGTTTTTTTTCAGGATTCTTGCACATTGACAGTCAGCAGTAGTGTCGAAGGAACAGAAGATGATGTACGTTCAGGAGCTTGAGCATATTGTGTACACTTAGTAAAACCGTCATTTATGGTAAGTCAATTTTTGCAGCTTGCCTTAGTAATTCAGTCTCCAGAGTGCCCCAAGAAGAGGTTAGCGACACCGACAATAAATTTCTAAAATCGTTTCATCTCCGTATTGCATGGTGAGCTTCTGTGTATGTAGTATGACAACTTATTAATTTTAGGACTTGTGCGTCACGTACCAAAGAAACAATCGAGGAGCTTTTCACATATGGTGCTGCAGAGCCTATAGGTACCTCCACACTCCACTTTACTTGCCTTGATCGAACTGTTCAATGATGAGTAATAATGATATAATGATATAACATGCATTAAAATTTTACTCCATGTTACAATCTATAAACATCATGCCTGAAGGCTTCCGCAAACTGGTTTAAGTAATGTATCTCTGATGACCTTATTTTCTATTTACAGGGTAGTTTGACTGCTAAAAATATTCAGCATCATGGGGCCTTGCCATTTTAATGATCAGCTCTGCGTTTTTCAGAAACCTCATGGCTGCAGATTTCAAATGTGTAGCTTATCATTCTATTGTCGACGTTTTCTAACGTATTCTAATAATGACCTCTGCACATCTGGATTAGCATTCTAGCTATTTTCACTAAGATGTTCTGTAGCCATATAATGAATGACTATCTGACGTGTGGCTCAATTAGAACTATAAGGGCTAGCTGTAGAGTGCAGTGATCATGCATGTACTGAATGGCTATGTAATGGATGGCTGAACAGAATCATCACGTGTTGTGGTGGCCATATAAACCGTAATTGTGCTATTGGAATGGGAGAAGTGATTGGTTTCATAATTTTTGCTACATATTTGTTAGTGTGATATACCTAATTTTAGGTGCTGACAACGTGGTTATGATGACAATGACTATAAAAACCAATGTTTGTGGTTAGATCTTAGTGTTATTACTATTTAAAATTATAAAACCATGTCTATCTAGCGAGGAAAAAAGCTTTTCTTTTCAAGTCATTATAGGGCGCAATCAGTGCGGCGACAGAAGGGGGCGTGGAGGCTAGCCATGGCTGGCAACTGGATGCGCAGAACGGACTATCGGCGGTCCCCAAGCCGAAGGGGATGGCAGCCACAGTATCCCCGCCACCTACACCAACGTTTATTGCCCCGACAGTACCCACCACTGCCTCCAATGCAGGACTCGATGTCGACATCGATAGCGCACAGGAGGTGTTCGACAGAATGCTCATGAGGTAAACAACGTGTCCTTTTGGTCTCTATGTTTATGCCATGAATCGCAGTACTAGCAAATCCTCTTTGATATAATCAGTTACTCATGGTAATGCATGAGTCTATGTCATGAATGGTGAATGTGAGAATGTCTAAAACAAACTGATCTCTATCCTTCTATGGGGGTAGCTGCCATTGTATGAAAAATCTCTCTTTGCTACTCACTATCCATTCAGTCATCTTTGTGGCAACACAATTTAGATATAGCTTCATTCCTGTGTGTTTGTGCCCAGGGACCTGTGTATACCCCTAGAGACGCATCTATATTCTATAGTCCTTTCGTTTGGTTAGTTTGTTTTGCTATCATGTGATGTTATTATCTTTTAACTGCGCCATGTGTTGGTAGGTGACATGTTGGCGTGTTTTGTTGGTGCAAATTTCGTTCCATGTATAATTACCGTCACTCCCGGCATGGTATGGATATAGATGTTACCTAGATGTGTTTAACTGGCTGTTTATACTTGATCTCATTTGATGGACGACAAAAGGGCAGTAGCAAAACTAAAAGCGTTCGGTGTAAGATATAGTGATGGATGAAAATGAAGAATACCTAAACTCTGAAGAGCTGTTGCATTAGGAGATCTCTTTCAGGTTTTAGCTTGAAATGAACAAAAATTGTTGTGTTCCATTTTCGGCTACTATAGTTTTATATTTCTAGCTATTAGATAACAGTCATGGGGGAAAAGAATCTGCAAGGTATATACAGAGTTTGATCTGTGTGTGTGTGTGTGTGTTTGAGGGGGCTCATGTGTTTTTTTTACAATTCATGTTACTAAAGAAATCCTCCATGCTGGTTTTTTTACAACACTCCATGGTGGTTGAAATGCGAGTTATCCTGAACTGACACATTTTCTACTTCTACCATCCATGCCTCTTCTCTCCCTGTTTGAGTTCATGTCTGAAAAATTGAATGCTCATCAGGCATCTACACTTGCCTTATTCAGAACCATATATGATTCTTTTTTTCTATCTTTGTCTCTTTTGACGCTAAGCTCAACAGCTTAGCATGAGTGGCCTGAAAAACTTTGTGGCATATCAGATTGCTAAGTGCTTCTCTATTTACGATTAATTGGACTTAATTTGTTTGTGCTTTGACAGCTCCATTGGTTTATTTAATTAGCTCAAGTAAAAAATGGAAAAGCATACAAGCAAAAGGATTTATTATATGAACAGGGAAATGGAAATTGATGAAATAAAACTCTGCAACATTTCTACCAGTTCATTTAATTAGCTCAATTGGAAAAAAAGATTTTCTTTACATACTTACCAGAGTGACTAAACAATAAACCTACACTATCAGTAGTCATTGTTACCAATCTCCCCTTGCGGTAATCATTGTCACCAATCTTTCTCTCCTGTTTGCTTTCTCAATGGACCACGTGTGATATTTTCTTGTCTGTTTCTTAGGTGCTGGATCATCTTGTGAAGGAAGGCGTGGACAAGATGATCCTTCAATGCACTACAATGGTTTATAAACTATTTTGCAGAATATTTTTCATACTGTGCAGGAAATGTTTGAGGTGCAAATCAAGTGTGTACATGCATCCAATTGCTTAGTGTTTTAGTGACTTGTTCTGTTTACAATTTATAATTGAAACATATATACCAAATTTTAGGCTGTGAAAATGATGAATTCTTGCATGGCTGAAAGGACAGTGATTTAAAGTGAAGAAAAAAGTAACAAGATTCTGCTGAATGGTTCTGAATGAAACTTGAGAGAGAAGATTGTAAAATCACATATGTTTATTCAACAATCCTTATGTATTGTACACTATTTACATGGTTCCAACTTAATTGATTGTAGTTGCAAAGTATGTATGGACATAGTACAATTATTGGTTACTGTTTGTATTGTCACTTGTTATTATATTACTCATACATAACAATTAAAGTTACTTTGTTCTTTAAATCATGGTAGGGCGCCCGAAGGGCGCCAAATGTTCTAGTGAATTTAAAGACAAGAGAACAGTTGGACACAACGCGCTGCCAGGGTGGCCACGATAGCAAAATTATTCTGGTGCGTTCGATTTAGAGATCAACGGTGCAGCTGTCTCCTCCACTCTCCATATATATCAGCTCCAACCCTAACTCTAGCTCCCTCTCGCGGATTCGCAGCCGCCGCTCTCTCCTCTCTCCCGGGCCCGACGGGGCTCCTCCCGCAGCGTGCTGCCGCTCCTATCCCCGCCCCGGCCTCCCCTTCCTCTGCCTCTCCCACTCCCTCTCCCTCTCCTGATGTGGCAGCGCAGCGGGCGGGCTCGAGCACGGCCGGATCCCCACGCTGCAAGCGGCCATGGGTCCCGGTGCCACGAGGCCGCCGCTCCGCCCTCTCCGACTCGCCTCTGCGATGTCCTCCGCCCCTCCCGGCACACCGCGCTCCACCCCTTCCTCTCTCGGCTCAGGCGGCGCAAGGTGATGGCGAACCGGCGCTAGCACGAGCGAGCGGCGGAGGCACAGAGCCCCGGCGCGGGCAAGACCCATCTGCTAGGCCACCGGCGCGACCAGATCCAGGTGATGGGCTCCCTCCCTTCTTCCTCCTCCCCATCTATAGTTTATCACGCGCAAGGTGAGCGCGCCCACCTCTCCCAGCTCCCTCCTCTCTCGCTGAGTCCGGCACGAGCAGACCTAGGTGAAGGTGGCCTCTCTCCCTTGCTCCTCCTCTCCTTCCCTCACCGGCACCGGCGTCCAGCGTCGGTCTGTGTTTCTCGGCCTTCTTTGCTAGGTCGGTCCAGGGCCTCCATGACCAGATCCGGTCGTCCTGCCATCTGATCCGTGCAGAGCACCAGGCATGCCCCTGGCACGGCGGCCCGCCGGCAGCCCCGGCTAGGGCGTCATGTGCGGCGGCGAGAGGGCCCTGGCGAGGGTTCCCCGGTAGGACGGCCCCTGGCGCGGCAGCCCTGCACGAGCGGGCTCCGGCGTGGTGGCCCGGGCACGGCTTCGGCTGCTTCTCGTGCTACGTCGTCTCCGGCGGACACTCGACCGGAGGGGCTGCGTGGTCGGATCCGTCGTCTAGGTAACTGTGCTATCCCTCTCACAGCTCGTCGCCTCCCCAGGACAAGATGCACAATATGGCGTCGGCTCCATGGATTCTTAGCTTAGACCAGCTCCCGCTTCTACTCTGTCGCTTGCTTCATCTGTGACAGCCTCGCCGACTCCTGTCCATAAGTGTTCGTCTTGCTCTTCGTCCTATTTGCCCTGTACTGATGTTATGGCTGGATGGATGTCCGACAGGAAGAAGGTGCTTAGTGGCTTGGACTGTACTGCCCAAATTTAGACGCCTCAAACATATAAAGCATTTAAGTCAGCAAGATACTTATATGTGTACTTTTCCTTTTTTTTTCTTTGAACTAACTCCCAATGAATTTTATTCTCACCACAATTCCTATGTATGACTCACAGTTTTGTAAACTGATATGTGGTGATGGCTGCTGTTAATGTTGAAATTAAAGGGATGGAGCATGAAGGCGGAAGGAAACTTATTCGCAGTCTAGCAGATTTTGAGGTGAGCTTGTATGTTCTTTTGCTTTCAATTGCTCCTTGTAGGATAATCCTACAAAAAATTTTCGTTCGATAGGTTTTTTTTGTTTCTTTTGTCTGCATATTCAATTCGTTCCATGTATTAGAATATAGAGCACCAATAAAATGTCAGTGATTTGGTTATATGGAGATAATTCTACACAGAAGTTTGATTTGGAGGCAGCTCCCGTAATAATTGTTGTGCTCCACATTTTCTGATTCATACTACACAAAAAGATTACTTTCCAATTCTATATCAGCTTGAATTGCCATGTGCAGATTACAGAGAATCACAGAGGGAACATGTGAAAATTATAGTGACCGAATATGCGACTCAGCATTCCTCCTTCCAGTGCTCTTTACTTTTGAGGTCGTACGTGCATACATTCGAGCACTCACATGGATGTGCAAAATGTTCTCTGATAACTGACCATATTGTGCAGCCTTATGCAGCATGTATATTTTTGCAATTCAGGCATGGACTGTATGGGTACAATTTTGCAAGGTACCACATTGGCCAGATATGTTATTCTTAGATATTTATTAAGGTGCTACATATTTTTCCCATCAAATTATCTATATTATTTTCTCATCTATGATTTCTTGTGTCAACCAAATAGTTTACTGCAGCATTTCTTGAAAATGAAGATTTTTTTAGTGTGCCTATAGAGTTATTCAACAATAAATTTATAGCTATACACATAAACAGATCTAAACATGGTATATGAACTGGCTTCAGTTATTTATTGTCTCATTGCAGGTTCGGGTTCGTAGGCTGCTGAAGAATGGAGAGGGGTTCGAGTAATTTCAGAGATAGCATTTTGGTATGCTTTTGTGACTCCTCTGCTTGCTCATTTGCACATTCTTTAATCTGTCATTAGGTTCGATAAATTGAATTGTTTTCCTTTTTACAATTACAATGTGTTTCTTTTACCATTTAATCCTGAAAATAATTGTACTTTGTTTTTGTCTTCCATCGTAATTCCATCGCCATCATATAGATCAGATATATGCATTAGATAAACAACACCTTAACGTTTTCTTCCATGGTGATGTGGGATTGTAGTTTCAACTTACCTAAAAATAGTTGTTTCATTATTTTCTCTCTATTTTGCTTACGAGTGATTAGCATGGCTGCATGTGATCGCTAATACCTTAACAAATCTGGTTCATGTTTTGCAAAAATAGTGACTTTTGTTGTCTTAAAAATTCTTCTAGAGAAGCCTGGTTAGTGTTCTTTTAACCCATATTCTCTGAAATTTAGAACATTACGGAAAAAGGAATTTGAATTAAGGGGTTATCTAACTGCTCCCTATTATAGTCATGTCATCAGGTTGTGGTTTAATCAGATTCCCTACACTTACATGATTTTTTTGTCCAATATGATTGCGATTGCGGCCAAGATTTAGATTATGCTCGTGTTTCTTCAGTTTAGTTTGTAAGGATTTTGAAGTACCTGCTGCTGTTTTCAGCATTCTAATACCATTGGATTGTGTTCCATCCAATTCATATTTGGTTTCCTACTCATTGTCACAGCAAGCCTCATGATTAATCATGATATATATATATTTGAGATCTAAAACAACCAACTTGCATATTGGGCATAAAAACTTGGTTGTATGACCATCAGTTATGGCCGCACGTTCTAAATCTCTTGTTTTGGATGCAGGTGATAGTTTAAACTCTTTCTTAGTTGCTATTGTTGCAGTTGAACCAGAGGTTGTGAAGGCTTGGGCTACATCTGAAGGAATCCAGGTAAAAAGTTTTTGAGCCATAACACGTATTGGAGCTGCTGCCTTTCAGCAAGTAGATGCTTCATAGCACGTATTAGGCTCTTAATTCTGAACTATGCAGCAGCGTTCTTATTTCAGCAAGCTTTTTTAGCCTGCAACTTGCTTGACATCTGTCCAACTGCTTGCCACAAGTATTGATCTTGAGATGCTGAAATCGAGATATATGTCCTGGTATCTATCTGCAAGGCTAATGGGCACTCTACAGGTTTGGTGTTGATTAATTTCTCATATGTGCACCAGATTTGGATGGTCATATTGATTTAACAAAGATAGTTGTCTGTATATATATATATATATATATATATATATATATATATATATATATATATATATATATATATATATATATATATATATATATATATATATATATATATATATATATATATATATATATATATATATATATATATACCTTAACGACGATAACTTCACCTGCCTAGGGTTACCATACCCTCAATATAAAATGTTCCTTTAGCTTGTCACTCAATATCATTACGTTTAATCATTGCCACTCTATCCATAATTTCAACAGAAAACTATGATCTGCCACATGGAGTTTTTCAGCATTGGCCTCTATCAATTCACAGGTAAAAGTGTGTTAGACAATTTTGAAATTGTTTTCAGCGTTTCAATACTGTTAAATGTCTTCCCACAATTTAACATGTGGCACTTTGTTGATGGGATCTCCTGACACTCCGTGAGTTCAATATATATAGGTAATAGTTGTCTTCCAGGTTGTGAGCCAAGAGGATGGAAATTAAATAGCCAATGATAACTGCTCAGCTTATGGTATGATGTGGTGTGCCATCTCAGAGACTATGCCTCCTTGGTGTTCTATCCTAAGACTGTTTTGTGTAAAATTATATGATATTTGGACATCTACCGCCTCGGTGTGGGGCTGTTTATGTAAGGTATAAGTACTATTTGGACAACTTCTCTGTCTCATGTAATATGTAGGGTATGAACATCTCGCATATGTTTTAGAAATTCAGCTTGAGATTCGGCATGCGTGTTGTCGTGTTGCTGGCCTAACTGGTCTGAGTGGTGGAAACAAGCACCTCCTGTGATATGTTCAGTTTGTATCAACATTATTCAATTTTTCAAATAGAGCTTGTCATATTCGTTCTTTGACAACATTATTCCATTTTCCAAATAAAGCTATGACAATGACTCGCGCGCATGGGCGCGCGCAAATCACTAGTGATGGTCCATTGCCGAACAACGCCTCATCGACGCCTTGCCGATGCCAAACACGATTGGCTCGTCCTTTGATTACAAGGTCTCGTTTTTCTCTGGAAGACCCAACCCTGGCAGCCAGAAACGTGGAACATGATCAAGTTCCCTCACTATTTGGCTTGAAATATACTATTTGGCTTAAATTATACTATTTGGCTTGAAATTTGACATTCCCTCACTTTTCAAAGTTCACATATAAGTCTATCTTAAATTTATAGGGTGAAAGATGTAAATTGATTCTGTAAATCATTATTCTATGTTTCTACTTTAGACAACTTATAACACGTTCTTCAACTCGCTTTCCTAAGGGAGAAATGCAACACATAAGCATGTCTCTCGTATAGCCAACAATAATATACTAATATAATCCATATACAACCATATTAGCTTAATTAATATGTATCTAAATTATACTAATTGTTATTTTATCATATGAATATTACTATATTAAATTAATAACAGGTTATATTTCTATAGTAAACTTATTTGAAGACGTAACTGTTTTTAAAAAAGTTTCTATTTTTTTAAATGACTCGGTTTAAATTTAGAATCGTACTTTTTTTGGGTGGAGAGAGTACATATAGATTTGAAATTTTGACTACTATATACATGTGCTACATGGGGAGCTAAGAGTGGACGCTGTCGAGGTTGAGGGTCTCCAGATCGAAAACGGAGGACTTGAGAGAGCCCAAGTGCTTCTCTACGGCGTCGTCGTGTGCGGCGAGGTCGCGGTCGAGGTCGGAGAAGCGGCGTGCCCACTTTGCGTCCTGGTCCTCGAAGCGGCGGCCGAGTTCATCCTTCGTCTTGACGATCTCGTCGAGGATCAGCTTCAGTTGTGGATCCATGGCTCCCCGGGCTCGCTGGAGGCGTGTGAAGTGCTCGTGTGGCGGATCGGCGGCCAGAATCAAACGAAGTCCGATACCAATTGTTAGGGATAGAGTTGCGGCAGGAGCAAAGCAAGGGGAACTGGAGATAGACGAAGCATAGCAAGGAGAAATGATTAACTGAATGTAAATTGTGCTATTACAAATTCCTCGATCCCCTCTCTCTCCCACAGCTGCAGCTTATATTCCGCTGAGCTTTACACAACCCACACTGGGCCAACGACATTCTTGTTGGGCTTTAGTGTACGCCTAGGACGGGACGGCCCGGGATCTGTCTCGGCTTGCTTCCCAGAGCCGGACTGCTTCTTCTCCTGCTCTTGTATTGGGCCTGGCATTCCTTGACTGGTAACAAGCTGCTAATACAAGCTACGCGAAAACGTTTGAAATCATGGAAAGAAAAGCGAAAAAAAAGAAGACAAATGATCTGTGCTATGCGATCGTTAATGCACGCCAAAAATGCAAGTGTTACACATGGCCTTGAAGTACTGCCAGACATGGGCCGGCCCAGTGTACACACTTTCTCTCTCATAGGCCGGGCCGTCAGGTAGGAAGCCCAACCCAAAAGCGCCCATTCCGTGAATACTTACCGCGATGCGGCCCAGCCCAGTTTTTCTAACGTGTTGCCATGCCATGTAGGCAGCCATGAAAGCTTTCCCGGCTTCTCGAATTACTACTGCATATACACAGAATGTCTGCCTTTTTAGCTTTCACTTGCTGATCACAATTCACAGGGACAAGTAAGACGAGGAGACACAAAATAGTTCTTCTCTTGATATATTTTCACAAAGAAATCCACTGTCCATAATATGTTATTCTTCTACCATAAAGAGAGTTTGGTTTGATATGATATCCGTTGGAAGAGTGGGTGGGTATGCTTTAACAGTTTGTGACTTGAGATGTTCATTTTCGGTTTCGTGCAGGTCATGAACCTGTAAAATATCGATTCCTTGCCAGGAGTAATGATCACCGGCAAAGTGGCAAATGAAACATGTGCTTCGAGGTCTTGAGGATATAATCAGGTAACACTAGAAAATCAGGGCGCGGCGTTGCCGCGCCTACCGTGAGGTTGCCATTCTACGATGTTATATATTGTATATTATAGTAAAACATATATGCCATATGTTGCAGTTGAATATAATGCACACTATATGCTTTTTTCATATTGTTTTTATTGCAAATATGTTTTTCGTTTTTTATATTTTTTGTGTTATGAGAAGAGGATTAGTCCGCGTCATACCATGTTACAATTGAAGAGGAGATAGCTACTCATACATTTAAAATTTCCTCATAACTGAGTATAGATGTTGAAGTTCTCTGGAAAAGAGAGAAATTCTTGGTATGTGCAGATTAGGCCACAAATAGAATTGTTCAAAAGGACATGTAGGGTTTCATTTTAGAAGATTTTTAGTGGAAGAATTACGGGACTCGGAGTTACGATGGATGAGATATAAACTTCCTAAGTTTATAGGCGAAATGCGAAAGAGAGGAATTTGTAAATTATTTTTGATTTTTTTTATGACGAAGAAGGAGTGTAAAATATTTGGGTAGGCTCTAGAGTGGTTCTAGTTTATTTAGGAATTTTCTGGAAAAGAAAATGGCTTACTTTAATCTTCTGGGTACGTTTATCGTGTACACGTAGCAATTCTCTTCAGATGCACAACAGTATATAAACAGTAGAAACTGTCAGATGAACAATACTTATAAAAGCGATTTTTGCAGCGATCTAAGCCGTCCGATCAAGATCGAACGGCTGAGGATTTGCTGGCGACGTGGCCAGCTCCGTCGGCCAGAGCTTGGCCCGCATTTAGTATACAGAAGATGTGCTTCGAGGACTATTAAAGGACGAGTTTTGCTCCGGCAGTCCACTCGAAAAGTTTGCACGAATTATTAGTAATTAAATTTTGCCACGGGTCTAATCTGGGTCCGGCCCTATGCCCTGTCCAAGCCCAGCCCTAGCCCAGGCAGATGTTTATGAATCTTCACCGTTCAATTTCCACATGCTACTCGCGCTTGTTTGTTTCAGTCGCTCATCGTGCGGATCGAGGCGATAGTGGATCCGCCGGCGAGGCGGCGACGCCAGGCGCATGCGGCGAGCAGCTCCAGGATAGCTGCTGTGAGGCGCAAGCACAACTGGGACAAGTGGGCGAGCAAGGCGTGGTAGGATCATCGGCCTGGTTGTTCTTGGTCGGACTTGCCCGTGAGGCCGTGAAGTCACCGTCGCCGCCGGCCTCACAACACGCGATTGAATGAAACAAACAAAAGCGAGCAGCACGCGCGGCAACTAGATGTGATTCATGAGATCCATAAACATCGGCCTGGGTTGGGCTTGGATCGGGCATAGATATGAGGCCCAGATAATACCTATAACGAAATTAATAAAAATAATTATCTGACTGCTTTAAGAGACGTGCACATTTTTGGGGAGGACCATTGGAGCAAAACTTTGTCCCATTTAGTTGATGCAACTAGTAATTGACATACTATTTTGATAATTAGAGCTTTGTATGCATGGATTGCTTAATAGTCCTATGACACATGTGCAGAATACAACACCTTCTTCCTTTTGTTTTCTTTTCTAGCTTGACTTCACAATTTGACGGCCTAGCGGTCTCAAGAAAAAGAAAAAGATAACTGTCTGGCATTATTCCCTAGTTATAGTTCTTAGGCCCTTTTCGGCTGGAATTATAAGTCGGTTGAAAAACACTGTTGGCTGATTTTTTGTGAGAGAAAAATACTGTTCCGGCTGAAAAAACAAGCTGAATAAGACGGATTATAAGCCAGATGAACGGGGCCTTAGTTAATAATCACTTAATCTTAATTATATCCTCAGAATGTTGTCTCAATTGTTCACTTAGGTGTGGATACAAACATATTGTAGTCTAGAAATCAGTTGCCGAAAGTGAGGATTTAATTGGAGAATATGCATCATGCATGTCATGAAAGTGAGCTTCAGGCATCAATGATAACTGATAAATGGCTGTAGTTTGATAGAGAAAAGTCATGTTTTCATCATGGGCTCAAAAGAAGATTGTTTCTCTTAACCCAAAACAATATGGACTCCATCATAAGAACTGTCACATCTCCGAAACTACCAAAAAAGTTAAAGCGCCATTACTGGTCTTTACTCACAAAGTCACAATCGTGATGTATCGTATACTGCACATAGTGTGGCTTCCCTGAAAGATGTATGTTTACTAGGAGCTAATGACATCTCAATCCCTTGGATGCGAACCTGAGAGGTTAGGAACAGACTCCTAGATGAAGCAAAACAGAGATCTTGTTGCATGAACCTGTTCATGTTTTTGCCATTTGAACCTGAGTGCCATATCAGTGCTTCAGAGTTGCTCTATTATATACAAGGTTAATGACTACTGTTCGATTATCCTTTTTTTTCCTTTCCAGAACCTCTGTTTGGGACTGTCAAGGACCAATATTTAAACCTGGTACCAGAGAGGTATAGAATCCTGTTATATGTTGTGTACTGCTAGTGTAACTGCTAACATTAATTTCTCTGATCGCTTTCACAATATTGTTGTCTTGCTCCTGCTTTCTCATCTACCTACTGGAGTAAGACAGGGAAATTCTTGAAGTGGTAATGCCAGTCTCGGTAGTAATTCCATCAGGCATACTACACGGACACTCACAGTGTATCCCATTAGAAACACGTGTTAAAACATCACTTATTGATGGTGTCAACATCCTTGTTAGGAGCATGTTGCTGCGTCTATATTCCACTACAGATGCTTCTTTCAGTTTTGCGCTTATTGCGATAGGATCCGATATGCGCAGGCTTGCTCAGCGTTGTTGTTCTATTTATGCCTCTCTCCGATACTGAACTTTGTAAATCATCACTGGTACCAAAACTTAGTTGCCCATTACCTTCTGGCTTCTGAAATGACCTCCCACTTTGCAGTACTCTCGCCAAATGGTAACAGCTTAGTTGCAGCTCTGTAGTCGACAGAGTAGCTTCACAATACCAAAACAGTGAGTAGCCCTTGTTGGTTGTTTCCACAAGAAAAACAAACGGTAGGCGAGCTGGCTCACCAGGTTGCTCCCTTACTTCCAGATTGATGCAGCCATGGATCCATTCCCATGCTCTGTTTTTCATTTCCTCTGACATCACACCTCTTTTCTCTATCTGTGTGCAAATTTTCTCACTGGATGCCACTTCATTCTCTGCAGATGAAAACGACTCTCCGGAGCACCACCGCAAATAATTGGCAACGGAGAGCTGGCTGTGACTGTGTGGTTCAAAGTCCAGACCAGAGCAGACCAGACCACGGGCTGGGCGCGGACAGCGGAGCGAGCAAGGACGGACAGGCACGCATGAAGCCACGAACGCACGCACGGGCGGCCGGCCGCCCCCGCCCGGGGGCCGCGGGCTACATGTACAGGTACAGGGCGCTTCCCCATCGCCGTGTGCACGTGTGCGTGAACTTGTCCCCCCGGCGTTCCATCACGCATTCATGCGCGCCGCGGCTGTTGCCGATTGAGACTCGGCGCTTGCTCGCCGAGGGGACATCGGGGTGGCCCGAGCTGGCGGGGCGCGGCCCGCCGGAGACACGGCACATGCCCTGCCTCTCCCTGCCTCTGCCCGCACGCCGTGCGCAGTTCGCGTCGCCGCACTGCTCATCAGGAGACGCGCGCACTGCTGCTTGCTCCCGCGCTGCGAGGGGCCAGGGCTCAGGGCTGGGCGTGCGTCCTCCCAAGCCTCTCCCAATCCCAACTACAGTCACGCGGTACTCGCCCAAGCTTCTCTGTCGACCCAGTCTTGCATTGGAGGAGATGGAGCTGTGCGTGCCTGGTGTCCAGTTGGGATGCAGTGCAGGGCAGGGCAGGTCAATTTGTGGTGCAGGGCAGGAGTTCTTGGGATTGGTTTGCTTGCGCCAACACTGGTACTGTATATATATAATCTGGTCAAGATTGTTTTTTTTCTTTGAAAATTTATCTGGTCAAGATTGTCTCGCAACAGGAGATTTCAGATTTGCATGGCCAGGTTCAGGTACAGTTCTTGGAGCTGGAGATCCCAGTGGCACATAGGTTCGGTCAAGCGCCGAAGAAGAGGACTCCTCCAGCTGTATGCATACAGTATGCCTGTGAGTTGTGCTGTTGCAGCTACATGCCGCCTGATACTAGTGGCACACAGGGCAAGAACACCAGCATCTTCGCGTACTATACATACCTGAGGAAAGCTTATGATTGGCACACCGTATTACGCTTACGCGCCAGTGCACTCGAGAAGCTAGCAGGCAAACATGGAACGAGCAAGGGGGGTGACAACATGATGGCAGTTAAGGTACGCGATGCCTTTCCCTCTTTGAGCAGCAGGGAGAGGCACGCGGTGCAATTAGGGCATATTGTATTGTAAGCACTACGCTAAACATCACATGATCACCACCATTTGGAAAAGAAACAAGGATGTTGTGTGGAGGGTGGGTCCCGTCCCCCCTAATGATCCCTTTTTAGCCCAGTACAGCAGGTGTTTATGTGTCTCATCTAGCTAGTGTGGTGGGTACTAGGAGGGGGCTTAAGATACTGCCTAGTGATCTTGAGACATGTGCTGCTGCTAATGCTTCATTAAAAGGTGAATGGATCGCAGTAGGCTGCTGCCGCTGCCGCGGGGCAAACACACCCGTAATTGTTTTTAGGTTTTGACGTTCTGTTTTGCTTTGTGGGACGTTGTTGTAGCAGTAGGAATAGAGTAGCAGAGTATATAGTAGTATAGGGGGGCGGATGATGATGCACTGCGCGAGCCTGCTGCGACCTACGGCCACTAAATTTTTTATACGCTTTTGGCGCTAGCATATCTTTCAGTGATCACAAGAAGCTACGGTGCCTACCCTGTTCATATGCTGGCCCATTGGAGGCAGGCTTGCTACAAATGGAATCGATGGGGCCAATGCACAGCTGGACAAAGGAGTTTTTTTATTACTATTTTTTACTTTTTCCCTCCTGCTTGGAAAATACAGTGTATATATTCCACTAGTTTGTAATATATATGATAGAAATGCGACGACCTGTTATATACTCAATTCAGTTTATTTTTCCGGAAAGCTCGACAAGTCTCTGTCCATGTCATTTGTACCCTCTTTGAGAAGGCTTTTGTTGGGGCTTCTCCACCGGTTTAATCAAAAGTCCCACAAAATGGGCACACACGAAGATTTCTTCTGAAGCCAAGGCCAAGTCAAAAATGGTGAAGATGAAGCCATTTCGGACATGAGCCAAAACCACAAAACCGTGGCTTTTCCATATTTGGATAAACCCAAACTCTGCTGAAGAAGACCTTATTAAAAGATGCTATACCAAATTAAAAGTCTTGGACTCAAAGAGTCCCTACCAAAAGGTAAAATAAAGGCAACAACAACATTGAAAAATCAGTAAAACAACTCAGTTTCTCGTTCTTTGTTTTCTTTTTCTTAAAAAAACTAGGGTTGCTCCACACTCCAGCAGTCTGTCATACACGCACCTAGCTGAGATTAATTTGCACATGTGAATACTGCCTCCGCTTTTATTTACATGTCGTATTAGCTTTGTCCTAAGTAAAATATTTATATCTTTGACCATCGATTTAAAAAAAAATAAATTCATGACATAAGATTTATGTTTTTCGATTCATTATAAGAAATACTTTCATAATACATAATTTATATGTGTTGAAACTATATATAAGGATTTTTTAAAATAAAAGGTCAAAGATAGCAATGTTTGACTTAGGACAAAGGTAATGTGACATGTAAAAAGGAACAGAGGGAGTGCTACGCCAATCCCGCAAAACATGTCATTCTAGTCTTGTACGTCCTAAGTCAATGATTTTATGTTTGACTAGGCTTACATGGAAGAATAACAATATTTACGACACCAAGTAAATGTCGTTACATTCATATCATGAAATATATTTTCATATTAAATTTATTTTATGTCATAAATGCTAACAATCTTCTTTGCAAACTTGGTAAAAAAAAGCATACTCTAACTTGTGACAAAACCAAAACGTCACTCTTTACCGATGAAGGTAGCACAACATAAGCTGGCTGGTCCGGATTTTGTCTACATTTCATTCAACACATTAAAAGTACTATACAATAATTTCTAACTCAACTTGATGCAAGATGGATCCATAGCTAGCATTTGTTCTTATTATATGTACTACATGCGTAGTATGTTGTGTAGTCATGGAAAGAATAAAGGAAATTGATCGAAAAAAGGGGCGCAAGGAAATGAAAGTAGCTAGGGGAGCGAGTAGCTACTAGCTGGTAGGCAGCTAGGGGAGCGAGGTGATCAGTGCATGTGTGAGTTGAGAGGTGAAGGGACGGAGGGGGTTGAGAGAGAGAGAGATGATCGGAGAGGAGGCCGGGCGTGGGGGTGGTGAGGCATGCAGGCATGCATGCATGTGACGCTTGGCCCAGCGGCCGTCAAGTCGGCCTTCTGTTGCGCTTTGTTGTCAAGCCGCTGCGACAAGGCATCCCTATTGCATCTATTTGCTCGTGGAAACGACGGCCGGACGGCCGGGCGGGGGCGTTGCCTTGGCTACCTGCTGCTGCGGCCGCCGCGCGCTGCATGCATGCCGGCCTGCTCGGCGGCCTCGGCTCCGTCCGTCCTCCTCTCTCCCTCTCTCGACGTTACCTGCTGGCCTCTGGCCTCTGGAGAAAAAAAAAAGGCTACTGTTATGCTATAGTGCCACCAGTACGAGGCCACTACACTTACTAGCAAAGTAGCTACACGTACTCTTCGTTACTTGCACTGGACACCCCAGCGAGAGAGAGCTACCGACCGACCGAGAGCTGGTGTTGTTGGAACAAAAGGCACCGCAATGCAAGGCACCATGCATGGTGGTCTTTTTTATGTAATAGTTTCCTTATTTATATATAATATAGTTTCATTGCTCCCCTCTCCTCTCTCTTTCATATTCATCTTTTTTCTTTTATGAGTTAATTATTTGCATTACGCCTTGCATGCAAATATGTAGTACACCTTCCGTACGTCGAAAAAGAATGCCAATCTCGTTTTTTGAGAAGTCGGTGAATCTCAAGTTTGACCAAATGTATACTAAAAGTTAATAGTGATAATATATAATAAGTATTATTAGATGGATTGTGAAATATATTTTCATAATAAACTTATTCGGAGATACAATTGTTAGTAGTATTTTTTTATAAATCTGAATCTACAATGACTCGTGCATGAATGTGTTTTGGGCGAGTTTGTTTTGGGTGAATCTACAATGACTAGCTTTGTACTTATCCTACTAGAACAATTAGAAATTTATAAAAAAATTAAAAGGAAATCCATACACCAATACTAGCTTGTACTAGCAATGAAATAATTCTGATAAATTAATTCAACATATTGATTACATTAGTCGGCCTGGAATCAAACTTTGGTGTTATTAGCGTGGGAAACACTAAAACGTACAGTACCCTAACAAGTACTAGAACTATTTGTAGGCAAATTAATCTTCCAACTAGGACCTTCCTGTGTGCAAGCGCGCTACTGTTGAAGAAGAAGCTTGCTAGCTAGTAGAGCAGAAGAGATGTAGGTGGGGGGCCATCGCTTGACTTGGGAGTTTGTCTAGTTCCCTGCATGCCTTGAGTGGAGGATTAAGCAGCTGGCTAGTCTGTAATTGCATGCATTAATGGAGGTTTGTCCATTTTGTTTCCTTTGATTCGAGGTCACAGTAATTTTGTGTGTGTTAGGGGGTGTTTAGTTCTCACCAAAAAAAAATTTCACCTCATCACATCGAATGTTTAGACACATGTATGAAGTACTAAATATAGACGGAAAAAAAACCAATTGCACAGTTTGGTTAGAAACCACGAGACGAAGCCTAATTAGTCCATGATTAACCTTAAATACTACAGTAACACATGTGCTAATGATGACTTAATTAGGCTTAATAAATTCGTCTCGCGGTTTCCAGACGAGTTATATAATTAGTTTTTTAATTAGTATCCGGAAATCCCTTCCGACATCCCACGAAATATCCGATGTGACACCTAAAAACTTTTCACCTTCCAACTAAACACCCCCTTATATATTCTCTTTTACAGACCGATCCATACATAAAGATTCACTGGCCCTGGCCTGGCCTGGCACAAGTGTTTCTGTTGTCAGCTTCATTCGCACGTCAGCTGATATGCTTGTCAGGTGGTCGTAATTCGAATCATTGTCATGTCGTGGCCGCACACTTTACATGAGCACACAGACTGCAGGAAGAGCAGCCTTTTCTTCTAGTTAGTTTTGCAGTTAGCAAAATTTTTTTAAAAAAATCAGCAG
This sequence comes from Saccharum spontaneum, assembly GCA_022457205.1. NCBI lineage: Eukaryota > Viridiplantae > Streptophyta > Magnoliopsida > Poales > Poaceae > Saccharum > Saccharum spontaneum. Next base: position 59,597,144 of record CM039615.1, read on the forward strand.
CTTTATAGAAATACACTCCAACACAAGTCAATGGCAGCTTTAAAATAAAGTCTTACTCCGATCCATCCTTTTAAATTCACACAGTAAATTGTACTAAGTCGTTTTGGGTTCCCTATATTTACAAGTTTTGATATTATACACCTAGATATACATTATGACTAAATTCATGTAGTAAAAATTATTATATATATCTAAAAAGGTCAAAATAACTTAAAATTCGAAACCAGTAAAATTATTTAGTACCGAATCATAATCATGCAGTGGTATATATGCATGGTCAAGAACAACAAGAGATGCGCGCTGTCGATTTTTGGGACCTGCAGCTGCAGCGGCAGCATCCGATCCAATCCAGAGGATGACAGTCAGGCCGGCCGGCCGGCCTGGAGTGTGTCATTCAAAAACCTGATGGCACACCTCTCAAGGCATGCAGTGCAGCGCACCTCGGCATCCATGATCCATCCTTCTTCCCAGCTATCTGCCCTCTGCACTTGTGCAGTGTAGTGCAGCAGCAGCAGGTTTGCTCGAGCGACGACCCCCAAAACTCCAAAGGGAATGAGTTAGTTAAGCATAGGGATTTGGGCATATTATGGCCTGACACACACACACACACACACTCTTCTCTTCGTTTCTCTGTCTCTCCCTCTCTCCTTTTCTCTCTGTGTGTGTCTCTCTCTCCTCCCTTTGCATTGGGTGCGTACATATACTGTACTCCTACGACACATAGTACAACAACGCGCGCACATTCATGTGGTGTGGTGTGGTGTGGATGGACGATGGGGACAGAAAGGGGCTGAAATGAGTGAAAGGGAGTAAAAGAAGACTCAACTCGTGCATTGCACAGGGCTCGAGACAAGAGGCAACAAAGCCCAGCAAGTACTCAATTATTGGGACCTCACCCTACATCACTGTCAATGTCAAATTTTTAGGGGCCGCCCGCCCCTTTTAATCCCTTCCCTTCTCTACGTACTCCCTACTTACCCAACGACGGCAAACAAACACCACTAATATACTATAAATAAACCAAACGAAATACACAATTCCATCTCGGCTCAGTGCTGTTATATACTTCCTTCAGATCAGACTACATGCATGGATCTTCTATGTCCAAATTTCAATTTGGCCCCAAACTCTTTGTGTGCATTGGAGGACCTGCGTGCTTTACTTCATATACTATCGCGCAATTAATCGTCTCCGCAACATGTATTGTACTGGAGAGCCGTTTCTTTTTCTTTTAGGCCGGGCAACATATATTGAATTTAGTCGTGCTAGTTATGGGCCGGGGCTGCAGGGCCTTTGTACTTTTCCCTGCTCATTGCTCAATCACAATCAGTCTACAGACACAAAAAAAAGTACATACAAAATGAAAGAAAACTACTGTAGCATACTTGAGTATATATCAATGTTTGAATTGATGGACCGAGAATATAATACTAGTCTTTTTTTTCAGAGAATAGGGAATCAGATCACTGCAGGTTATTCCTCGCTCAAGTGTCCAACTATGTCTTAGCTGCATGCCCTGGCAAAAGTCCCAGGAATATATATGGTATCACACTTAATAGCTTACCTCATCAGATAAGCAGGAGGGAAAAGGCATTGCATTTACAATAATAACCATCACATGAAGTGAGGACACATATTCTCTTCTCCTTTTGCCTTGGCTGGATGACCCACGTTGCCTGTTTGCTGCCATGTAGAGCAGACTGTTTATATGTGCACTAAAGGAAAGTTAGGCAAGCTTCTTGTCACAATAAGGGGGCCTTTAATTGGCGTACTCTGTGGAAAACTGAATTATGCTTTGACCCATTATAAAAGAGAATATCAATGTAAGGCATTCCAGATGCAGGTACATTTTTTTTCCATCAAATGCAACGGCTTAGAAAATCTCTCGCGTCCAAGATACTGAGTAAGTGAACAAGTCAAAAGGTATATATGTTTATGAATTTTGACTGAACACACTTTTTATTATGTAACACAAAAAAAATCTTATGCTCAAAATTAAATGGTCAATGAATGGGTTCGTTGTATATACAGTGCTTCAAAACATCATGGTTTTCTCATGGACAAATAGTATCATTCTGATGGGGCCATGGTTCTTGCATGTGCACATTTTTTTAGTAGTGCACACACAAAAAATGCAGTTTATATAAAAAAACTAAACCATGGTTATTAGCTATATGTGTTATGAGTAGTTAATTATGAAAGTTGTTTTTCTTTGTGCATTGCTCTTTGTCACAAATTTAAGAAATCATAATTACATTATCATTAAACAATTTTCCAACTAACATGTTAGTAAAATACCTTTTCATTTCTGATCATAGTACGACTTTTTATGGCATCTTTAGTACATATGAAGACTGTACCTTTTTTATCTGGGTGGTTATTTATATTACACTGTCAAACAATGACCAAAGAGGGTTATATATTTTCTATATATTGCTCCTATATAGCATATATGGTCTTGTTAGTACTTTTGGAAGCCATTCTTAATATATCAGGTGTACTTTGAAAAGTACATTGGACCTCTACATTGAAATTTTTATGACATTTTTTTTAATTATGTGGACAAAAATCTCACCAAATAATTTCATATCAAGTTGGACCCACATGTGTACTGATGTACCTGCAGCGCAATGATATGTCTCTCTAGCTCGTTTCCTTTGAGTCCGGCTAGCTGATGAAGAGAGATGAATGTGGTGATGATTAATTCACTCAATGGCAGGAAGAGAATATATGCATAGATATTCTATATTCTTGCCTGGTTTACAAACCACTCCAGTGTTGTACAGGAGAGAAATGGGACCTGGAGAGAATGGAAGCTGGCTGTTGTTTTATTTAATCTAGTCCTTTAATTTGCCGGGCAATAATCCATTATCTCAGGGCAATGATCGATCAATTTCATCTTGATTTTTTGAGTTAAAGATGGGTTTATTAACTTATCTTACAGCTGAGATCTCCAAACTCTACAATTATTTATTTAATTACTGTTTTTATGAAGTGCAATTATTTGATAAATTTACTAGCTAGTATCTGGTCACCCCAATTGATAATCTAAATATGGCACCTAGCAGACTGCATATTGCAATGGTAATCACTTTTATTATGTCATCAAATCCTTTACAGGATCGACCGATCTCTTTTATTTAGTGCACGCCACTATGTCATTTGGACATTTGAACTTTCCCACTGTTTGAATCAATTCCCATCGATGAGACACCTTGTCGACACTTGCACATTCTTTTTCTTCTCGTCCTTTTTTAACCAAGGTCTTGTTTAGTTTGTGGGTGAAAAGTTTTTGGTTGTCACATCGGATGTTTCGTGGGATGTCGGAAAGGGTGTTCGGATACTAATAAAAAAACTAATTACATAACTCGCCTGGAAACATTCGTCTCGCGGTTTCCATGCAAACTGTGCAATTAGTTTTTTTTATCAACGTTTAATGCTCCATGCATGTGTCCAAACATTCAATGTGACGGGGTGAAAAGTTTTTAGGTGGGAACTAAACAGGGCCTGAAACGACATAGATTGTCCACATAACCTGCCCCTTAGCTGGTTAGTTGCCCTAACTAACTTTTTTTTTTATCATCATCGAATCAGACCGCGAAAAGGACTCACTGATATTGCACTGCAGCAATACAAACGTCAACCAGTTGAGACGCATAAAAACTTGACTATCCACTCATTTAATTTTGTTCTTAGAGTAAAAACAACGTACGTTACATTACACATGCTATGGCTCATCTTATAATTGGTCTCAATATATACATAGAGCGTACTAGCTCAACTGAAAGGACTTGATTTGAGTTGGTTTTCACTATGCACGGTGCATCATCATGAGACACGATATGTACATAGAGCTAGCAACAGATGATATATATGGCGCGGCGGGTCCCACTAGGTAGAGACCAAAGACCTAACAAGCAGCTCTATAAGTAGCTAGCGCTAACAATAAGACTGCGCAGTACACGTAGCTAGCTTAACCAACAACAACAGTGGCTACGGATGGTTGTGTGCGTGGATATATACACATCATGCAAATTGCATGCATGCATGTAGTAGGATTAGGATCAGAGGGAGAGGGAGTAGGAGAAGTGCGTGCATGCAGCTGCTGGAACAGCCGGAGTAGAGGCCCATGCATACAGTGTATGTTTTTGTTACCTGTATACTTTGTCATATGGTTTGTTGTCACGTCACATGAACAGCAGCAAAGAAAATGTATAGGCCCCGTTAGTTTCCATCCTAAAACTTTACACCCTATCACATCAGATATTTGGACACATGCTTAGAGTATTAAATATAAACTAAAAAAATAACTAATTACACAGATTACGTGTAATTTGCGAGATGAATCTTTTAAGCCTAATTAGACAATGATTTGGCAATAAAGTGCTGTAGTAACACGTGTGCCAATAACGAATTAATTAGGCTTAATAAATTCGTCTCGCATTTAACTGACAAATTCTGTAATTTGTTTTTTTATTAGTATCCGAACACCCCATACAACATCTCCATATGACACCCCAAAACTTTACTTCCTGAAACTAAACATGCCTAAATCATATGGTTGTCAACCTCAACTCCAAGTTTCAAGAAAGTACCAGTACTATATAGTAGCCGCACTTGTCAGCGTCAATTACTGCACTACTTCCATGCTAAACAATGTGTGGTTCAAGGTGTACTTTAGTTTGATCATTTCGATTACTGACCAGAGATGGCCCTTTTTTCTTTATTACACTACTTCCTTTATTTTTAACGTTTGTTGGGGTCTCTCCCTCTCTCTCTCTCTCTCTCTCTCTCTCTCATGTGTCTAGGTTTATTTTGGCATTGAATTTCACAATAATTGTTCACTATCAATAATTGAATTCCCATAGTTTTTCCCTATATGCTCCCTTGAAAACACAAATACAATTCTAGGTTTAGAACAAGTCAAACTTTCCTACGTTTGACCAAGTATATAGAAAAAATAGTGTCAACATCTATGTCTCTAAATAAGTTTATTATGAAAATACTCCATAATTATTCAAGGATACTTATTCCATATATGTTAGTATTTCTTTTTATCGATTTGGTCAAACTTAAAATTGTTTTGGTCTTCAGAAAAGGAGAATTACATTCTTTTTAGGGTGGGAGAAGTACCCACTTTTGACTGGTGACTCTCTATTATATTGTTGGGTAATTTCGGACATAAGAGCAATGACTGTGCAAGTATGTAGATTTACTACAAAATACTTTCCTCCGTTTTTGTTTACTTGTCACCAATCTTTTACTGTAGCAAATTTGACCATCTGTTTTTTTCTTCTAAAAAATCTTAGATACTTCAAAGCATATAACACTAATGAAGTATGTTCAATGAAGAATCATATATGTGAAAACTTAATGTATTTAAAAATCTTTTACAATAGAAAATGTATGGTCAAAAATGCTACAGTAAAAATTCGGTGACAAGTAAATGAAAACGGAGGTAGTATATTGCATGATGAATCTACTAATATTTATTTGGCACAATAAATATAATATTTTTTTATATAAATTCAATCAAACTTAAGATTGATTGACTTATGAAAAAAACAAGTTGACACTCTATGTGAGACGAAGGTAGCAATAAACGCCATGAGCGAGGTGAGCAACCGCTCAGGGTCCCAAAAAACAGAAGGCCACAAATTTAGACCCCATGGCTCAATTAGTGCGAGTCTCTATGTTTCAATTACTGCAGTCGCTTCTACGTGACTCTATATCTCCGTTAGCCCATCGGCCATGCCGTTGTGATCTGGTTTCGTAATTCTCAACATGAGGGCCCCAATTTACATTTCTCTCTCGGGCCTCAAAACCTGGAGACGGTCCTGCAATAAACTCACAAATATTTACATCAATTCTCAACTAACACAAGACTCCCTCAAATAAATAAAATAAATCGGCGACGTGATACCAATAAAGTGAACGGCAGCATGGGTACGTGGTACAGTGACTGTCTGAGTGACACGAGAGAGTGACAAGCAAGCACAGGGCCTCGTTACGTTGTTGTTCCTAGATGGTTCATTCCCCTGGCGCAGAGGATCCCTGCAGCCTGCTGCCAGCCGGCCCTTTGGAGTGCTTTACATGATGATCAGCAACCTTTTTAAGGCAAGGCGAGATCATGAGCCACTGACAGGTTCTAGACCAGGCCGTGTCAGACTGTCTGCGCTCATCGACCTGTATATTCATCTTTGGCCTGGTCATCAAGATTCTCTCATCTATACCTAATTTTCCTACATCCATCCATCCTCTATCTATTGTGGGGTCTACTTGTCACTTTGTCTAAATATATCCATGTGACATCTTGTTTTAAAGTATTTATTAAAAAGAATTTAATGGTGCAATCGGAATTTAATTTGGTTTTATAGTTTGTGAGTTATAATATTTTTTAAGCTAGTTAAACAAGTGGAACCCACCACTGATTCTTCCCACGGCATGCACTCTATCGCGGCTCCCCGTGGTGCATGCTCACTGCTGTGTGGGCCGCTCGCTGTTTAGTGTACGTGAGCTACCACGTTACAAATAGCGGATCCTGTTCCATGCGGTAGAGATAGAGGAGGAAATAGTATAGCCGGTGCAGAGGAGCTTTCCTCTATCCGAAACATATAGCGTGAATGAGTGCACGTAGTCTCAATGCCATGCCCTCTGCACAGCTCTCTGCATCGTAGAGCGAGCAGAAAGCCAGGAGCATATGGTGACAACAAGACAGACAGAGCTAGTAGCACCAGCATGCACGCTGGTTAAATTTAAGGCTATCCGCACTCATAGACCTCTATATTCATCTTCTATACGTCCCAGTCAGCAAGATTCTCTCCTCTATACTCAATTCTTCCGCACCTATCCATCCTCTATATCATCCTCTATCCACTCTATCCACTGTGGGACCCACTTGTCACTTTATCTAAATATATCCATGTGTGATCTAGTTTTGAAGGATTTATTGAGACGAATTTAATGGTGCAATCGAAATTTAATTTGGTCTTTTGATTTGTGAGTTATAACATTTTTTTGTTACCAGAAAACAATAGGGCCCGCGCTCTTCTCCTCTCTCCAGCTCTCTCTCGTCTGCATGTAGCGGAGGGCCGCTACCTCCTCTGAAAATAGCGGACGATGGGCTGTCTACTTGCATAGCGGACAATTTAGAGTACACGGGTGCGGAGGAATTTCCGGTATCGCATCCTCCAGAAAAATTTACAGTAAACGAGTGCAGACAGTCTAAATCGCCATGGCCACCACACACACAGCAAGCAAGCACAACAAGCTCCCCTTTCCCCTACGTCTAGCGTTCCGTCCATCTCCATGCATGTCCATGTCGTCCATGTCCATGTCCATGCATGAAGCTTCTCTCACTAGTCACCACTGCACTGTTCACGCTGTCCCTGCCTCGCCCTACCGCTGCTGCTACAGTGCGTGCAACAGTGCCGTGGTGTGCATGCGCGCGCCGTTTCCCTCCCATGGCGTTCGAGAACGTGGTCGACGACGACGTACGACGACGGCGAGGAGGGCCACAGCCATGGGCCCCGCCGGGCAGCAGCAGCAGGAGCGGCGTCTTTCGCGGCCGGCGGGCCGGAAAGGGACGCTAGTGCTACTACTACCCGACACACGCCCCGGATTCCCGCCACGTGGCGAGGCATGCGCCGTCCGCTGGCGCCTAGACGGCCGGGATGGCCCCACGCTATACACCCATGGGGTTTTAAACTCGCTCAGCTACGCCCACTACGACTGCTAGGCTGAATGAATGAAGCTGGGCGCCGTTCCGTTTTCACTTTGCCTTTTTTTTTGCCTCCCCTTTTTTTCACTGCTGGCCTGCAAAAAAAACAGCTTTCTGGTGGTGATATGGCACACACACAGGCGGATGAAAATTCTCCCCAACAGTTTTTGAGAGTGCGTGCAACATTTCCTGTCTGATGCCAGGTAGGGAGGGTACTATACTACACTATAGCATGCATGTTTGTCCCAAAAGGATTTTCACCTAGCTAGCCATCAGCCTGCAAATAAAGGTGTTTGGAATATGCATGCATGGATCCTAGGTCCGTTAAGTCATGGCTGAAAGTACTGTTTACTAATTTGTTATGAGAGAAAAACACTGCTGAGTGGTTGGCTGATTTGGCTGATAAGCTCAAGTGAACAGGGCCCTGCTAGTGGTACTACTCATGAGCTCTGTCATGAACACGCTACATTTTTTTTTGTATATGTATCTAGTTACAAATTATTTTCCATAGCTCTACGTCATGTGTATATGGATAGAAATAAACCATTTTGTCGTCACCTTTTTTTTCATATAGTGCAATGCAAAATTTTTCTTAATGCGTGTTATTCCTGAGATCCGCTGGATCGGTCTTTAGGAGGCGCTTATAGGTTTATTAGGTGCGTGCGTGTGTTCATATATATAAGTGTCTGCATTGTAATTAGTTTTTTTTTACAAAAAAGTATAATATTAAGTACATCTTGTTGCATTTACTTTCCATGTTTATGTATTTCCCACTAAAACATCCAATACTCTCCCCGTTCCAAAATAAATGAACTTATGACTATAAACCTAAGCAAGCACGAACGGAAGGAGAGTACGACATAAACACAATGGTACTTAATGTACATGTACTCCTATATGAGCTGTTTACTCGGAGGCCCTGTCCAATTCTTTTTGCGTTGAGGATACTCATATATATGTGCTCGAATTGAATTGTTGCGCGCAGCTGGTAGGCTCCATGCTTGTATAGTGCACACATTACTTTTGACCATACCTAGCTAAGTGGAGCTACCTATAAATATAGCGTTGTCCTTGTACTTCGGGAAGCTAGTATCATTTACATCACATTTTATTTATAAAAAAATAAAAACAATATGACATACATTCTCTGCTACTGATTACACCGTAAATGACACTTTATTTTTCCTCTTCATTTAATCGATAAAATTAACTAGTAATAACAATTGCATTTTTCCTCTTCATTTAATCGATAAAATTAACTAGTAATAACAATTGCAATGCTTTTCCTTCCAGCTGAAAAAAAACAGTTACCATGCATGCATGCATATGCCAGTATATCTAGTAGAACAGTACTAGTATATATTTCATCATCATCTCCTCTCCTGGACATGGACATCAAATAATAGGACAATACACTCAGATAACTGGAATAAATAAACAATGCTACCCGGCCAACTGTCAACTTGTCAAGTGCTGCAGTGCATGCGAGTTGGGGCCTGCAGGGGGACGGAGAGAGATGGAAGACGACGACCACATCCATTAGTTCGGCCTTGTTTAGTTCATGTAATAGGGGGAGGAAAACACTGTATCAGAATTCTGGTAACATTTTGTTTGTATTTGGTAAAAATTATCTAAATTTTGACTAACTAGACTTAAAATGTTCGTCTCGTAAAGTACAACAAAACTGTGCAATTAGTTTTTGATTTCATCAACATTTAGTACTCCATGCATTTACCGATATTTTGATGTGACGGGGAATCTTTTTTTTGCATAGTGAAATTTGGGGAGAATTGGGAAAACTAAACAAGGCCTTCCATGGAAAGTGCACTATAAAAAAAGATTCTCCATCACATCAAACTTACGATATATGCATGGAGTACTAAATGTGGATAAAATCAAAAACTAATTGCATAGTTTGGTTGTACTTTGCGAGACGAACATTTTGAGCCTAATTAGTCAACGGTCGGACAATTATTACCTAATACAAACGAAATGCTACAGTGTCGTTACAGTGAATTTTGGCACTCCAAATTCGGGAACTAAACACATGCAAAGGCCTTGTTTCTCCTGTCAGTAAAAATTCCTCCCTGTCCTCTATCGCCATGTAGTCATGCTGTTATTGACAAGGCATGGATGGCAGGGACAGCTCGGTAATAATTCGGCAAAACCCAAGGTACAAATTGTAAAAAGGGAGCGAGCTGAGGAGGGCAAAGGCAAAGGCAAACTCTCTGCAAAAAGAAAAGAGTGAAAAAGAAAATACACACTCTACTACTACTACTACCACTGCCATATTCACTTTCTCCATTTCTTCCCTTTTCCTCCTCCTCTCTCCTCTTTCATCTGGTTGAGTTGAGTGGAGATAAGCTAGAGAGGTGAGCTGAGCTGTGGGATCGGAGCGAGCAATAAATAGAAATTAAGGTCCGGGCCGCCTCCATGGCGGCGTTTGCAGGCGCCCTCGAATTCCTCCCCTAACCCACTCCCCCTAGCTCTCTCTTCTTCCTCCTCCTCCGCCTCTTTATATAGCCTCCCACCTCATCTCCTCATCACCCCCAAAAAGCAGCCTGCTTTCGTTCTCTACCACTACTCACTCGGCAACTAACCTCACCTCCCTCCCTCCCTCCTCCAGATACTACTTGTAGAGGGCCGGCGAGGGAGAAAGAGAGCGACTTGCTGCGTGCTTAGACCCCAATTTGCAAGCAGGCCAAGAGAGGAAAGGAATTAGGCAAGAGGAGGAGGCGGATTAGAGGCGAGCTTCCTATTTTCAGCAAAGGCAAGGTGAGTAGCACTGATGAGTTGGGTGTAGAGTGGTGATGGAGCCCTGCAGAGCTGCAGGTTTATCTTTCTCCTCTCTCGCTTACTCGCACATGCATATCCCACTCATCAGCACTTCAGCAGCAAGTCTACTCATCCTCATCCTCATCTCCTACGCTTAGCTTGCTTGCACAAATCTCCCTCTATGTCTAGGAGCTTCCCGCTGCAGATCTACCACCGATCCATCCGCTACTGAGCTATGCCAATCTATATATGCAGCTCATGCATCTAACCTACTTGCCGTCACACAACCCAACCCCATGCCTGCTGCTGCTGCTGCTGTGCCGCCGTCGTCTCCCACCTTCTGCTTCTGCACCTGCTTTTTATTCTTACTCCCAAGATCTCTACTTGGTTTTTGTGCTGTAGGAGCTAGCTGCTAGGAGAGAGAGAAAGAGGGATCGGAGGAGGAGCTGCAAAGGCTAGCTTCTTTGGTGGTGGTGGACTGGTGCCGGTGCACACACTCTCCCTCTCGCTCGTCTTGATGGTGGGTGGTGGTGGCTGCTGCCTCGCATGGCTGGGTTCTCTCTGAGGGGCGGCGGCGGCGGAGGAGGCGGGAGGGGAGGGGACCGGGGCGGCGATCACCCGATCGGCGCCGACAGTCTGTTCCTGTACGCGCGCGGGGCGGCCGCCGCGGCCGCCGACACGGCGGCCAGCGGCGGCGGCGGGGGCGGCGGGATAGGGTTCCAGCTCTGGCACCCGCACCAGCAGGCGGCGGCGGCGGCGGCCGCCGCGCCGCACACGTCGCAGTTCTTCTCCTCCGGCGCCGTCGCCACGGGCGTCGTGCTCGGCTTCTCCTCCCATGACGGGGGCGCCGGAGGGATCGGCGGCGCGGGCGGCGCCGGGGGCGGCAGGGCCGGCACCAGCTGCCAGGACTGCGGCAACAACGCCAAGAAGGACTGCGTGCACATGCGCTGCCGTACCTGCTGCCGGAGCCGCGGTTTCAGCTGCCCCACGCACGTCAAGAGCACCTGGGTCCCCGCCGCCAAGCGTCGGGAGCGCCAGCAGCAGCTCGCCGCGCTCTTCCGCGGCGCCGCCAACAGCAACAGCGCCAGCGCCGCAGCAGCCGCCGCCGCGGCCGCGGCCGCGAGCAAGCGCCCGCGCGAGCTCGTCCGCTCCCTTGGCCGCTTGCCGTCCGCCAACTCCGCCATGGTCACCACGACAACCTCCTCAGGTAGTCCTCGCTTGCACGGCACACTCCACCATTGACTACACTGTCGTCACACTGTTTCGGCGGACGGCATGACATGGCATAGCGCCTTGTTTAATTATACAATATATATAAGTATCTAACCAAATGGTGATCTTGCTCTTGATGCGGTTACAGGCGACGGCGGCGGCGGGAGGTTCCCGCCGGAGCTAAACGTGGAGGCGGTGTTCCGCTGCGTGCGGATCGGGCCGGTGGACGAGCCAGACGCGGAGCTCGCGTACCAGACGGCGGTGAGCATCGGCGGGCACACTTTCAAGGGGATCCTGCGTGACCACGGGCCGGCGGACGACGCGGCGATGGGGCAGCTGCCGCCGTCCTCGGCGGAGTACCACCAGCTGACGGCGGGGCAAGCGAGGGAAGGGTCGTCGCCGGCGGGGAGCAGCGAGGCGGCGGCCACGGTGGTGACGTCGGCGGCGGTGCTGATGGACCCGTACCCGACGCCGATCGGCGCCTTCGCCGCAGGCACCCAGTTCTTCCCTCATAACCCTAGAACCTAGCTTAAATTAGCTAGCTTTGCTGCTTCCATTATTCCTATCGATCCTAGTAGCTTAATTCCTTGATGGTTTCATTTACTTCTTCCAACAAATCAAAGATGATGATGAGCATGAGCTAAGTCATCGTCATCGTCGTCGTCGTGATCAGCAAACAAATTCCAGACAAGAAGAGAAGAGATTTTAATTGTTACGTACTACTACTACTATTACTACGCGCATTCGAGTCGTTGGTCGATGAACACTAATGCATGATCAATGGAGCATATATATTGTTGTTAGCTAGAGCTAGTGTACTGCTACTTGTTGAGCAATCTTATTTCGAGTTGATTATTAATTGGACACCTTAATGCAATGCAAAGACAAAAATTTTAAGTGTAGCTTCCTTCTTCTTCAATTCATTATATTCCTCATTCCACAAATGATGGGAGCTCCATTTGACATGCAGTAGTCCAGCACGTGATTAGTTAGTGCTAGCTACTGTGTGTTGTCTAGCTAGTTTATTTATAAGCTAATATAATCCAATCCTCCCATGGAGTAGTGTATGTATATATAGTAAGTAGCTCGTACTACGTAGATCACACACAGTGGGATTGCTTGCACTAATCTCCTTTTGTTTACATGCATGGGGGAAGCTTCTCCCTCTCTGGATTTGGCTTGTGTAAAGCTGGGCGTTTCTTGCATTGGTGCTTTTTATACGATTTGTTGCATGTTTTGGGCTCTATCGATGCATGCTGTTTTAGTTTGTTCCAGTTTGGTTCTTTTAATTTGAAGCAACTTGCTGTTCCGCCTTGGGATGGATGAGCAATCAGCTTCTGCTGCTTGCTCCAGAGTCCAGAACACGGGAAAGTACAGCAGTATTTCTATGCATTTTTTGCAGGATTGATGTGGCTTTTGGATTAGTTCCTTTGGCTAATCTCGACAATGCTAGCTAGCTGCCTTGTAACATCTTGGCCTCTCTCTCCTCCATTTCTCTCTCTCTAGAGTACATAGTGACCTTGTCACACCACTGTTCCTCTTTTCCTAGGGGTACTATTTTCAATATTCTTTTGGTGAAGTGACGTAGATCAATGTTGCAATTCTTTAACAATAAAAAGGGAAATCCACCTTATACCAACCAATACCAGTCACATGGAATGATGGAAGAATGTCAACAATGTACATGATTTGTCGTCTAAAGAAACAATGCACAGTACATGGTTTACTCTAAAAAAGCTGTAGGGCTCATCCAATTAAGGCTACATATATATAAGCATGTATCAGTCTCTGAGTCCACACCCAGAATATTACCCTTCTTCACTTGACACACACTTCTTATTCTTCTCAGTTAACTAGTTATATTTACCGACCCATAAACTTTGAACAAAACAAACAAAAGGAGCACCTACTTCATACACTTTGGTATGTGATCTCTTGTCCTAGCTTCACCACGCTCTCTGTAAAATTTGATAGCTCGGCCGGCCTACAGTCCGGCTACATGTAGAGTGGTACAGTGTGTACTGTGTCCTTGTGCTATACTCCACTATACATCTAGCTGGCTGTCGTAGCGCCTCACCTCTGCTTTGCTCCTTCCTTTTCACCTTCTCACTTACAATTATATATTTCCTCTTATTTCAAGAAAACCTCGTAGCTTTTACATCTGTACGGAGGTCGTTGTTGTTTCTTGGACACGGGTAGGATTGTTAGGCTATCCGCATTTATTGACCTCTATATTCATCATCTATACGTCCTAGTCAGCAAGATTCTCTCATCTATACTCAATTCTCCCGCACTCATCCATCCTCTATATCATCCTCTATCCACTCTATCCACTGTTGGACCCACTTGTCACTTTATCTAAATATATCCATGTGTGATATAGTTTTGAAGGATTTATTGAGACGAATTTAATGGTGCAATCAAAATTTAATTTGGATTTTTGGTTTGTGAGTTATAGCATTTTTTCCTTTGTTTAGCTAGTGGGGCCCGCCACTGCCCACTATAGAGTAAGCACTGTACCACTCTAAATATAGAGTGAGAGAAAGGATAGAGTATTGTTTTAGAGTACCCAGTGCAGCAACTTTTACTCTATATTCATACTCTAAAGCTTTAGAGTATTCTTTAGAGTATCCACTGCGGTTAGTCTTAATCAGGACTAGATTCAAAAGTTCATGCATGCATTCCTCCTGTGTGTGCATTAATTTGATTGCCTCTCACACTGTCATACTCGTACACACATTATCTACATTAGATTGATCAAAATGGTTAAATTTGGATTAATGCCGGTTTCGTATGTGCGTGTTGTATATCCAAAGTTTTGCCTATAGTTACAAGTATAATAATTATGCTTCATGTTTGTTCTAACTTCCTATATATTTTCTCTGTTCGATCACCTAGTGATCTATTTAATTTGCACTCATCATATACATGGCATAAATTCTAGTGAATGGTTCTTACGTAGAAGCACAATACATATATAAGATGACCTTCAGAACATATATATCTAACTAGACCAGTAAAAGTTTCTTCAATTAGTTAGTTGGGAATAGTTGTTAGAATTGGAGATACATAAACTGATACTGGGTATATAGTGGTATAGTGTGTAGCTAGCCTCGCTCCCGTGCATGCACAAATCTAAGTAGGAGTGCTTCAAATTTTATCATTTATACACCATTTCGAAGTGTTTTTGGTTTAATGAGAATTCACATCATACTTCAGACACTCAATGGGGAACAAATGTTTATATGTGTATATGCCTAATTTTTTCACCAAGTTAGAATAAGTAGGAATTTTAAATTCTAGAGCAAAAGTGTCCATAAACAACTCAATTCTGCCGTGCATTTTAATAATGGCAGTACAATCTTTCATGTATCTATGGCTTACAGTATATTTTTTTTTGCAGTATATGATGTCTACAAATTAAATTGAGAAACATATATAGTAGTTCTCTATGCAAACTATTTTTATTTTTCTATCTTGTACAGTTTTGAGTGGAAGTTTTAGAAACATTAACTACTCTAGATAATTCACGGCAAGAAGCATTGGCGCGTTGGCTACAATGGAGGGTTCAAAACCTAAAATACAGTAATATACAGTGGCGGAGCCACCGCCTGGCCACCCCGGGTGGCCGGCCGGGCTCCTCGCCAAAGTTTAAAAGGAAATTTTCTTTATATCCATGTAGAATTCTGTAATTTTATAGCTAAATATTTTTGCATAATGAAAATTGGCCGGGCTCCTAAAAGCTTCTGGCTCCGCCACCGGTAATATAGCACAGATACTTAGACTAGATTTGGCTGATTTTCTGTTAAGCATAATATATATAGAGTAAATTAAATTGCAGTGTATTATGTCCTCCTGCTGGAAAAGGAAGAAGAAGGATCAACAAGAACGAACTATTATTGTGTATATATATGTGGCTACTAGTCCTCTATGAATTCTAGGATGCGAAACATTCTTAGCGGTAGATTGAGAGATTGCAAGACTTGTTTTTTCTCTTCTATCTTAGAAGGAGACACGCATGTGCAAAACCAATAATAGTACTTGAGATGTTCCAAATTGAATAAGAGTATGAATAACTGAGAAAAAACTATAATATAACGCCCTCAAACTAGATTCTTACATGCATGGTGTTCTAGCTATTGCAAAACTATACATTTCTCATATATGTATGAGCCTGTTTAGAACTGCTCCATGAACTCTGTTCTATAAAGTTCACTGTGGAGCAGCTTCACAAAACTAGAGTTTCTTGAGCACTTTTTTAGGTGCTCTCACAACTTTATATTTTTCCTAAGGTGAAATTACATTTGTAAAACGTGGGGCAGAGTAGTCCCCAACAGGCCCTATATATACCACATAAGTTCAGTATTAATTTGCTAAATGATCAAGCTGTAGATTAATTAGACAAAATTGTAAGAAGATTATGTTAACACCTCTCAACAATAAGTACGCCTTGCCGGCAATTGTATTGTACTGTGTTAGTCGTCGCCCAAGCTGATCTTGCTGGGATTTGTGAAAAGGACGTAACACATACAGTTCATTATATGGAATTATATATATATCCTAGCTAGTTTGATTGATGATCGATGTAACGTATGCACAGTACGTTCGTCTTCTTCTCCTTCTTCTTTTGGTGGCATGCATGCATGTGCGGATTACTTGTCTATTCGTTGTCTAGGTAGCTAAACGTGCATATACGTGCTGGTCCTAGATGAAAAGAAGCTACATATACGTGCATCCTTATTATTGTTTTATGTACTTCGCCCAGTAGTAAATACAAGTGTTCTTAATTATTTTTTGGAGTTCCTGCCAGTCAAAACCATTTCAACTCTTACTTTCTTAAAGTAAATATAATCCTGCCCAGTAAGATTAATGTTAATAGATTCATCATGAAAAATACTTTCATATTCTAATAAATGCGTATTTTCATAGCACGTACAGGTAAATTAAGTTTCATCTTGTAGCCTTCGTTGATGTGCTAAACTGTGAATAGCCGAACTAATTAGATTATTTAGATGGGGTTTTCTTTTAATTTGCCAGGTTACTGAGTTTTTATTGAGTTGCATCTTGGATAAATTGTATATTGCATCGATTGGATTGTATTAAAAGATGAGATAGTGCAAGAAGTTTGAAACTCGCTCTAATATTAATATATTACCGAGTAATTAATCCACATGTAAAACTCTGGAATCAAAGAGGCACCATAAAACTTTTAAAATCAGAAAGTTTGGGGGAAGGAAAGAAAAAGTCATATAAATTCAATGATTAGCTGAAAATAGGGAATAACCTACGTCGATTATCTTGTTGAGTTATATGAATTGAAGCATTGCAGAGTATTGAATACAATGCTAGTTATACAGCTGCATTTTCAAGTAAAAATGCCGGTAACATAATTTATATTTCAGTTCAGGTGATTAATTAAACAAAATACAGGATAACTAACTTATGAAAAAAAGCAAAAACTAAATTTGTGCAAATGGAGACTCCACTTAGGTTCGACACTGTACATGTATGTATCATCTTGATTTAGACCTCCCAAGGACACTATTCTTCCTTTCTTTCTGTGGTAGTACGTAGTAGAGCAACAGTAGCAAGCACTAAATGCAATGAGAATACCGTGGCCTTGTCCGGCTCTCAATTCGCCCAAGGTTCACAAGTTAAAGGTTGTTTTCTCGTGATCAATACATGTTATATATAGTATCTCCGATCCCTAGTTAGCTGCTACTTATTAGGGCACTAAAACATGTTCAACCGGCGGCAGGATATTCAGTGTGTCTCTTATGAATGTACTATATAGACGTTGCAAATTCAACGCCCTATATAGTGGTTGATCTAGCCCATCAAGCAAATTAAAGGGTTGCATTATAGTATTACTAGTAGACGTACAGCTTGCGGTATCTATTTCAATACGTTTTGAAATTGGACTCTGTACATGATGCACACTATCCTGACTCTTATAAGCATGGGTCGTGAAGTCGGAGATTGGACAGTTAACCAATTATGACTCTTATATATCTAATTCATCACGTAATATACTACTCTTATTAAACCAGACACGACTCTTATGCTCAAGGGAGTGAAAAGACAGATGGGCCCAGGAGGAGAGTAAAGGACACAAATTTTGGGGGAGAAATTTTTACTCTTTAGTATTATGTTTATATGTATGGATTATCTCATCATATAATAAATAATTGTAGACTAAAGACTAGCATATATGCCTAACTAATTGCACCAACCATACGAATCCAGTTTTACCCTTTCCAAAGATGAGGTGGGCTATAAGAATATTTATTAAAAAAACAAAAGTTGTTGATGTGTATTGGTCATAAGCATTGGTGCACAAGCACAACACATACAAGCACAACACATGGGAGGAGGAAAGTGACATGCATGATGACGAGTTAGGCCCTGTGTTAGATTTTGTGGACCACTTGACCCTATCACTCTCAGCTGGCCAACAACAAAATTTGACCTTCTCTTTCGTGAGCAATGCAAGCAAGCAAGCAAGAGGTAGCTGGTGCAGCATGTTAAGCTAGCTCCCCCCCCCCCCCTCCCCTCCCCTCCCCTTTGCCACGTCTTCAGAATCCTGCTGTGCAGCAAAGAAGGAATCAGACCTAACAACAGAAATTTATTGGGCCAATGCTATCCACACCTAACACCCTGCCCTCGTCTATATACTCTATCCGTCCCTAAATAACTGTCATTGTTGGTGTGTGTGCCACAAGTTTAACTCGATTTAACTAGATTCAAATATTTTTCCAATGATACTAATATTATACCATAAATATTAATATTTTTATATATATTTAGTAAAAGTTATTTCTCAGAAAGCGAAAACGATAAATATTTAGGGACAGAGGAAGTATGGGTACAACCACAGCTATATGTGTCTAGGGACCTAATTGCAAAAATTAATTTATTCCCGGTTGAGTTTTGCATTGTAGTCTTCATAGTACACAGCTGGGGTAGTGGGGCCGGTGGGTGCCAGCTTTGCCCCTCCTAGTCAGCTTGTCTGTGCTTGCATAGGTGCAAGAATTTCACTCAGGTTGTGTTCACTTCCTTTAAAATTCCAAAAATTTTACAAGATTCTTCATCACATCGAATCTTTGGACGTATGCATGGAGCATTACATATAAGTAAAAAAATAACTAATTACATAGTTTGGTTGTAAATCACGAGACGAATCTTTAGAACCTAATTAATTCATGATTGGACACTAATTGCCAAATACAAACGAAAGAGTTACTGTGCTTCCAAAAATTTTACAGGGTCATCTAAACACACCCTCACTGCATGAATGAAGAGTGTAGAGCTGAGCTGCTAGCAGCTAAAGCATGTTAGGTTAAGGCCACCCTCTACGGATCTAACCTTACTAGTAGCCATGGATGCACGATGGTTAGAGATAGTAGCACTTAGCACTAGCTGTGTTTAGTGTGGGGATGCATGGAAATGGAAGCAGCAGCAAACATATGCATGCATGGAGATGGAGATGGTCCCAAGCAAAGGGAAGACAACTTTAATTTGTAAAGGATGGGTGATGCCTCTCACATGCATGCCGGCTCTTCTTTTCTTTGTCACAAATTCAAGCGAGCATGAGGTTTAATTGGTCCACAAACAAATAATGGCGCGTAATTGCAGTTCATGTCTAGGAGTACGTAGCTAGCGAGTAGATAGGGCATGTGTGTATTCAGTATATACGGAGTATGTACTCTCTCCGTATTGGATTTAGAAGTCGTTTTTGGAAAAGGTTTGGGTCAAACATTAGGAATATAAATCATCAATAACTTTTAAGTGGTTGAGTTTATCACTTTTTCATAAATATTTTTTATAAAAACAAGAGGTCAAAGTTGTGTTTTGAAGACCGTATCTCTGTCCTAAACGACTTCTAAATCCGATACGGAGGGAGTACTACTAATGTACTCCCTCCGTCCTGAAAAGAATGCAATTCTAGCACAGTGCAATGTTTTAGTATGTCAAGTTTGACTAATTATATATAAAAAATATATAAATAATTATGACATAAAATTAGTATCATTAGATTTGTTGAGATATATTTTCATAATATATTTATTTGGTGTCAAAAATATTAATACTTTTATCTATATATTCGGTCAAACATTGGACACGGAAATCAAAAAATGAACTAGAATTACATTCTTAACCGGACAGAGGTAGTACTATTGGCTACTATACACAGTAGGTAGTATCTAGGTACAATTTATTTAGTGGCGTAATTCTGTTGTTGGACTTATTTATTGGTACTACTTGTAGGAGATTATTATGATTTCTGGGACCATTATAGGTACAAATTTTGCTATATAAATCATCGATGAGATGTCTTGTACAGCTAGGCAGCGTCCTGGTGGCGCGGCTGTGTTGAAGTCGTGAATGAAGAACATAAATATATACACATATAATATGTATAATTTTCAAGAAAAAAAAGAAATATGCCATATATATATATATATATTAAGCAGCATGCTCCAAGCACTGTTGGATCAAAAGGAAAATAATGAACTATTAACCTGATGATTTCGTCTCTAATAAACTGTTAGGTATCTACGAGGAAATTACAAAACTCGTAGGGCCATTTGTTGACAAAGGAAAAACTCAAACCGAACCTAATAATAAACGTAAATTGCCTTTTTGAGTTGATCACTATTTATTTAGACGTAATGTTTTGTTTAGATATTTAACAAAAGCTATATAAGTAATAAAAAATCCAGAACTTATAATTTTGAACGAAAAGGTATCTTCTTCTATTGAGCACACAGGAGGGATCAGAGGTGGATCCTTACTGGAATATATATATTAAATATATATATTAAAAATAGCAAAGCAAATTACAGAAACAATAGTTCAGCATGCACGCGGCATGCACGATGACAGCGTGTTCTTACTGTCAAATAATCATCGGGCCCTATTCACTTGAGCTTATTAGCCGTATTATTTTAGCGAAATAACAGTGTTTTTCTCTTACAACACATTAATATCAACCATTTTTTCAGCCAGCCGAACAGGCCACTTGTTAGACAAGAGTGAGCACACTGATGGTACGGGTGTGTTTTGGTCTGGAAAATCAGGCGCCTGTACGTACATGTTAGGCTGTGGATCGGAGCTGCCAAACAGTCTCAGACCTTGTTTAGTTCCCTCAAAATTCCAAGTTTTTTCACTCTCTCTCCATCACATTAATTTTTAGCCACTTGCATGGAGTATTAAATGTAGGTAAAAAAATAACTAATTAAACAGTTTAGTTGGAAATCACGAGATGAATCTTTTGAGCCTAGTTGGTCCACGATTGGACAATATTTGCCAAATAAGACAAAAATGGTACTATTCATCAGTTTGAAATTTTTTTCAATCTAAACATGGCCTCAGTTAATTTACTACCAGTACAGTGTACTGCATATATATAATACACACACATATGCCCTGCACTTTTGTCTTGCATGCAAGCTATTGCTTCCATGCATTGCATGCGACCTTTTGGACTTTTTGTAGGATTAGTTAGTTAGGTCAGGGCGAAATTAAAGAATACTCCGTACACACTAGTGTAGCTAGCTTAGACTATCCGCACTCATTCATCCTCTATATCATCCTTTATATTGTCTAGTCATCGAGATTCTCTCCTCTATACTCATTTCTCCCGCACCCATCCATCCTCTATATCATCCTCTATCCACTGTGGGGTCCACTTGTCACTTTATCTAAATATATCCATGTGAGATTTAGTTTTGAAGTATTTATTGCAACAAATTCAATGGTGTAATCGGAATTTAATTTGGTTTTTTAGTTTATGAATTATAACATTTTTTAACTTAGAAAATCAATGGGGCCCGCCACTGACGCATGAACAGTAGCAGCAGCTGGCTCTCCGCGCGCGGCTGCGCCTGCCGTCCGTCCTCCTGTAAAATCGCACTCACCCGCTATATATGCCGGATGCTGTTTCGGATACCGGACCAGCTGGCATGGTAGCGTATCCCGGTGCGGAAGCTTTTTCCTCTAAACGCGTCCTGGAGTGAGATGTAGCGGATGCCGGTGCGACTAGTCTTAGTACTGCCGCATGCTACTGGTACGTAGCACCGATCCTACATGCATACTATGGCTGTGTTTAGATCCAAAATTTGGAGTGTCCAAATACACTGTAGCATTTCGTTTGTATTTGGTAATAATTGTCCAATCATTGACTAATTAGACTCAAAACGTTCGTCTCGCAAAGTATAACCAAATTGTGCAATTAGTTTTTAATTTTATCCACATTTAGTACTCCATATATGTATCGCAAGTTTGATGTGACGAGGAATCTTTTTTTTTTTTTGCATAGTGCACTTTTTAATGCATCTGAACACTGCCTATATGTACTATCATATATCGCCGGCGCCGCATAGCATATCTCGGTATCCTATACAAAGACAAGACGCGTACGCACAGTGCTAGTGCCACAGCGGCACTAGAGGCGAATGAGCTTTCAGCTCTCAGCCGCGCAGCACATGCACGCACAAAACCAAAACCAAAAACCGCGTCGCTTTGGCCTGTCTCTCCGTGTCCGATGATCCTGTGCAAGAACAAAAGCCGGCAGCAGCCATGCATGTGCCCGCGCCGCTCGCCCGAATAAAACTAGTAGTAATCAAGCCGCCCCAGCCGCGCGCGCCATCATCAACTAACCTAGTAATTAATATATAATTAACATCGATCCCGCTTGCTTTGTGGTTGTGGCTGTGGCCGCGCGCGCGCCGGAGGAGATCGCCGCGTCCGTGTCTGACAGCATGGCTAATAATACAACCCGCTGTCACGGCCCGTTTCCCTGTTCGTTTAAGCTATTCAGCGGAATCAACAGCCATCCAGCAGTGTTTTTCTCTCACAACAAACCAGCGAACAGTACTTTCAGCCACAATAAACCAACGAAACGAACAGGTTGTAGCTCGTTTACTCACCGTTGAACTCAAACGCTACGTGATGATATTGTATCTGTTTAGTCGACTGTTTATCTACTTTAAACAGCCGTTTTGGCCATTTAAGTAGTTGTTTAGCCAGCAAGTGTTCGCCAAGACGATAACACAGTTAGATGCTAATAACCAGCTACTTAGATCCAAATAGATCTAGCTAATTGTTAGCTGAATACCCAACTAACAACTATACCAGTTGGACCAAACTAGCTAATAGTAAGAGCTAATATTAGCTATGACCTATTAGCTAGCTAACTATTAGCCGCTAATGGATCCAAACAAGCCCTTAGCTACTATTAGCTGGGTATTAGTTGGGTATTAACTAAATATTAGTTTGATCTGTTTATTTTATATAAAGGAACTAGTTATCCGTCATCGTATATTGTTTTTCTCTCACAACAAAACAGCATCAACTAGCTTATCAGCCGCAGAAACCATCACCCGAACATGAGGTAAGTTTGCAACATACTCCCTCCGTCCCAGGTTTATTTGCACATCTAGGTCTAGGCGCGAAAACCAAGATGAAGCTAAAATGACGAAAGTGCCCCTGTGAAATATCTTGCGTCTTCTGCTGACAACGACCGCTCGCTGCCGCCGCCTTGGCTCCTCCTCAGGAGCGCGCTCCAGCTCCTCTGCACCGCACCTTCGGCCATGGCCCCAGCCCTTCGCCCTCCATGTCGTTGAAGATGCATCGACCCTCATCTTCCACCGCACACCGCACAGCACACCTTCTCCACCGCACCGGCGGTTGGGCCACGTCTTCCTCCTCCAAGCCGACGGGGCAGAGCGCGTGGCTGGCGCCGAGAGCGACACGGCGAGCATGCGGTGGGCGCGGTGGTGGGCGGCGAGGCGAGCTCGCAGACAGCACGGAGACCAAAGCTGCGAGAATCGGCGTGGACCAGGAGCGCAGCGAGTGTGTGCGGCCTCCGCGGAGGGTGGGGCTTCTGGGACAAGGAGCAGTCGAGCAGAGGATGCCCAGGTCGCAGGTCGGTGGCTCGCGACATAGGTCTGCAGCGGCGGGGCACGTCGTAGGAGAGCTGGCGGCGTGGACGCGTGGACGAACGGCGGCGCGGACGAGTTTCTGCATCATCTCACCGGAGCTGCGGAGGATGACGAGGGCGATGCGGTGACCTTCAGAGCCAAGCGGCGTGGAGGAGAACGACCGAGGCGATGCGGTGGAGGTTCGTGGCCGAGTGGACGAGGACGTTCTCGAGTCTTCGTCATTTTTTCCCTTTTTTTTCTCTTAAGTTTCTGTTATTTCCTTTTTCCTTGGTCCCACACGCTAGTAGTTTGTGGCTGGGAGAATGCTGCCGCACTGGTACTGGTACGAAGCAGCAGACATGATGTCCTACAAGTGCACGTTTAATTTGGGAAAAATTTTGAATCGCAGATGTACGAATATTTGTGGGACGGAGGGAGTATATATATGTATACAGTATTTCTCTTCTTTGTTTTATTCAAATTCAGAAATAAATTTTAGAAGATACTTATTCTACAATTACTTATTCTAAACCCTGGTGGATAGGATTTGATTGGATTGTAGAGGAGGGAGGACGAGGACGAGGACTGGCCTGCCGCGGCTACTACCGAATAGGGCTTGTTTAGATTCCAAACTTTGGAGGTAAAATTTGTATAGTAAGTGTCCTGTCATACTGTAGCAATTTTGTTTTTATTTGATAATAATTGTCCAAACATTGATTAATTAGGCTTAAAATATTCGTCTCATAAAGTACAACAAAATTGTGCAATTAGTTTTTGATTTCATCTATATTTAGTACTCTATATATGTGCCGACATTTTGATGTGATGAAGAATCTTTTTTTACATAATGAAATTTGGAAGTGAATTTGGCCCCTAGCTGTAGTAGGAGGCCGGGGAGCACAGCAGAGGCTGGCTCTGGCTATGGCTACCCTACGTGTAGGTAGGCGGACGTCGTCGCAAGGAGCCGGCCTTGGGCAGTGTGCGAGCGGCTGCACTGCATGCCCATGTCCTGACGCGCTTTCTTTCTCTTTCAGCGCCCCGCCCCGCCCCTCCGATCCCTTTGCTGGCTCTTATTGTCAGAACCGAGGCCATAGTACCCTGTGTTTTCTAGTGCTTGCCGATGGGAGGCAGCCCAGCTAGCTGCATGCCTGCCTGCAACTCTCACTACTTCTACTTGGCGTCACGCTTAGTAAAACTAATACTATATGTAATACATAGTTAATTACCTCTGTCAATGACTAATATATGGCCTGTCTCTTTCGAGTGTACTCTTAGCTACGTACTTATATAGTGCACGTTGTTTCCTCTGTACTAGTACTAATATACTACTACTAGGAGTGAGAGTGAGTGGGAGTTTATATTTGGGATCACAGTTAGCTAGGCTAATCAGGCTGCTTATTAGTTTATTACTACTATAGCCACATACTTAGATAATACTGCTTCTCTTCTCTGTACTTGCTCTTGCGCATGTGACTATGTGAGCATGGGCGGATTTAAGGGTATTCCCCTGTATTCCTGGGAATACCCAACATTTTTGTACACCTTTAAGTATATATGTGTATATACTTGTATATATATGGGTATAATACTATCTTCTCTGATATTTTCGCGACATTTGAGCCCAAACAGCAAAACAAACGGCCTTTTGGCCTCGCTTCCATAACCCCAAGCCGGCCCCGTCGGCCCACTAGCCCTCCCACCTCAGTTTCCTCATGGTCACACACCCCCTCAGCCTCGTCACGGACTCACGGTCACACACGGAGGCGGAGTCGCATCACGGGCACGTCACGGGCGCACTGCAAACCCTAGGTGCCTAGGTGGCGGCTGGCGGCAAGGCGAGGCGGCGGCCGGTGCGGAGCGGGCTGCGGCCGGCGGCGCACGCCGCGCGCGGCCAGCAGAAGCCGCAAGGCAGCAGCAGCTAGCAGGGGAGCAGGCGACAGGCGACTAGGCGAGCAGCAGCGCTTCATCAGCGGCTGAGCAAGTGAGCAGAGCGGCAGCGGCCAGCGACATCGAGCACAGGTGTCTATTCTTCGTACTCCGGTTCTTGGATTTTGGATTCTTGGTTGCAAATATTGGTTTAGAGACATAGAGATAGAGTTCAGTAGTTTACTGATTTATGTCATGAATTATGTGAAGAACAAATTGAGAAATAAGATTGGGGATCAATACTTGAATGATTGCTTAGTTACATTTATTGAGCGGGAGTTCTTTCTATAAGTTAAGGACAAATACATATCAACCGCTTCCAAACCATGAATAATCGCAGGATTAAAGCAACATTATAATATTTTGTAAGTTCTCTTTATTAATTATCAGTTTGTTTCATGCATATTTTAGAGCTGATTAGCTGAACAATTTGTCATTCGACTATTTTTTGACTTTAGTTATCTGTGGAAATACCCAAATTTTGATTCCTGGCTCCGCCACTTATGTGAGTGACCGAGCACTCTACTCTTCTTGGAGGTTAGTCGTCGAGTTGGAGCTAGCTATGTCTCCGATCCCGGCGACCCAGCCTCCGTCCAACAATAATAATGCAGTCCTCGTTTTTGAGTTTGCTTTAACTAACTCTACATAAAAAATTACTAACATTTACAATACCGAATAAGTATTATTAGACTAGTCAACGGGGGATATATTTTTAACAGTAAATCTATCTAGAATTACAAATTAAATGCTAACAGATACTTTCTATAGATAAACATAGTGGTAGCTGCCAAAAAAAACACACAAAGGATTAATCTTGCTACAACAATTTCAGTTTACGCTCAAACCGAAAGTATCTACTCGATCCAGATCATATGCATGTTTGTGTAGTATATACTTATGAACGGCAGCTCAAATCAACAGCAATGCATGGTTCAGAAAACCAGAAGCTAGCACACCCACTGCACGATGCACCTGCGACCTCAGCTCTGCCTGAGACAAAATTTCCCGGCTTTAGCGATCGAGCTTGCATCAGATGATGCAGGGCGATGATGCCCTTCTGCGTGCGTTCACTGTTGCAAGCGCGTACAGTAAGTGCTCGCTCGTTTACATGGAACAGTGCACACAGGCACAGGGGATACAGGATGATACTGTGCACTGTGCCGGCTGCGAGGGAGAGCACAATCTCCACGGCGTACTACGCGCTACTGCTAACTGCTCCGAGCTCCGAGCTACTGTAGTAGCTAGCCGGCGACGGCGAGGCTAGCACGACGACTGAGCAGGCTCAGAGGAAGCCAGCCAGCAGCCATCTCTGCTGCGGCTGCAGGTCGATCCCTGCCTGGACCTGGATTGAATGCATGGGTCGCATAGCATGGGCATGGACGGCGGTGGATGGGCCGCGCCGCCCCGCCCCGGCCGGCCGGCCGGTGAATGGCGAAGCCTGCCTGAAGCGCGTCAGAGCTGAGCTGGAGAGCTCGCTGGGACGGAGACACAGGGGCGCGTCAGAGCTGAGCTGGAGAGCCCTTGCCCTTGTTCAGTTCCCGATTCGGGAGTGGCCGAATTGCTACAGTTTGCTACAGTGCACATTAAATACGCACTGTAGCAATTCGTTTGTATTTTGTAAAAATTGTCTAAACTTTGACTAATTAGGCTCAAAATGTTCGTCTCGCAAAGTACAACAAAATTGTGCAATTAGTTTTTAATTTCATCTATATTTAGTACTCCATACATGTGCCGGTATTTTGATGTGATGGGAATCTTCTTTTTGTATAGTAGAATTTGGGGAGAGAAGTTGGGAACTAAACAAGGCCCTTGTTTAGTTCCCAAATTCTACCTCTAAATTTCACTATGCAAAAAAAAAGATTCTCATCACATTAAAATATCGGCACATGCATGCAGTACTAAATATAGATGAAATTAAAAACTAATTACACAGTTTTGTTGTACTTTGCGAGACGAACATTTTGAGCCTAATTAGTCAAAGTTTGGACAATTTTTACCAAATACAAACGAAATGCTACAGTGCGCATTTAATGGTCAATGTTCCAACTCGGGACGCCTAAATCGGGAACTGGGCCCGTTTAGTTTCCAAAAAATTTTGCAAAATTTTTCAGATTCCCCGTCACATCAAAGGTTTGGACACATGCTTGAAGCATTAAATATAGATAAAAATAAAACTAATTACACAGTTGAGACGAAATGAAAGAGACGAATCTTTTAAGCCTAATTAGACTCTGATTAGACACTAATTGCCAAATAACAATAAAAAGTGCTACCATACTATTTTACCAAAAATTTAGCAACTAAACCGGCCCTAAACACGGATGCAGTGAGCCAGTCTGCTGCACTGCATGCTCCTCTGATCTCTGGCCTCTGGCCGGCTGGGGCAGCCTACCTGCTGCCGCCTCTGCCGGCGTGGTCCTCTCCACCTTCGTCTCAACTCCTCTGACACCAGTGCGCGCCCGGCAACGGCAAAGCCAGATCCAGTTCATAGTGCTCGTCAGAAACCGGCCGGACACCACGTAAGCATGCATGCCTGGACAATAATCATCACAGTACGCCTTTACTTCAATTATCATCATCGTCGTCTTTTTTTCCTTCTCTGAAACGACATGAATTCGAACTTGTTTGCTGCTGTACTTGGGTACCGTTTGGTCCTTAGAGATTTTAAGAATGTAGATATAAAAAATCTAGTACATTGTATTGGATTTTCGTGTTTGTGTAGTAAAATCTACTGGAATCTAGATTGTTTGGAGGGTTTTTAGAATTCTATAAGATTTAGTTTTTTTAAAAAAAATTATGTATCCAAACGGAACCTTAGTAGGTTGAGTACTCACATTTGCTTTGACCAGGATTTCTCTCAGCACATTTGTGAAAAAAGTGAATGCACGACAAGAAAGAAAAGAGTGGTGGATTCAGCTGCTGACCTAATTATGGCGCTGTAGTACACATATACTGTCTCTATGTGATCATGACATCACTGTACCGCTCCTGTAATTGTTAATTAGTTTAAGGAGCACTGTAATTAACAACTGCCATGGCCGATGGATGGATGGATGGATGGGTGGATGCTTCTTTCGTTTTGTCGGCTACCTTGTCGAGGCCTCCGATCCCACTCAACTTTTTCTAGCCAGATAGCGCAAATTACGGCCAGCTTTAGGTGTTTGCGAGTAGGAACCTTCTCGATTCCTTACCCACTCTGTCGTCGTTGCTTAACCATAGCCATATACATACTCCCACCAACAACACAAAAAAAAAACTCCCGAGCGGTCAAATAATATGAAATTTATAATAAATATATTTGCAAATATATTAATACCTATGATGCATAATAAGTATTATTAATTAAGCATGGAATATATTTTCATAATACATACTCCAGTTTTTTTATTAATTAAGCATGGAGTATATTTAAAATATAAGAGGTGTTTTGGACTGCTCCGCTCCACGTTTTTCAGCTTCATTTCACGTTTTTAGCCAAACGGTTTCAGCTTCACGCACTTTGTTTGAGGGAAAAGGGTGGAGTTATGAGAGCACATAAAGAGTTGCTCCATAAACTTCAGTTTTTTATGGAGCTACTTCATGGTGGAGTTTGTAGAAATACCCCCTAAATGTCATACTTTTTTTTCTGTAAGCCTAATTTAAATTTGGAAAGAAAAAAAACCACTGCTCTGAAAACAGGATTTACATTTTTTTTAGAAATATTCATATAGAGTGCCTGCATATGTAGACTACACTAAAAAGCTGTTAGGGTATAATTGGTGGAGCTGGCAGCCTTGGCTGCCTGCCAAGCGACAACCTCCTGCCATCAATTTGAGTCATCTAACAGCTATAATTGATACCTGGCAGGCACCAACCAAACACAGTTTTACTCCCATCACTACCGGAAACATAGCCTTTGTCGAGGGCTTCCGGCTTTACCGAGAGCTAAATATCAGGCACTCGGCAAAGGTCCTCTTTGCCGAGGGCCGGCCCAAAGAGCCCTCGGCAAAGAGGCCTCTGCCGAGGGCTTGGCCCTCGGCAAAAAAAAATCTTTGCCGAGGACCTCCCTATTGGCCCTAGGCAAAGAGTCTTTGCCGAGGGCCTACCTTATAGCCCTCGGCAAAGAGATTTTTTAAAATATATTTTGAGACACTAAATTAACTCAAATAAAAAAGTTATCTACTACAAAATTGTCTAACTTTTTAAGATCTACAAAGTATATATTGGTCATTTCTTCATTTAACAAATCAATAGTAATGTTGTTCACAAAATCTACATCTCTCTGATAAGTTTCATGAAACTACTAGAGAGGATATATAAGGATTGTGAAATACGTTAGAACCACCACGTCGGTTGAACAAATGACCAAACAACCAAAATAAAGTTTGTAGATCTTGAGAAATTATAAAATGTTGTAGTTGAAAACTTTTTTATTTGAGTTAATTTAGTGCCTCAAAATGTATTTTGAAAAATCTCTTTGCCGAGGGCCTACATTATGGTCCTCGGCAAAGAGGGTCTTTGCCGAGGGCCTACCTTATGGTCCTCGGCAAAGAGATTTTTTAAAAAGTCTCAGATGGAAAAACACTCTAAACGAAAGTTGTAGATCTTGAAAAGTTATAAAACTTTATAGTTGACAACTTTTTTATTTGAAAGCATCTAATTGAGGATATTTATATCTAAAGTTTGAAATTTAAAATTTCAAATTTTAAAAAAAGTCTTGGATGGAAAAACACTCTAAACGAAAGTTGTAGATCTCGAAAAATTATGAAACTTTGTAGTTGACAACTTTTTCATTTGAAAGCATCTAATTACCGATAATTGCGTCTTAAGTTTGAAATTTGAAATTTGAAATTTTGAAAAAAAAAACCTCGGATGGAGAAACACTCGAAAGTTGTAGATCTCGAAAAGTTACGAAACTTTGTAGTTGACAACTTTTTCATTTTAATTCGTTTAGTGCCTCAAACAATTAATTTACACTCGATTTGTTATAACATATGGGGAATCGAAATGGAATATAAACACAAGTGACAGAGGGTTGGAGTGGTTAGAGGAGGTAAGTGAGAGAGGGCGTGAGAGGTCACGAGTTCAAATCCCACCGACCACGACTTTACAAATAGCGTCAAAAATATTGTGTAAAATGCTACAAAAAATATCCCGTGGGTGGCTCGTCGACGCCTCAAAAAAATTATTTTGCTATTTTTTTCGGGGTTTTTTTATTTACATTTTGCCGTAGCGTCAAAAATATTGTGTAAAATGCTACAAAAAAATCCTGTGGGTGGGGGTGATGGCTCGTCGACGCCTAAAAAAATAAAATTATTTTGCTATTTTTTTCGGGGTTTTTTTATTTATATTTTGCCGAGGGTTTTTCTTTGCCGAGGGTTTTTTTTTCCCTCGGCAAAGACTTCTTCGCTGACTCAAAATTTCCTGAGGGCTCTTTCTGAGGGCTGCCCTCGGCAAAGCCTTTGCCGAGGGTTTTTGGGCCTTTGCCGCCCTCGGCAAAGAACCCGAATCCAGTAGTGCATAAGCACTAGGTTAGGACTTCAGGTTTAGAACTTCGTTGCTCTGTCGTCCCCTAGCAGTAGCATTTTTAATGATCATTTATCTGCTGTTTTTTTTTTCTAATTTTCATTGTTTATTTGCGTGCTTGATAGGAAAGATGTGTACTTATGTGCCATTAGTTAAGCTTTGCTTAGCTGAGCAAACCTCTTAACAGGTAGTTAATTTGTCCACATATGTACATCTTTCCTATCTGCTCATTGTCAAACCTACCTAGCTAGCACACACACAATCTAACACAGCTGGTGTAAAGTGTGTAACGATCTAGCTAGCCATAGCGTCTGGAGAAGAAGAAAGAACCATCAAAACTAAACCGATTGAGACCGTACAGTGCGCACAAGCGCACAGCTAACTACATAATTAATGAGAGCCTTCCAAATCGAACAATCTGTTTTCCTAACATGATAGTAAGTAGTATCTAGACCCTATAGTTGATGTTGTGAGATTTTGATCTCTTACACCGGTTAGGAAAGCAACGTAACCTATGTATATGGCCCATCTATTCCGTGTCCTCCTGCTGCTGCTCAACTATGCATCCAACTAATTAATATTTATATATGTATTGTTTGGTAATGCTCAATTATGTATGATTATCACTGCTGGTCATACAACCTGCCAGTGATAGGTATCATTGTCGGGTTGTACTACCAACCTGCAGTGATTCTCTAATTCTAGGAATTTGAAATTTTGACTCAACGTGTAGCGTACATCCTTATCTTCCCCTCCCTCACCCCTGGCGCGAGGGATGGTGTTTCTTCCCCTCCCTCACCCCAATGTAGGTGGTGGATCCTCCATTCCCAACCCTGGCGCGAGGGATGGTGTTTTTTCCTTTTGTTTTATTTTTTGAAATAGGCATCACCGCTAGCTGGATGAGCAGTGGGCAATAAAACGTCAAGGCTAGCACTGATAATTACCCGTTGTCTATTCAAAATCTAGTAGAGTGGGTAGTAGATCCAAAAAACTGACCCCCTTGCCTGCGCCGTGCACCTAGGGCAGCTCGGGGTGAAACCCTAGCCACTGCACCGCCATCCCCTTCCGCTCCAACACAGGCCTCGCTGTTGCCTGAGTGTGCCGCCGGAAGCCTAGGGTGGCCACAAGGAGAGCGGCGATGGGGCGTTTCTCTCCCTATAGTGGCAGATAGAGCGTGGATTTGGGGCAGCGGTCAGCGGCTGACACGACGCCGTAGATTCAAAGGTGGCGCAACCGCGACTTCCCTTGGTAAGGGCCATGGATGGCGATGGCGTTCCCGCGTCTAGTGGCAACAAGCCCACAACGTCGGGTGCCACGAAGGCGGCGGCGGGAGTGAGGGACGTGCTGGTGGTGGTGCTCTGCCCGCCCAGATCTGCAGCTCGGTGATGCGGCAACAGCTTTGTGGTCCGGATCCACTCGGTGCAGGCCGAGTTTTGCATGGTGACTTCAGTCATCGCCATCCCATTCCTCTCCTCTCCTTCCTTTCCCTGCCAAGGATCGGAGTGCCTCGATGGATGGGGAATGGTGCGATCGAGTCGGCTTGGTGCCAGGCAATGGCGTGGCCGGATTTCGGCCATGTGGAGACCGGTGGCCAGGACGGGGCATAGCAATGTGCCGCAGTGCGGTGTGATGCCCAATGGAGGTCCAATGTCTCGCTGGCTACGATGTGGCACGGGTTGGCGGTGATTGCATGGCACTGCCAGGCAGTGGGAGGATGTGTTGTAGGCCATGGCGCGGCTAGGCAGCATAGGGTGGCTACACAACGGAGGTGACTTCGGTGTAGTGTACGCGGAGGTGGTGGTGGAGCAGTGGTTAGCCGGCGACGCCGTGGTGGTGTGGCCGGTGGAGGCTTGGTTGGTTGTGTGCCAATGCCATGGTGGCGCGACTGGTGGTCAAGTATGGTGGTGGTTGTGTGGTTTGTGGCAACCAACATTGGTGCAATGGTGGCCGAGCAGGCAGCATGGTGCACTGTGTGGTTGCAGAGGTCTTTGGGGGCGTTCTGTAGGGGGTGGCAGCATTTAGCCTAGCAACTATACGTGAGGATCGGCGCCACGGTGACTTGCCATGCATATCTGTGGCCTATTTGTCGTGGCGGTGACATCCAGATAGATGCATCTCTTGTGGACGTGTAATGGCGATTGACATTGTTTTGCAATGTCCAACTCAGTATGCTACCTTGTGGGATTTCGACGACTGGACACGACGGTGGCGGCCTATATGCTTCGGCATGGCAACCTTGTATTTGGGGGAGGGGGCTCTCGGGGTGAAAGTCTTGCTTGACTTCTTGCCGATGCCAACAATGATGATGCATCAGCGCCATGTCCCTCCTTGGAGCCATTATTGTTATGAGGCCCCATCCTTTTGAGATTTTCTCTTATTGAAATGCCATGTACTGCAATAACGGCGTTTGTGGACATCGTTCCCTCCTTGGATGCAACGCAAATGGAGATCCTCCATTGTGCCCACGCTGATTGTCCTTGCCATGGTGGTGGATGGTGGCGACCCGCGAGGGCCGACGACGGCTTGACTGGAAGTGGTCCGGTCGCGAAGACAGGCGCACACATGCCAATGACTAAGTTTGCTTCGGCAGCGATGGATAGCTGAAGGCGTCTTCCTTTGGTCGTTCTTATGGCGGCGCAACAATTGTAGCCCTGAGGCTGTTTCGTCGGCAAGTGTGTTTCTGTGGTGGTTGTCGTGGTGTTGCTCCTTTTGTGAGGGTGGTTGGTTTTGTTTTGTTTTTTAATAAGATTTTGTTGTACTTTGCTTCTACATGCACAACAAAATTCTTGTTGGTGGCTTTCAAACAATCCAGCAAGTCGTAGGTTAGTGACTAATATGATAATAAATTTCTTGACTACCAGCCATTGAGAAATGGCAAACTAGTGTGTAAGACTTTCTACTTCTTAATACAAAGATACGCACACTCGTGCGTATTCGAGAAAGAAAAATAAAGAAAAAAATCATATATTTGTGGTTTGGTCCGACTACATCTTCCGCTCGCATGGCTATGAAAAGATCAGTCTCTGTTTCATCAAAATCGTCGTCGTCGACCTCTCTCCTCCCGCAGGAGACTCGTGTGGATTTGTATGGGTCTCGTCTCGGTCGTCCATACACCAGACCGGATTGCCGACACATCCGCCGAGCTGCCCGAGTCAGAATGTCAGATGCGGACATCGCGCCAAGCCAACAACTGACGGAACGGAGCGGTGCCGCTAGCTGCAGACATGAAGGCGAGGCCAGATCGATCAATCAGTGTGCTCAGGCTTGCGAAGGAGGTACAGTGGCATGCCATGTACAGTACATATGCATGTACGTACGTGTATTGTATATACGAACAAGCAAGTTCTCGCGTGCATGTACTGTCCGTGGCGCCGGCCGGGTTCATGATGAGTGCACCGAACTGACAGCACCAAAAGCTACACCGACTGCGAGGAGCCAAATAATACACATTGCTAAGGTATTCAACAACGTACGTGTTGTGCTTTGTTTACACATGCCGCAGCCACTTTTGTTCGTAACATAGACAACGAGCGTTGTTCGACAGAAATTCTGCAATGCGTGTCACTGCTACAGCTACAACCTGTAATTGGGAAATGGGCAGTGCTCATAAATGCAGGTTGTTCTGTGATTACGAACTAAAATAACACTTGTCCAGATGCAAAGTCAACCTTTACGAAGGAAAATGATGGCGTTGGATGACTACGACAACTGTGTTCTTTGTAACCTTGCCTTGGAGGAAATTAATCTCTTGTCCATCTCTTCCTGGCCTTCCCATTTGCAAGATCATGTTGGGCAACCCTTGGTATGCTGGTTATTCAGCAGCCTTTAGATCCATTTGGAACCTTGGTATCAGTTACAATTACAATTACCTTTTTCATGGGGATTATTGTCACCATGTGCTGGTCCATCGCGATTGTCCGAAATGATGCTATTTTCCAGCATGTGCAACCATCAGTCGATCACTGTAAGACAACCTCTTCAAGGGAATTTGTTAAAGTTATACTTAGAGCAAAAGGAAGCCCATCACCTTTGTTTGCTCAATGGCTAGAAGCTTATGTGTAATTCTGCAAATTTTTTTTCATTTTTTTCTTTGTCTTTTGATTCACGCTGTAAGAACTCTTTCCTTTTTAATAAAAGCACGGTAGGGGGAGCACCCTCTCCTGTTTCCCTAGAAAAACAGTTAACCTCTTACAACTGAAGTTTGTAATCTTACAACCGAAGTGCAATACATCGTTAAGATATATCGATCATACTATCCAGATAGAGATTTTTAGATTTTTATTTGTGTCCACTCTAGCTCTGATTAGGAGATGGTAATGCTGATATAGATAGATAGATGCAGCTTCAAAGATGGCCAAAACAGAAGGGACAAAGAAACCCATAGGTAGGTCTCTTGGGTCACTGTTGGAAAGATGAGGAGAGAAGGAAAAGACGATTTTTTCCCACCGCCTGGTGGGCCAGGCTCCGATTATAACACCTTGACTTGTGGCTCTGCAAAAGAAGATTACTTACTCCCGAATCCTCTTGTTTGATTTGAACCTAACGTGAGCCCTGTCCAAGCTCTCGTCTTGTTTTGTGGAAAAGACAAATTCTGATCTTGTGATGATGAGGTTTGAATGTGTCAGCCCAGCCTTCGGTCACTGCATTTAGCCACAAGACCAAAAGAAACAACAGAACATGACTGTCTCTTTTCTTTTTTTTTTTTGAAGAGAGCAAGAAAGAGAGAAGACCTTTAGTTTTATTTATGATGAGATGCAGTATGATTATGATGTGTATATCTCCATCAGTGTCAGAGTGTCAAATACTACATACTTTCTGCTTGTGATGGGATATTGGAATTAGAAGATGTTGGGTGTCATGTGATGTCCGCTTTAATTTTCGTTATTATATACTTTGTTATTATATCCTGGCCGGCAGGTCGGCCCATCTGCCTTTGTTGGTGCTCTTTTGCAGAAAGTCCGGTGTGTTTGTTACCTTTGAGCCCAAAGCCCACCCAGTCCGTCCCGTTCTCGGTCCAAGCAGCCTTTTTGTTGTTTTGTTGTACGCGGACAACCAGCATGATGCATGATGAGCCAATTGATTAGATTCCTCGGAGGCTGTCTAGCACTGGGCTATTTCATTTTCAGCTACTAATCAGTATGATTATTTGGAAGATGCTTATAAGAGCGATAAATGTTGTTAATATACTGAGTTAGTGACTTCGTTACTCTACACACATATATTGGTGAAGCCATCGCCCGACCGATTCATCGGCGAAGCGCAAAGAAAATTTCCTTTTTATCAAAGAGAAATACTGTATTTTTCTACGTAAATGTTTTTATTATGACAATTGTTTGGACTCAGTATAAATTTCTAGTCTACAGAGTGTTTTTGAGTGTTTGTAAGAAATAAATGAGCATCTGGTGTTTAATTAAAAAGAGCAATCAACATGATGATGATCCCGCAATCAGTTCGCATGATTAAGAGTGGCAGCATATGCTTAGCACATGACATTAAAGCACACGGCGCCGAAAAGACACTGTTTGGCTCTTTTGCTTTGGGTCTCGCTCTCTCTTCTTTTTCAACTGCATGCATTTCTCTCTCTCTTTTTGGAGGACCAACGAACCACAGTGGATTCCAAAGTAGGAGTAGGCCGACAAGTAGCATCACCTTCTCCTAGGCAGGCGCTTCCCGGCAAAATATGGCCTAATATCCAGTGCCAAAACAAGAAAATAATGATAAATATCAATATATTACTTATATTGCTAAGTACAACAGTGTAGACCAAAGATTATACCTGTTGTATAACCATCATTTGAAAAGCGATATTCTTTTAGCATTCTTTAAAATGAAATCTTCAATGATATATTCATAATCAATCATCTCCAGCATGTCACTCTTAAGTGCTATTAACACTAATGCATTAAGTCTTTCTTGTACTCCTGCAGGCCACGTTTATGGGCCAAAGAAGACAGTTGTGGCTGCTTTACTAATTAAAACAAAACCCAAAACTACTGTATATAATTAGTATACTTAGTAAATCTTGGATCCCATGAGTTTTGGGGGTCCTGTTCGGTCGCATAGCCCGCACGGCCCAGGGACGCCCCTGCTCCTATAGGGACTAGAACGAGTCAAAAACACCATCTTTTTTTTTAATTAAGGGTAAGTCTGGCCAGAACTCGACGATCAGGTGCAAAAGAAAACAAGTAAAATATATATACTCCTACTTGTTGAACCTTACACACCACAAAGGGTTAAGACGGGTCGTAGTAAAAAGGAGAAGATCCTTCTTAAAAAAGAAAGGCAGATGAGGGTTACAAAAGGAAAAGGAAGAAAGAACTGGTGGTATGTATTAGGGCTTTAGGCCCATTTAGCATCCAATTATGCCCAAAAATAAATCCCCAACCAACGACCACCGTTGGGCCTACGTTCCGGAACAGGCCACGATGGACCGCACGATGCTTTGCCCATGAGAAATCCACTCGTGGGCCGTATCTGTCTTGTGAGGATCGATGCCTCTTATTCTTTATTTTGGAAGTATCAAACAAAACAAAAAAAATCGAACCATCAGCATGTATTGTTGGATGAACAGTGATAATGAAGTCTCACATAGGAGTAGAGTCAACAATATAGATATAATGCCACACGATCATAATAAAGTACGACAACCATTTTTCTCGAACACACACAAACAATACAATCACAAACGACATGCATGCAGATGAACAGGACCAACATATACATGTCTATTAGAGCCACGTACAGGGACGACTACGCATGCTATCACCAAACAAGCGGGCGGTAAATAAGCGGTTCATCATCCGCAGCATTGGGCTTGCAGTAATTCTTATTCGTTATTACAATACCTCGGTTGCATGCATTATATATATTGCTGCTTGCTTGGTGATGCATGGACTAGTAATAACTTGCATTGGCGTGCATGCAGTACGTGCTCTCGTGGAGGCCGGAGCAGCATCCATGGCGGCGGCAATGCAGGTAGATATATAGGTAGCAGCAGGCAGCGCTGGCTGGTGATGGATGCTAGCCAAGGCGGAGGTCGTGGGAGCCGTAGGCCATGCCGTGCAGGTTGGGCTGGCTGGGCACCACGCGGAAGGCGTACATGTCCGGCGCGCCGCCGCCCAGCGCCGCTGCCGCGCCGTCCCAGCCGCCGGCGCCCGTGTGGTCCACGAACCCGAACGCCGGGTCCTCGCGCATGCCCTGCAGCACGCACGTGTCCAGTAATCGATTAATTAGATGCATGATCAGTAAGTAAATAAATAAATTAATAGATACATCTACCAGCGCTAGCTGAGATTTATTTAGTGTACTGTAATGATCACGCACCAGCTCCTGCTGCAGGTTCTTGTACGCCTCATACGAGTGCTTCACCTGCATGCATGCACGGGCAGTGTAATTCAGCAACATTGCAAGGTCTATACAATTCGAAAACTTAAAAAAATATTACATACAGGGACTAATTTTATCTCACAAATGTTACAATCAGAGACTAATTTTATGTCACAAATATTAGTCTTTTTTCTATTCAATTCGATCAAACTTTAAAATTCTAACTAATTATATTCAGGACAAAGAGAGTAATGAATAGGCCTAAAGAAAGTCGAAAATACTGCCTCCCTTCTTTGCAGTTTTTAGGAAGAAGCAACCGTCTAGCAATGTCATTTTCTGGGATATATGAAGCTAGCTCAGTTCATAGGAATAGCTTAAACAAGGTCCTCTTTGTTTGCTCGGTGACTATGCTTCTCCCTTGACTAT
This sequence comes from Saccharum spontaneum, assembly GCA_022457205.1. Lineage (NCBI taxonomy): Eukaryota > Viridiplantae > Streptophyta > Magnoliopsida > Poales > Poaceae > Saccharum > Saccharum spontaneum. The sequence goes on from CM039615.1 coordinate 59,635,958, forward strand.
GCTTCTAAACACCAGCCATTTATGTTTTCGTGCAGCATTTCTAGCTAGTGTGGTACAACTATATACATGGTCATGTATATGTGTTGGTGCCTTGGTGGTCATATACTCATATTTGCCTGCTGGTGAGTGGTGACTAGCCAGTCCCACTAAGAAGTATATAGCAACAGGAAAAGTCAAATGCATTACACTACAAACAGAAGACAAGATAACAAATGCTGTATATATATAGTCTTCATATCACCCATATGACACCAGGACATGCTGTAGGGAAAACACTATTCAACTTGAACTGTAATGAGCTGATCTGACATAGTGAGGCCTGCTCCAATGCATCAGAAGAATTTTAGGTGCTTGTTTGATAATAAGTTTGATTCCCTATTGGAGTTTCTGTACAAAAGAAACAGAAATGCTTCCTTTTGTCGAAGAAAAATCTAGGGAAAAAAAGTCAATTCTTTGTACTCTGGCAATAATTATTCTAACTGCATTTTCTTTTTTAACGAACATAACTGCAATGTATACATGTCTATATATATTTATGATGTGGGAGTGGGAGAACAGGCATACTATGCAACTCATAGCTCAAAGAAAGGGTGAGCTAGCTATTTGCATCTCATGGACAACATATGTGTCCTTCACATGGTGGGGGTGAGGTGCCAGATCGAGAGAGAAATATTTGGGCGATTTGAAGATGAACTGGATGCAATGTTTCACTCAATATACACAGTACATGGCTGTGTACGTATTGACAGGCTACATTCAGTAACAATCAAGCCAGAGTACTTCCATACTAATGAGTTCCATTTCCATACTTCTGCAAATCATAAAGCCTACACTTTGGTCCTTATCTGTGGGTGTATCATGCCATAGTGCAAAATCATAAAAATCAGTGCTTAACATGCTACTACCAGATAGCAGGGGGACCAAATAAGCACACGATCTGTAGGCGGCAGTCTTAGCTAGCTAGCAGGCTTAACGAGAGAGATCGACATGCATGCTCCGATCCAACACTAGTGTCCTTGCTCGTTCTCAATTCATTCTAGCTTCTAAAAGACAGAGACCAATGCGCCTACTGATTGAATACAGCATTGCATACAATGTGTATGAGTGCGTGCATGCGAGCACATGAGATGGACCAAGATCTAGCAGTTCTACAACGTGGAGCTACTTTCAGTAGAGCCTCAGATTGACACGGAGAAGGAGTTGAGTGTGGAAAGGCACAGACATGCATGCTATTGTACACTGGACAATAGCTTGCGGGTTTCAGCTTGAGGCGTGGTGATGTCTGTTAGATATTTGCGTTCATCACTACTTGAAGAGTCAAATGTGCAAGTACAAAGATTTGAAGGTGGATGTGGTTGCATGTCTGTTCGGTTTTGTTGGTATATTTAAGTAGATGAGCTAGAGAAGTATTGACAGGGAGATTTGGTAAGCAATTTATTATCAGTTATGCATATCTTATTTAAGCTGCAAATGATTTATTTAAACAAGCCATATATACTTAAATAAGATAAAAGAAAATCTGGATAGGCTGAAAAGGTTTGGGCTCAGCGTCTAAGGGCGCCAGAAAAGGTTTTTGGAAACATTAGCATGTCCACTAGACCAAATTAAGAAACTTACAAGTGATGGCAAAGGACTAAAGGAGGAGGAAGATGTAGGTGTAGGTGCAGATAAATATATTTCTTGACAAATTGGGATCATCTAGCCCTCATAATCGCCCAATTGACCTATGAGACAATAATCTTTGTGCAGTGTATTACTAAACACATAATGCTTGGTTTTCTTACCTTTTTCTTGTAGGTTTCAGTCTGTGTGGTGATCACATGATACTGAAAAATCAAATGAGAAAAGGGTCAGCAAAAGAGGTAGGGAAGATGAAAACAAGGACATGAGATGAAATTATTCAAGATCTTAAAAACTAGAAGCAACAATTCTCTATGTGATCCCACCTTTTATTTTGAGAATAAGAATTAATTCTTGTAGACTAAAAGAAAATCGAAGATAAATTTAATGTTGTTGTTTGAGGTAAAAAAAAAAAGAAAACCTGACAGCTTAGATGCATCGACACTGAAACTGAATTAGTGTACAAGAGATGCATCTGTTTCTCCCAGTAAAGTATCCTAGATCTTCTTTTTTTTTTTAACTTCACAAGCACAAGAAAACACCCGCGAACAAATTAACAACACGCCAGAGAGAAGATCTAGGTCTATATAATAGTGAAAAAACAAGATTCAAAACCAAATCAGGAAACATGCTCAAATTAAAGATCTACCAACAAGGAGCATGAAATATGAACAGATCTGAAGAGCGCATCAGTCTGCAGAAGAAATAGATCTAGCTAGCTACCAGCTAACTAGCTAGGAGCTGAAGCAAGAGATTAGGGTTTGTACGTGCCTTCCTATGGCGAACCTCCTTGAGAGCCGCATCAACATTTTGCTCAAGACCGCGCAACTCGTCGAACTCCAGAGTGTCCAGATCCTCGCCCATCCTTTGCCTGATTGATGAACACACAAATCAGCAAGCCTCGGAATTAATTAATATGAAGTTGCGGATTAATCCCTCATATATGATAAGAAATAAATAAATAAACCCAACAAGAGAGAAAGAAGCAAGAAGAGGAAAGTGGTTTTTCTGCCGTGCTGATGATGACCTAATCTCTGTGCGCAGGTTGCGATTGATGTCCTTGAGATGGCTCAGCGTGCGCTGCATATTCTGCAGAGACATATAGTTAGTGAAACCAATAAATTAAGGCATGTTAATCTTTTAGATCTCATCATCTCATGGACGAACATGTGAAGAGTAAAGCAGCGAGCGAGTGGTTTGCTTGAGTGAAACAAAAGAGATGAGGTATATGCAGCAGGCAAGGAAGAAAGACGAAAAGGAGACGAGTATGACTGACCTCATACTGCTCGTTCCATAGGCTGGTCCCGATGGCCTGCTGGTATCGGTCAAAGATGGTCTTGATGCTGCGGGCAATCACCAGCCAAGAATTAACACGCAGATCGATCAGCCACCGACGGAGAAGCAAGCAGGAGGAGGAAGGAAGCAAGCAAAGCAAGAACTACTGACTCGGTCCCGGGGCTGCAGAACTCGTGGTACTTGCCGGTGGAGGAGAACATGATGATGGCGACCTGGGCGTCGCAGAGCACGGTGAGCTCGCGCGCCTTCTTCATGATCCCCGTGCGGCGCTTGGAGTAGGTCACCTGCCGGTTGGTGGCGTTCTCGATCCGCTTGATCTCGATCTTGCCGCGCCCCATCGTCGGTGGCGTCGTCTCGGGACGGCGGCGCGGATCCTCCTCCGCCGCCGGCTGCTGCTGCTCGCCGCCGCGCTCCACCGTCGTCTCGGGCTGCGGATCCCGGCCGCGCCGGCAGGGAGAGACAGACGGACTGAGAGGTGGATGGGAGGAGAAGGAAGAAGAAGAAGAAGACGACGACGAAATGGAGTGGTGCGAGGCAGCAGAGCTGAGCAGCCGCTAGTGGTGGTAATAAGGAGGAGGATGGAAGGACAAGGCGTGTGCGTGTGCATTTCGGGGTGGCGAGGACGAGGTGCGGTGCGCGGCGTGGACGGAGACAGCTACCGGATCCGTGAAAGGCGTGGGGCACCGTGCCCGCCCGTGCCGTGCACTGCCCGCCCGCCCCGCCCGTCGCTGGGAAATATGCCTCTGCCTGCCTGCCGCCCTGCCCCGCCTGATCCGACGCGCGCGGCGTGGGTGTAAGCGCGCGCCGGCCGGCCGGCTCGCTCTCGGCGCGTTGCAATCCACCGTGCCATGCATCCGTCGGTCTGGTCGTGGTCGCCTCGCCGGTCGGTCGGTCGGTCTGCCGTGGCGGCTTTTGGCACAACGGTTAGCACGGTTTTGGCTTCCGGATCCTCTTCTTCGGCTCTTTTCTTCTGATGATGCACCCCTTTGCACTGGAGTCTCAGCTCCGAACTCTGGACTCTCGAGTGAAAGCAGCAAAGCACGCACCGTATTACCTCTGTTAGCTAGCTGTCTTTGTTACCTACGTCGTCACGTCACTGGCCCCGCTCACTCTACTACGCAACCATTATTGGGCCATCATTATATTGCCTCTTGATTTATTTCCATTCTAAATTGCACGTTGCTCTAGTTTTGGGCTTGAGCCAAATTTCCCGATTTTCAATCAAGTTTGTATGTACAAGAAATACATGAATAATTGTTGTCATCAATCAAGTAATATAGTGCGCTAGCTATCAAGATATATTTTATAGTGGGTTTAATGAAACGAAATTAGACTGCACATGTTTCATTTAATTATCTTTGTTCCAAACAAGGTCTGGAGCACCTTACATGCATTACAAATGAATTTAGACTTCGGCCCCGTTTGGCAGGGCTTCTCCAGCGGCTTCAGGAGCCGTTTGGAGTCGTTTTCTATCAAACAGAGTAAAATAAAACAGCTTCATGCATAGAGCCCCTAAAAAGGTGCTGAGACAAAGAAAAGGTGAAGGGTGGAGCCAAAAATTGTGGCTTCTCCCGGCTTCACCTCCTCCACGTGGACACCGAAGAGAAAAAAGACTCGTTGTACCCCTGCCAAGGAGGGGCGTGACCATCGGATGCGCGCGGTCGCCTGAGGAGGGCGCGAGGGCACGCAGGCCATGGTCGCAAGGTGCCGGGGGCGTGCGGTCACCGGAGCACCGCCTCCGAGCGCGAGGGCGGGATGGCCTGGCCGCGAGGGTTGTGCGGAGGGCCGCAGTCGCAGGACGACCGCCCACTGCTCAGCCTCGGCTGGCTTCGTACTCAATGGTGCGAGGCCGACAGGCCGTCGACCCTCCTCGAGCACCGAACGCAACCACCACCACCACCGCCTCTCGAGGAAGCAGGCAGCGAGAATTCCAGCCCACCAAACGCAGCAGCCACATATCCAATTCGAATTCGAATTCTCACTCGCTCGGCTTGCTGAGGGCAAATTCACATGGACGCTCGAATCGAGCGGTGAGATGCTCCCGTCATGTCGCGTGCTAAATAGATCAGCTCGGCTCACGCGAATGAAACCCTCTTTTTTCCACGGAAGAAGATGAGGACTGGGAAAAAGGACATTATGGTCTTTTCATTTGCTTTGTCCGTTGTAAGGAGCTGTTTTGCTAAACGGGGTATCAAAACAGCTTTAGCTACATAGGAAGAGCCGTTCATGGAGCCGAAGCCTAAAAAAATGGCTTCGAAGTGGAGCCGTACCAAACGGGGCCTTCATTATTACTTCGCTTTGGTTAAAGTTGTTGCTGCCAGGCGAACCCAGCTGCTGGAACAGCCGCGCGTAGCTATAGTAACAACTTTAGACACTTGTACCGAATACACAGCTTGAGTTCATACATCCCCTGATTCATTGCTTTGGAAAAGCTGGTTCTAGAGTGTGCCTTAGAAGAAACTAAGATTCCACAACACTCCAATAGTGTAAGGAAGTTTGGAGTTGTTTTTTCAAGAGATCATATTTTGAGGTCTCCCACGTACTTGGGCTGTTACATGTCACAAGGCAATCCAGAATTGACTTTTCAAAAGCTATAACACAGAATCAGTTTTTCCTAAATAAAGCCACACTCTCCAGGATCAGCTTTCCAAAGCCATACTTTAGAATCAGTTTCTCCAAATCAACAATCTAGCACATTACCACTTTTTCCCCAAAAGCAAAAGCTCAAACAAACATGATAGGACTCTTGGTTGTCCCACACTAGCTAGATGGATCATCAAGCACTTGAGGTGCATCTTCCTAGCCCTAACTCCACCAAGTTGACTTGACTAATACTACCATAACTCATCTTCTACAAATAAAGCATGTTTCTATGTCATTTACGAACATGCATGTGAGTTGAGGGACAAACAAGAACTAGCTAGCTACGTTCTCTCAACGTTGTCCGAAGGACCGAAGCAAGATGCATATGGATCGACCTTACAACAGAGGAACTCCCATTGTCCATCTAGCAGAAAAGAGCAAAGGAACAGCAGCTACAGCTAACCACTCCTAGGCTGTAGTAGCTCACATGACTAGTCACCTCACCTCCATCATCGGTATCAGCGGAAAACCACACGGTAACCTAACCATGGGCGAGAATTAATCACAAGCTTTTGCAAGCTTGGAAATGGCTGCCGGCCTGCCCTAATTTACGCGACCTGTACACGTAATAACTCGATCCCGTTCTGATCGATCGGACACGGACATGACGAGAGTGAGCGAATCGGCTTCTTCTTCCAGCTGGTTGCTGCTGTTGTGCTGCAGTGGCTCGGTCAATCATGCGCCTCTTGAGTAGGGCAGATGCTGAAAAAATTTCAAACCGATGAATAGTACCACTTTCGTCTTATTTAACAAATATTGTCCAATCGTGGACCAATTAGGCTCAAAAGATTTATCTCGTGATTTCCAACTAAATTATGTAATTAGTTATTATTTTTATCTACATTTACTACTTCATGCATGGGTCCAAAGATTGATGTGATGGAGAGAGTGAAAAAATTCTAACTTTTCATGTGCATCTAAACAAGGCGTAGAAGAGGAAATCATTCGTGCGACTTTCTAGTTCCAGGCATGAGTTATTGGGCTCACGCTGCCATTTCTGGTGCTTGTAAGTGACATGTCATTGCACTGACTACAAAGAAGAGGACCAAGGCCCCGTTTAGTTCTAAAAAACATCTAAAAAATTTTACACAGTACCCATCACATCGAATCTTTGCACGCATGCATGGAGCATTAAATATAGGTAAAAAAATAACTAATTGCACAATTTATTTGTAAATGTCGAGCCAATCTTTTGAGCCTAGTTAGTCTATGATTGGACAAATTTTGCCAAATAATAACGAAAGTGCATGCTACAAGAATTTTTTCCAAAAAAATTCGAATCTAAACAAGTCCCAACTTGCCTTTATCCAATTTACTGCTTCTTTTTATTTATTCCCAGCCCCCGTTGCTTTTCTTTGGTTTAACCCAATATAATACCCAGTGGACAGTATATATTGTGTTCTTTCTGTCTTTCATTACTTCAAGCTGCAGGTGAGAATGAATTGTTGGATGGGAAAAAAAATGCATATGCGTGCATGCATGGCGCTTCATGCCACTGTGGTACTGGCAGCTTACCAACAATTCTGTAGGCTAGAGTCCATTTTCTTAACATCTAACAATCCATTTTGTACGGAAGTTTAATTTTCAATCTCTAAACTACTAAACCAGATACAGGACGCCCTCCAACGGTTGAAATTAGGTAAATTTAGTCCTCTAGCTGGTTTAGCTGATTTGAAAGCTGGCTTTCTATTTTCTAACACTAAAAAAATATAGTTTAATTTTAAAAATCAAACTACTCTATTTTAATTCGGAAAACATGGAACTAATACTATTTTTATAATGATGTTATATATTTGTTGGTGATCTATGTTAGACACTCCTAAATTAATTTTAGGACAAAACCACATTTATTTATAGAGATGAGTCAAATTCTCTTCGAAAAAACCTAGTGAACTTTAGATCTAGCCAATCAATTTACGAAGGCACTCTAAAAACAACATCATTGTCAATATACTCACAGCTATAGAGTCCATTTATAGTAGCCTAGCTACCTAATCAATGAACCGCATATATAAACAACACATAGAGCATGTTTAGTTCCAAAATGAGAACCCAAAAAGTACTATAGTACCTGTCACATCAAATCTTGCGGCACATGCATGGAGTACTAAATGTAGACGAAAGAAAAAAAAACTAATTACACAGTTTAGTTGTAAATCACGAGACAAATCTTTTGAGCCTAATTAGTCCATGATTGGACACAAATTGTCAAATAAAACGAAAAGTGCTACAGTAGCCAAACCCAAAAAATTTCCCCAACTAAACAAGCCCATAGGGTTCTTACCGCTGCACCATCATTCTCCCTCTTCTCGTCTCTCTCTCTGTGTGCAGCCTCCAACCGCCCAACACCTAGAGGTGGATTGGGTGGCGTCACAGGTCGACATTATTAGCAGCAAAAGTAGATCCACCCCCTCCCAATGGCAACGTGAGACCTCACCCTGAGCTCCATGCAGCTTGCAAGGACCCACTTACTCGATGATGCCTATCATTGTCTTCGCGGTTCAGGACGTCGTCGATATGAGCTCCTCTAGTTCATGTACACCATCCTCGAGGGCTGCTACTACCATATATAGGAGCTACAACAACAAGGTTGTAGCAGTGGATGGCGGCAACCACAAGGAGGTCTCCAGCACACTGTATGCCCAGAGGAGCGTCGTCAGGGGCAAGCTGTTGGGCTCCCTGTCACGTCAACGGGAGGAGAGGTGCTAGAGACTTTTTTTTTAGAAAAGGGAATATATTAAAAATACTCCAGCCTCTGCATCGACCAATGCATATGGCTGTTCCTTATTACAGACACCAAAACTGAGGTCCCCAGAAACACTAACACAGAGAGCACGACCAGAGAGACGAAAGGAAAAGTTCCCAAGTTCGACAATTAAAAAGCAATTCTATTACTAAATCTCCAACCGTGTCTAGCAAACACCTCCAACGCGGTTGTCTCAAAAGTACTGCAACCCATCTTCATGAATTGACGATCCTCCTCCTTCTGTAGTAGGGACCACGACCTGATCCAGTAAGTCCCCCTGAAGATGACCTGCAAGTAAGATGGTGCTGCGGCCTTGTCAAAAACTATATCATTCCGAGTTAACCAAATTGCCCAACAAATTGCACTTGCCCCTACTAGAATTTTAGAGTTCAGTTTCAAATTTATCCCCTCTAACCAGCCTGTAAACATATTGTGGACGCTAGCTGGAGGTAATAAATTAAAGGAAACATGAACAGTACGCCACACAAATTTAGCAAAATGGCAGTCAAAGAATAGATGTTGTATGGACTCGTTTGAAGAACAAAAACAACACTTTCTATCTCCTTGCCACTGTCGCCTTACTAAATTGTCTTTTGTTAAGATTACTCCCTTATACAAGTACCACAGAAAAATTTTTATTTTGAGGGGCAAGTTCAACTTCCAAATAAGGGTATTGTAGGGTATAGCTTGTGCTATCAGTAAGGCTCTATACATGGATTTAACTGAAAATAATCCATTCTGGTGTAACCCCCACACAAAGCGATCCCTGTGGTTTGTTAATTGCACATTGACAACCATTGTAACCACCTGATGCCATGCTTGTAAATTAGCCCCAACCAGGGATCTCCTGAAGGCTACATTTAATGGTGTCGTAGATAACACCATTTTTACCGACACACTTTTTTTCCTAACAATATTATATAGTGCAGGAAAGATAGATTTTAGCGGACGCGATGCTATCCACGAGTCCTCCCAAAATCGTACTTGAGACCCGTCACCTAGATCAAACTTGCCAAGCGAGAGAAACTCCTCCTTGACCTTCATGAGGCCAGTCCAAAACTGAGAATCTCCAGGCAAGTGTTGAACCTGTGTCAATGTTTTGTCCCTTAGATATTTATTTCTAAGAATCTGTTGCCAAACCCCATCTCCATTAATCAACTTGAAAAGCCATTTACTCAGAAGACATTTGTTGTGGACATCTAGATTTAGGACACCCAACCCTCCTTGGTCTTTCGGAGTACAAACTACCTCCCATCTAGTTAATCTATATTTTTTCTTATGGTCATCGCTTTGCCAAAAAAACCTTGATCTAAAGTAATCAAGCTTTTTCAGAACCCCTCTAGGTACTTCAAAAAAGGAGAACATGAACATGGGGAGACTGCTCAAAACAGAATTAATCAGGACCAGTCTTCCTCCTACCGACAACAACTTACTTCTCCAACAATTTAACCTTTTTTGAAATCTTTCTTCGACATGCTTCCAATCTTTATTCAAAAGTGTTTTATAATGCATAGGAATTCCTAGGTAACGAAAGGGGTATGACCCTAAATCACACCTAAAAATTTGTGCATACTCAAATTGTCTATCCCTGGCTGCTCCGTAAAAAAACATCTCACTTTTATGGAAATTGATCTTGAGTCCTGATAACTGTTCAAAAGCACAAAGTAAAAGCTTCATGTTTTTGGCTCTCTCAAGATCATTATCCATAAAAATTATAGTATCATCTGCATATTGAAGGATCGAGAGTCCCTCATCTACCAAATGTGGAACAACCCCATAGATTTGTCCCAACTCTCTGGCCCGTGAAATAAGGATAGACAACATATCAACCACTATATTAAATAGGATCGGGGATAACGGATCCCCCTGTCGTACTCCTTTTCTGGTCTGAAAGAAATGTCCTATATTATCATTGACCTTAACTGCAACACTCCCTCTAGTCATGACTTTTGATATCCATTCACACCAAATTGGTGAGAATCCTTTCATCCTGAGAACCTGTTGCACAAAAGGCCACTTTAAATTATCGTAAGCTTTCTCAAAGTCTAGCTTTAGTAACACTCCATCCTGCCTTTTCCTATGCAGTTCATGAATTGTTTCATGTAAAACAACAACTCCCTCCATGATATAGCGACCCGGAATAAATGCTGTCTGTGAAGGTCCTATCAATTTGTCTGCCACCTTCAATAATCTATTATTTAACACCTTCGTAAAAATCTTGAAGCTCACATTTAATAAGCATATAGGTCTGTACTGTTGTATCCGTGTCGCATCATCAACCTTTGGTAGTAAAGTGATCACTCCAAAATTGAGGCTATGAATCGGTAGTCTCCCCGCATGGAATTCATAAAAAAGCTTCATCAAATCCGGCTTAACAATCTCCCAAAAAAATTGGTAAAATTCAGAAGGAAAACCATCCGGACCAGGAGCCTTGTTATGTTCCATGTCAAAGACAGCCATTTTAACCTCCTCTTCGCTAAATGGAGCCGCCAATATCTCATTCTCCTCCTCCGATACCTGAGGTATATCATACCTCATAGTCTCGTCCATTGAGAAAGAATTTTGAGTATGAGGTCCAAACAATCCTTTATAGTAATCAGTAATATAATTCTTCAAGTTGTCATCACCAACAATAATTCCCTCTTCCTGTTCTAATTGTATAATTTTTGATTTTCTATGTCTTCCATTTGCCACCATATGGAAGTATTTAGTGTTATCATCCCCTTGTAATAACTTTGTTGCTTTAGATCGTTGGAACCAGTAAATTTCCTCCTCTCTTAGCAACTTAGTTAATTGCCCTTTGAGATGATTTCTAAGCTCCACTTCTTGGGATGACAACAAAACCGTCTCTGCCTTTCTATCCAAAGCATCTATCTTAGAAAACAAATTGGATTTATCTCTTCTATTTTGGGATACCAAATTCCTAGCCCAACCTCTAAGAAAACGTCGCAGCCTTCTAATTTTATTTTGCCACTGTTCCATTGGTGACCGACCTCTATTCTCAGCTTCCCAAACCCCTTTGACTTGATCAAAAAAATCATCTCTTGTTAGCCATGCTAGCTCGAATTTAAAATTCCTAGCATTACCTCGGTGAGACGGTGCGCCAGTATCTAGTAAAAGAGGTGTGTGATCCGAGATCTCCCTTGTCAAGGCCTGAACAGAAGCAAGTGGAAATTTTTGCTCCCACTCTGTTGTAACCAAAATACGATCCAACTTTTCAAATGTTGGAACATCTGCATAGTTAGCCCAAGTGTATTTCCTTCCGGTCATCTCCAATTCTCTTAAATTCAGGGTTTCAATAATGGCATTAAACAAAAGTGGCCATCTATCATTGTATCTCGAATTATTCTTTTCTGAAGGATTCCTAATAATGTTGAAATCCCCCCCTACTAAGAAGGGTAGATTTCCACAATTAGAACAAGCTCGTACTAACTCAGATAGAAATTGTTGTTTAAGTTCATCTTGTGCCGCACCATAGACAGACAAAAGTGCCCACCGAAATCCATCCGCCTTATTTCTTAGGATAAACTTGATATGAAAATCACCATCCTCAATATTGTCTACAACAAAAGATTCTTGATTTATCCCCATAAGCATTCCCCCGGACATTCCCCGAGGGCATCGCCAATGCCAAACAAAATCAGCTCCCCCACAAAAATTTTCTAGAGACTGAGTCGAGAAACTATTTTTGTTGGTTTCTGATAATGCTACAAAATCAAGTCTATTATCTACAGCCACATCATGTAAAAAAGTGTGTTTAGCTAAGTCACGCAGCCCTCTGCAATTCCAGAAAATGCCTTTCATGAGAACAGCTTTGTATTTTTCTTTTTGGCTGTAACCTTATTGAGAAATTTGAATTTCTTTTTATTCTTTGCCACCCTGATGGGCACATTAACTAATACACCATCAGGGTCCGCAACACTATCGTCCATCACTTCCTCTGTTAAGTCGCCACAGAGCCGACTAATAGTGGAAGTATCAGGATCGATCTCATCCTCATCATGATCACAATCACTCTCAAGTTTATTAACATGCTTAGGAACTTTCAATCTTTGTTCTTCAATATTTTTGATTAAAGAAATAGACCCATGAATTAACTTATTACTGCTCCCCAAGCTAATGCCCACTCCTCCTAGGTTCTCCTCAATATGAACATTAGAAAATGAACAGAAGGAATGAACATCTATAATACCTTGAGGTTCCTCCATGTTCTTTACAGCAACTCGTCTCTCTGCCCTCTCAAACGAGTCCACATCCGCTATCATCACATTCCGCTTACTACGCCGCACTGGAGTGAGCTCACCATCAGACAAAATTGCCATCTTCATCACACTTCCCAGATCAGTTTTTGTCTCACCATCTGCCACTACTCCTGCCTTCAGCAATGCAACAGAATCAACATGGTGTGCATCACCTTCTGTTAGCTCATCGAGATGACCAAGTGAGACCTGCACCTGCTCTACATCCATCATTGCTGACGACTGGCTAAGAGTAGTAGTCTCCAGAGCTACATTCCTAGTGGCCGACATAGTTGACATTCCCAACTTGGACTTCTTTGAACTTGTCGCTGCAACCTGTGTATGAAGTACCTTGGTGCCCTGTTCAGTGTCCAGCATGGTTTCACTTGCCAAAACCTTTGCTTTATCCGCACGAGATGGCTGTGAAATTTTCTGTGGCAGAGCAGCAGCGTTGACTCCACTCGGCCTAGCCGATAAACGTGCCGGAGCCGAGGCTGCAAGTGCTGCCGCGTTTCTCATGTCCACTGCGTTCCCTTTCTGGACCCCTAAAAAGGTGTAGGCTGCATCAGTAAGCTTGTTTTCCTCATCTAGCAAATCATCGTTTGAAAATTCATCCATCAATTGTGCCTCCTGAATTCCATTTCCACCATCATGACTAGCATCTTTGTTTTCCATATTTGCCTCTGATGGGAAGGAGAATGCAGTATTGTCTGCCTCCTTCATCTCAGTATCTTTAGCAGTCCCAAGACCATGATCTTTGATCCCCTTGCTTTGAGTGCACGTTCTGTTCCACAGCCCAATATTTGGTGAAAATGGTTCAACTTCAAAGGTCAGTTGGAAATATCTGTTGCCAATGATAACATCTAATTTTTTGGGGATTGCCTCAGGCTCCAACACTGCCACTGCGAACCGCCCAAAATTACTAGCTCTAGTGGTAATCATATCCACCTCCTGTGTGACCCCAAAGAGAGTTCCTAAAGCCCACAAAATAATATATTCTCTCAGAATCGATGGTAGATTCGTAACCCGCATCCACACCACTGGCAAGACATGTCCAAAATATTCCTCTTGTTCCTTAAATTCTTCAAATTTAAGGGTCACCCCTTCCTTCATCTCCGCGTTAAATTTTGTCATCTTAGTGAGGTCTACTTTCGAAGGGAAGGTAACCTTGAACTCAGAGTCATTTTGGCGTTTCACCTCCCATGCAAAAGTATCAGAGACCAACACCTTCAGATAAGCCACCAATTCCTCCTCTGTTAAGTTCTTGCCAATCGTGGAGACCAAAGCTAATCTAGAATCTTTCTTTGCCGGCTGGATCGGTGCATGGGGGATGTAAAAACTTGCCAGCGGATCAGCAGCCTGACCGACCAGATGAGCAACCGGTTTGGGCTGTTTAAGAATGGGACAACGAATCGAAGCATGATCGGTGCTCTTACAAATTTCACAGTAGACCACCGCTGTACACTCGGACATCAAGTGTCCCTTGACTCCGCAACGTCTACACATCTTGGTAGTAACTGACCTTTGCCCATCCATAGCACTAGTACCGCCTTTCGCTACCTCCAGGTTCTCGCCCCGCACTTCCGCTGTCCCAGCAGCCGAAGATGATCCCTGCAAAATCTGAGATGCCGACTGTTTTCCCAAATCCTTGTTCTGCTCAGTAGTGTGTACAAGTCATGTGTTGCATGGCAGGACAACACCGGTTTTGAACGCGAGGCAACAACATGCACATTGGAATCGGCAATGAGCTCATCAATGGGTGGCTCGGTATTTGGCCCCATGAAGGGTGGTGATGCTTTTTCTTATTTACAAATACAGGCATTGTAGCCCGCCTATATGCCATCTCTGGTTAGTAGAGACCATAGCATAGAGGCAGACACAACTATGGCCTTTGAAGATTGATTTTATAGTAGTGAGAGTTATTCGGAATTTATTTATTAATGTTCTTATTGTTTTACTGCCCATATAATGAAACATAAGAACGTGAATAAATAAGATTAAAAATATCTTCAAATATAGCACCAACAAATGATAACATTTTTAGAAGAAACTGGTATTAGATTCATATTTTTTATTTAAAGAAAATTATTTTGTTTTATATGAAAACAATTTTTTATTATATTTATAAAAATGGAAACTACATTTGTTCACTTTCAACCCATGGAGGTCGTTTGGTGCCTAATTTCATAATTCGGAATTGGAAATAAGACTGCCGTGCAAGTTGAAGGTTGAAAATAAGCTTTTTACTTGAAGAACGATTCACAACTTGAATTGGCCAAGGAGTATCTTCCTTTAGATAATGGAAAACTCTAAAGAGTGCACCGGTTAATTATTTTTCTCTTGATATTCTAGAAAGATAATGTCTTATACCGTGTGTCTTTCTTTATCTTTTTTATGTTCCTACTAGATGTGTTTGGTTTTTGTGGCAATGCAATGGGATGCCTAGATGTTTAAGATGGTGTTAGGTTTCCTCCCATCTACTTAGTATACTCATTTTGTTAACTAGTCTTACTTTTATTATATTATTATATGCAACAGTTTTTACGGTAACTGTTCATCATACGGCTTTTTCTTCTCTCTGTCCTTTTGTTTTATTTTAGTACCTATCAAAAAAATTCCTTGGAGAAAAGAATGCTCCTTTTGTTTTAGTGCCTGTCAAAAAAAAAAGTCCTTGGAGAAAAAAAAAATGGAGTACAGGCAGATGATGCGAAGGTCAAGAGAGCGTGAGAAGAGGAAGAAGCCGGGACCGGGAGCGACGACGACGCGCCATGCATGCGAGGAAACGCCACTCGCCCGCTTGTTAAACAACGCAGCTCATGGAAGCCCCACCTGTCATCCTCACGTCCGACCACCACCGACGCGCCGGGATCACCCCATGTTCCCGGGATTACGCGTCCCGTCACTTGTGTTGGCCCAAAAACGAGCAAAACCTGATTAGCCATTAACCCAACCACGTCCAAACTTTTTTCTCTAATCATCAAACTACTCGACCGCGCGCGCGCCAGGGGACTCCCATCTGCTACCCCTGCATGCGGGACCGATCCATGGCCGGGGGCGGCGCCCGTGGCTCGCGCGCCGGCGGCGCGAAGCGTGGCGCCGCGTCGTCCTCGGCGTCGTCGGCCGCCGCCGCGTCCGCCTGCGTCTACTACGCCACCACGGCGCTGCTCGTCGCGCTGTGCGTCGCGGGGGCCTACTTCCTCACGTCCACCTCCTCCTCCGCCGCGGCCGCCGACGGGGACGCCGCCACGGTCACGGCGTACCGCCACACCACGCGCTCCTCGTTCGCGTACGAGGTCACCAGGGAGCGGGCCGCCCCCGCGCCGCCGCGCGGGGTGGAGACCCGAGACACGCCCGCCGCGGGGAAGGCCGTTGGGGCCGAGGAGGAGCCGCGGCCCGACGACCGGAGCGCCGTCGCCGCGGTGGTAGCGCTGGACGACCCGCACGCCAGGCCTGACGAGGAACGTGTGTTGGACGAGGCGGCGGGTGTGGAGGAGGAGCACAGGGTCTCCGCGGCGGGCGTGGAGGATGTGAAGGGCGAGGACGGTGGCCACGTGGCCGCCGGAGACGACGAGGCCGCCAGCGCTCGCGGCGGGGAGGAGGAGGAGGAGAAGGAGCGAGAAGCAGCCGTGCTGGAAGAGAGCAGCCGCGAGCAACGAGAACAGGAGCAGGAGCCGCAGCTGGAGATGCCGCACGAGCGGGCCCGGGCCGCCGCCGCTGCCGTCGAGGAGAAGAACCTGGACGGCGGCATTGAGGAGGAGAGCAACGCGGGGCAGAGGCAGCGAGAGGAGGAGCAGAGCGCGCTCGAGGAGCAGCAGGCCGCTGCTGCCGGGAACCAGCTGCGCCGGGAAGCGCAGGAGGACCCGCAGGCCGACGGCGGCGACGAAGGGACGGAGGAGGAACAACGCGGCAGAGAGCAACCGCAGGGCGAAGAGGAGACGCGCTCGTCGTCGGTGTCGGAGTCCAGCAGAGATGCCGGCGGCGGCGATGGCGACAAGCCGACCGTGTCGGAGTCGGAGCACACGGGGGGAGCGGACGGAAATGCCAGTCAGGACGACGGCCTCACCGTCGAGGACTCGCTCGTCGCCGAAGACCGCGCGGAGGAGCAGAAGGCGTGGGCGACGCAGGCCGACGAGTCACACCGGGAGACGGACCGCCGCGAGGAGGGCAGCGAGAACGACGGCAACGGCGCGGATAACGCCGGCGGCGAGGAGCGCGAGTGGCGGGTGTGCAACGTGAAGGCCGGCCCGGACTACATCCCGTGCCTGGACAACGAGAAGGCCATCAAGAAGCTGCGGCCGGAGAACTTCCGGCGGTACGAGCACCGGGAGCGGCACTGCCCCGACGAGGGCCCGACGTGCCTCGTCGCGCTCCCCACCGGCTACCGCCGCCCCATCGAGTGGCCCAAGAGCCGAGACAGGGTACGTCCGTCCGTGTCTCTGAATCCCCATGCGGCAAATGCATTGCTGACTCGTGGCCGTTCGTCGTGCCGGCGGCGACGTACGTGCAGGTATGGTACAGCAATGTCCCGCACACGAAGCTGGTGGAGGTGAAGGGCCACCAGAACTGGGTGAAGGTGAGCGGGCAGTACCTGACCTTCCCCGGCGGCGGCACCCAGTTCATCCATGGCGCGCTGCACTACATCGACTTCCTGCAGCAGGTACCATGCATCACCAATGGCCAATGACCAGGCCATGGTTTGTTTGTTTGTTTCGATTCGATCGCTCCGGTAGAAAGTCAGTGTATGTAGAGTAAGGAGGTTACTCTGCGTTGTTTGGCCAGTCCGTCCGCGCCATCGCGTGGGGGAAGCACACGCGGGTGGTGCTCGACGTCGGCTGCGGCGTGGCCAGCTTCGGCGGCTACCTGTTCGAGCGCGACGTGGTGACCATGTCGTTCGCTCCCAAGGACGAGCACGAGGCGCAGGTGCAGATGGCGCTCGAGCGCGGGATCCCGGCCATCTCCGCCGTCATGGGCTCCAAGCGCCTGCCTTTCCCCAGCAAGTCGTTCGACCTCGTCCACTGCGCGCGCTGCCGCGTCCCCTGGCACGCCGACGGTGCGCCGCGTCGCCGCCCCCATTCCACTGTGCGTCCTCCGAGATCCCTTGCTGACGATGCCGAGATTGCTGTTTCCTCGTGCAGGTGGCGCTCTCCTCCTCGAGCTGAACCGCGTCCTGCGCCCCGGCGGTTTCTTCGTCTGGTCCGCCACGCCGGTGTACCAGAAGCTGACGGAGGACGTCGAGATCTGGAAAGGCACGTAAAGTTCCAACCATTCGCCGCCATGCCATGCCATGGACATGCCCATGAATCGATCGATCAGAGTCAGCTGACAGGAAAGGTGGCTAATGGAGTTTCTGTTCACCTGCACGTACAGCAATGACGTCCCTGACGAAATCCCTGTGCTGGGAGCTGACGTCGATCAAGAAGGACCGGCTCAACGGCGTCGGGGTGGCCTTCTACCGGAAGCCGACGACGAACGAGTGCTACGAGGCCAGGAAGCGGCAGCAGCCGCCGATGTGCGCCGACGACGACGATGCCAACGCGGCGTGGTACATCCGGCTCAACTCGTGCGTGCACCGCGTGCCGACGGGCCCGTCGGAGCGCGGCGCGCGGTGGCCCGCCGAGTGGCCGCGGCGGGTGCGGACGCCGCCGTACTGGCTCAACGGCTCGCAGGCCGGGGTGTACGGGAAGCCGGCGCCGGAGGACTTCACGGTGGACAACGACCACTGGCGGCGCGTCGTCGACGGGTCCTACCTCAACGGCCTGGGCATCGACTGGTCCAGGGTCAGGAACGTCATGGACATGAGAGCTGCATACGGAGGGTAACAACTGTCGCCACTGGCCATGATCAGCTCTGACAATCGTGCTGACGCCATGGCTGCCTATCTCTCTGTCTCAGCTTCGCGGCTGCGCTCCGGGAGAAGAAGATCTGGGTGATGAACGTGGTGAACGTCGACGCGCCGGACACGCTGCCGGTCATCTTCGAGCGCGGGCTGCTGGGGATCTACCATGACTGGTGCGAGTCCTTCAGCACCTACCCGAGAACCTACGACCTCCTGCACGCCGATCACCTCTTCTCCAAGATCAGAGAGAGGTCAGTGGCCAGCAACACTAGTCTGTCTGTCTCCTTCGCATCCTCTTTCTAGCTTGATGGCGCACATGGCCGTCTTCTTCAGATGCGCGGTTCTGCCGGTGGTGGTGGAGGTGGACAGGATCGTCAGGCCCGGGGGCAGCATCATCATACGCGACGAGGCCGGCGCCGTCGGCGAGGTGGAGAAACTCCTGAGGTCGCTCCACTGGGACGTGCGGCTGACCTTCTCCAAGAACGATGAAGGGGTGATGTACGCCGAGAAGTCAGATTGGCGGCCGGAGCTGCTCGAAGAACCGTTGTTGTAATGACCACCATTTGCCCATTTCAGATCGGCAAGCAGTAGGGTTATTTTCTCTTCTTGCGTTCATCAGTATTGATAGTACTGTACATGGTTTTGTCATTGCTGCAGCAGTAGTATTTACAGTATGTTCAATGTTCATAAGCACCAATAGAGAGAATTCTAGATTATATATATATATATATATATATATATATATATATATATATATATATATATATATATATATATATATATATATATATACATACAGCAACCGGAGAGCCTGGTGATAGTTACAGATCCCTGTTTGTGTACCTTGCACGCCAGAGGTTCTATGTATGAAATATATGCGCAGCTGAAGATGTGTGCGCAAGTGTGGTAACAGAGCTTTGTGAAGCTGAAGCCTCCAAAGATAAATTCAATTGCAAATCCAAATTATCTCAGACCGTGTAATGATGTACGTATCAAAATTTACGAATCAGATGTTACAACAATGTGGTGAGCCGCTGTACTGTAGCTGCTCAAAAATATATTAATTGAATAGCAATCAAGAGGTTTAATTGTAGTGCAACAATCTCTTCCAATCTGTACTAGGTCAAAACTTGGCACATAATCATCTATTGCTCCTCTCCAACTACAATAATGATGATAGGCTGCAGATATCAAACCTGTCAGGCATTGCTAGAGGCTAGCCCATCTAATGTTGTCTCTAGTGCACTCTCCTTTCTGTAAAGTGGTACTCTTCCACCGAGCTCCTTCAGCCTCATTACCATGTCATGCAACCATTCGAAGGTGAGTTTGTTCTGCTTATTGAGTTCCTCCCTCACCTCTGGATGCACCCTAAACCAGTCCCCTAACATCTTGTGGACATGGGATCTAACCATTCTCCATGGCACAGGGTACTGCTCACACAGCTTCAAATATTCAATCACTAGATCAGCCTGGTCCAAGTCGCTATATCCATTCTCATCACCATCTTCCTTCCATTCCTTTGTCCTGAAACCAGCAAAAAGTGCTGGATTTTCTAGAAGAGTTTCAGCTGAAAGCACACCATCAGCACCAGTATATTCCAGGCAGTTCTTCACATCCTCCATATGGCGAATGTTTCCATTCGCAAGAACGGGTACTCTAAGTGCATCCTTCACAGCCCTGATGGCATCCCAGTCAGCTCGAAATTTCTTCCCATCCTTTTCATCTCTTGTCCGACCATGGACAGCCACAAGAGAAGCACCAGCTTCCTCAAGCATCTTCGCATAGGCTAATGTGTCTTCCAGTCGTGGAAATACGCGAATCTTAACTGAGACTGGAACATGAAGATTAGCTGCTAAATTCTGCACGAGGGATTTTACGAGGGGAAGGTTGTCCATGAGAAATGCTCCATAGTTACCCCGTCTTGCAATACGCTGCGGGCAACTGCAAGGCAATATCGCGATTCAGAAGAGTAGGGAACCATATTTTCAAGCAATACTACATACGGGGAAATGATATATGTTAACTAGAAATGTACCCATGGAAGATTCAACACTAGTGCTCTAAGCAAGCTAAGAAAGCAGTTAGCGGCAGATAAATTTAAAGCAGCAGGTTTTGAGTCGAGTGTGCAGAGAATGGCCTACCATGGTGGCGGCAGATAAATTTAAAGCAACAGGTTTTGAGTCGAGTGTGCAGAGAATGGCCCAGCATGGTGGCTTAGGCACCAGTAACAAAGTCGCAAAAAAAAAGGGAGGGGGGGGGTGCGTGGCCAGGCACCACTAACAAGGTTACTCAACGACTTTGTCCAGGACAAGGAAACAAATAGCCGGCTATAGCTATTTTAGGCAGTATGCTGCTATTTGCACTCACGTTCAGTTTAACCGTTTTAGCCCGCTATAGCTAGATCTTAGCCTTAGGAGAACCCTACCGCTAAATGCCCATAGCGGTCTAATTATTACACTGGTCCAGGGCAGATTATTTTTGCAGAGTATATGATGTTTATGTTAATAAATTATTTATGCCATTCCAAAGGTGGAGTAAATTACAATCAAGCACTAGATAAGTAAATTTGAATAAAAAATCAGCACAGCAGCTTAAGGAATTGCACATTACCCAAAATTGATATCAACATAGTCGCAATATGGTTCCACCATCTTTGCAGCTTGTAACAAAATGTCAGGATCATTGGCACAAAACTGAACAAAAAGTGGCCGGTCCTCCTGTATAAGGTGCAATGGACATTACATTCAGTGCAAGATAAATACAACTCATAACCAAAAACAAAAGGCTCTGCAAAATAACAGAAGTAGACCTAGTCATGTAACTGTCGACTGAATCATGTAACTGTGAATCGACCCTAATGTACAAACAATCGTTACCAAGCATAACAGTTCTTTGTTTCACCAGTCCAAACATGGGCCTAATAATTCAGTAAATTCTGCCCATCCCGAACTACCACTTAAATCTGGAATCTGGAAGTGTATTAAAATCAAACTGCTAAACTGCTTAACCATATCTGCATCTACAGAAAAGCTATTATTCTACCAGTCTGTACTGCAATGGCGAATCAAGCATACGCCATACCGCTACAGCATCCACCTTAACTAACTTATTACACCCCAGTTGCTACGGTAGCAGATTGGAAGCTCCTAACCGCCAATTACCTTGCACGTGGTGAACTCCATGGACCTGTACTTCTCGTTCTCGGAGAAGATGCGGGAGTGGAGCATGGGCGTGTACGCCGCGTCGGCGCCGTAGCGGCGGCACAGCATGCGGAAGGGGAGCTCGGAGTTGTCCACCATCGGCGCCACCAGCAGCCGCGGGGACCCCAGCCGCCTCCAGTGCGCCCACGCGCGCTCCACCCGCTCATCCGCGGACACCGGCGGCGGCGGGAGCGGCGGGGACGGCGCGAGGTCCTCCGCTTCTGACCCCGCCGCGCTCGCGCAGAGGTCCTCGTCGTGATCGGCGGCCGTGGCCAGGTGAGCGGCGGCCGGCGACATGGCGACGAGGCTAGGGTTTAGGGAGGAGCGCAGGCGGCGGCGCTGGCTCGCTAGGAGAGGCGCGAGGCGGCGCAGTGGCATGCGGTTGCGGTGGCTCCTCGGATCTGGGAGGCTTTTACCTGGGTACCCTTAAAAAAAAATGTCAATGTCACGCTCCTGCGTACCCCTCAAAAGTTGGTCGTCACCTACGTGCCCTCGCTCGAACTTTTCTTTTCCCTCACGCCATTCCGTCGGCATTCTGTTAGATTTTGGCCGTTTGGCGGCTCTGACGTGTGGGACTGGGCTGGAAAAATGTCCTTCTTGCCCTCTAGGTCACTGACATATCAGAGCAAGTATACTAAGCGTTTTTCAGAGGCTTTTACCTGTGTACCCTTAAAAAAGATGTCACACTCCTGCGTACCCCTCAAAACAGAGGCTTTTCAGCCGGCAAAATGACATCCACGTCATACAAAAGCAGCCATGTCAGAAGAGAGAAGGTGGAGCGGGCGTTAAGCTCTTCGCCGGCTGCAGCACATGTTACAAGAAAAAAAGCCCCTTTGCTTTCTCTTATCCAATCCGGTGCAGCGTACAATAAAAGGATTAAATAATTATCAGGCTAGTAGAGTTATTCAAACAGCCAACCTATAATACTAGTTGACTGTATTGCTGGCTGTATATGACATGGCACTGTGTTACGGCCTTCAGCTGGCGAAATTATTAGTCTCGCTCTTAGGCCGCATCTCCTTCAGTCTCACCCGAGCCTCTCTCTCAGTCTCTCCCCATTATTTGCTCTTTACCTTTTGTCTGTAATTTAAGTTTATTTAGTAATATTTTATACTTTTTTATTGACTTATCAAGGTACCTATACAGTGACCTATCATGGTACCTATATAGAGTTGCATACGCAGCGTCGCTCGCTATCCGGCCTCTTCACACGCTCAACGACTCCTTCCCGCCCACTGCACCAGCTTGCCGTACGAACGCGACCTGTGCACACGAGCGAACTCCTTCGCCTTCTCCAGCAGCCGCCGAAAACACCGGCATGCCCAGGTACGCGCCGCCGACGCCACGAACCGGCAATGCTCCGCACCTTCGTACACGGGGCAGCTCCTGGCGGCACATCCATCGGCGCGTCAGGGACACCACCATGGCGGCGCGGGCACCATCCATGGTGACGATGACTTCTGTAGGCACTAGAGCCTACCCAGCTGACGGGGACGGCGAACCAAGCTAGGAGATTCAGGTAGGCACGAGGACCTGGCCACCCGCGCGCACCTCGCCCAACGACCAAGGTGTGGGCCGGCATCGGTGCCACAAGTGTACAAACAGACAAAGAGCTCGTGGGGCTTGATGTTGCCAGCGAGCGGAGAGAAAGCATCGGAGCGCAAGGCGGCAAGGGAGATCGTGGAGAAGGCGTGAACCCTGCAGCAGGCTGCAGCGAGACGAGGATGCAGTCAAGCACTGCCTTCTGTTGGTGCCCAATATGCTAACCGATGTGTTGATTCGATAGAGACGATACTCAGATGCGGTAGCCGCCATGACGAAGCAAAGAAAGAACTGTTTGCTCAGGACCGATGGGTTTGCCGGCATGTTACAAATACAGGACCGGTTTTAGAGAGTCTGCTGTAGCAAGTAAAGATTTTGAGTAGCTAAATTAATTTGGAGAGTCATTTTCTTTACTTTTCATTAGCTAAATTTAACTAGTCTCTTAGAGATGCTCTAAGGGTGCAGGATATGGAAGTCAGATGAATATAGATGGGCCGAACCAGGCCTCATGTTTACGAAGTAGGCCAACAGGTTATCCCGGATAAGCTGTAAACGGGATGAAAACGGGATTATCCTGGTCAAAAACGGTATTCCGTAAATATGGACGGAAAAACCCTCATCCCGTTTTCGATCCCGGTCCCGGTGCATTCCGTCCCGTTTCCGGTCCCGTTTGGACGGAAAAACCCTCATCCCGTTTTCGATCCCGGTCCCGGTGCATTCCGTCCCGTTTCCGGTCCCGTTTCCGTATTTTCCCGGGAAAACAAAAACGGTCGGGATAAAACGGTAAATGGTTGCGGACGGAACGGGATCCATCCCGTCCGTTTTCAACCTTGCTTGGCAATGGCACAGGGGAAACGAAAAAGTTCAGACACCCATACAAGCCCAAGGGCAACTGAGTCATTCTCCAGAGCCGTTACCCACCGTTAGGAGCAAATGCTGACGGAATGGCGTGAGGGAAAAGAAAAGTTCGAGCGAGGGCACGTAGGTGACGACCAACTTTTGAGGGGTACGCAGGAGTGTGACATCTTTTTTAAGGGTACACAGGTAAAAGCCTCCGGATCTGGGCTGGGTCGGGTCGGGATTTTGTGTCGGGGGCCACGTCCGGTTAGACACGACTAGCCTGCCTTTAATTTAAGTGGATTTTAAAGCGGTTTTATTTTTTATATTTAAAAAAATATTGTAAAATTTTGATAATAAGTTTTAAAATCACAGAAGATCTCTTTAAGTTTTTAAAAGTTTCAAAAAACTACAGATAGATTGGGATACAAAATATCCAAAAAAGATGAGCTCATGAAAATGTATGTACCACCTTTCAAAAATTAGATTTAGCTCTAAAAAAATATTTTAAAAAATCTAGAAAATTCTCAAAACATTCTAATTGATGTCTAAATGCATTTTGGGAACATTCCACAGCAAAAGTAAAATGAAAGACACATCTAGTGGGAACTAGCAACTTTCATTAAGGGGGCCCGAGCAAAATGACACTTCTAAGTGAGATAAATATATGCATAAGTGTATGTTTCAACAAATTTTTCAATGTTTTCATATATGTAGTTAGTATTTATAACAAAAACCACAATATTATGATATAAAATCCGTGAATTGATGCCTTAATATGCTACAAAATACAAATTTATAGGGATATATTAAATAAATTTTTACTGTATTAGGGGGGGGCCAGGGCCTGCTGGCCCCCAAGTAATGCATAGCATGAATGCGTTTAGCATTAATGTATGTTGCACCTATGCTTGTCGCATCTCATAATTTTGTCATGAAAAGTTTTTGAAACACACTTAAATATCAATTAGAATGTTTGAGCGATTTCCTAGTTGTTCTAGATACTATTTCCATTTTTCCAGAGCTAAATCTAATTTTGAAAGCTTCGAGATATATGTTCACAACCTCTAAATAATTTATTCAGATTCGTCGTATCTCAGTCTATCTTTATTGATTTTATTGGAAACATTAGAACTTGGAGGCATTTTATGTGGTTTGAAAACCTTATTAAGTGTTTATCGAATATATGACTAAAACCATAAAACTGATAGTTTAACAAGTAAAATGAACTGTTTCCTTTTGTAAAAGAAGTAAAATGGCCAGTGGCGGAGCTCGTCGAATCTACAAAGTAATTAATAGAAACATAAAAAGCAGTTAAAAATCTAACAAATGATGTCTTGGTCCTCTTCTATTTGCTATTGCAATCGTCAAGACGGAAGCAAAGCAAGTAATAGCAGGTCCTCAAAAGCTGAGCAGATCCTCTTTGCTACTTGTGTCTAGCCTCCGCGGACTGATGTTTAGTTGTGGGGTAAAAAATTTTGACGTGTCACGTCGAATGTTTTATGAAATGTCAGAAAAAATATTCAGATACTAATAAAAAATTAATTATATAATTCGTCTGAAAACCGTGAGACGAATTTATTAAACCTAATTAATTTGTCATTAGCACATGTTTACTATCGCATGACAGTGTCAAATCATTGATTAATAAGGTTTAAAAAAATTGTCTCGCAAATTTATCATAATCTGTATAATTAGTTTTTTTATCTATATTTAATAATTCATGTATATGTCCAAACATCATGTACGAAGGGGTGAAAATTTTGAGGAGAAACTCCACAAGGCCTGAGGCCACTCCGCCCGTCTTTTTTATTTTTTAGCCCTTTTTTCGAAAGATTTTCTCAAATACGCCCCTGACGGAAAGATTTCAGAAAATGGACCCAGAGCTTGGCGCCATCCACGCTGGCGCCAAGGTAACACAGCTTGGCGCCGTTAACGTTGGCGCCAATCCCCCATGCCACTTGGCGCACGACGCTGAGCTGGCGCTGACATGGCAGCACCTTGGCGCCGTCACCATTGGCGCCAAGCTTGGCGCCATCGTCATTGGCGCCAAGCCTTAGACCTGTTACTATGTATATCATTTTTTATCCTAAGTATTTTAAGGTTGTTCTAAGTGATCAAATAGAAAGTCACTGTAAAAACTCTAGAGTTTGTCACATTTCTCAATATCCAAGTCATGGTAAAATTTCAAATTTGTAAATGTCCAAGTCATGTTAAAAAAGCTATTTTTCCATATGTCTACCACATGGTAGTTGGTATTCTAACATATCCAAGCCATAGCAAAAATCCAGATTTATTTGGCTAAGTCTTTAAATTTACTATGGGATGGGGATGAAAATATGGCTAAG
The DNA here is from genome assembly GCA_022457205.1 of Saccharum spontaneum. Lineage (NCBI taxonomy): Eukaryota > Viridiplantae > Streptophyta > Magnoliopsida > Poales > Poaceae > Saccharum > Saccharum spontaneum. The sequence goes on from CM039615.1 coordinate 59,662,264, forward strand.
TCTGGATTTTTACTGTGATTTGGACATTGAGAAATTTAAAATGTTACCATGACTTGGATATTAAAAAAGGGCTTCATATTTTGGACTTGGATATTTAAAATTTTACCATGACTTGGACCTAATTCCATGACTTAACGTGAAGCCCTTTTTACGTGACTTAGTGAAATTCTAGCATAGTCAAGTGATAGTAAAATTCAAGACTTAGCCAATTTCTACGTTGCCCATCATATGGTAAATATTAAGACTTTGCCAATATTTTATATGTCCATCTCATAGAAAAATTAGGGTCTAAGTCATGTTAATTTAGAGCTTTGTATGTCCATCTCACGGTAAAATTAGGTAGTCAGGATTTTTGCTGCGGCCTGAATATGTTAGATGTAACACCCGAAGTGTTTGCCACCAGTTAAGCAGTGGGTTTGAGCTCAAACATGATAGATTAAGTGGAGATGATGATGTTAAGGTCAACCTATGGGCAAAGTTTCATGACGTTTGGAATCAAAAAGTCACATGAAATGATAAGTTATATGCTTGTTGGAATGACTTTACTAAGTGCTAGAATTGCATTATTAAGTGGATGGAAATATAGGTCATCAACCAAATCTTGTTGGAATGACCTTACCCAAAAGACTCTAGATGAACTCTACAACAAAAGTCGTGAAAGGTTCGTGTTGAGCAAATGCCCAGAAAATGCTCCAATGGATCAAAACAGACAATTCAAGCTTTATCGCGATACTACTTTGGTCAGAGTAGAAATGTAAGTTCTATACCAGTTATGTTGTTGGACCTTAAATGAAAGTTGTAGTTCATGTTATGTAGAAGAAACTTTGTTTTTGGACCAAGAGCTAGATCAACTTGTAAGCTTGTTAAACAGAGGCTCGAAGTTTGGATCAGCTGCTGTTTTTCAGCCCTAGAAATAATTCTAAGTCCTGGATTGACAGCAGTGAGTTGCTATGTTTGTGACCTTTTATCTTCCAAATTCATGTGAAAACTCAATTGGATTCCTTAATATGGGTTGAAGTACTTTTCATGGTGGAAACAATGAAGCAAGTCTCATCAAGTTTGGAGTTCATTTGGATCTTCGAAAATAGTTTCCAAAACAGCAAAAAGCTTACTTTATCCATCTCATGGTAAATTTTCAGACTTAAACAAATTTTCATATGTCCATCTCATGGTAAAATTTTGATAGGCATATATAAATTTTATCATGAAATGGGCTTATGCAAATTTTGGTTTTAAATTTTGGCCCCAAGTAAAATTTTGAATATCCAAATCCATAACATGAAGCCATTTTGCAATATCCAAGTCATGGTAAAATTTTAAGTCTTCAAAATTTTACCATGACTTGGTTATTTAAAGACTTAGCCAAAATTTGTAAATTCCAGACTTAGCAAAATTTAAAGACTTAATCTCAAAATTTTAAATATCCAAGTCATGGTAAAATTTGCATATGTCCATCTCATGGTAAATTTTCAGACTTAGCCAATTTACTTATGTCTAAACCTTAGTAAATATCAAGACTTAACAAATTTCAACATGTCCATCTCATGGTAAATTTGAGTACTTAAAACAGGGTCTTGGCGTCGTGAATTGTGGCGCCAGGCTTGGCGCCAATTACGATGGCGCCAAGCTTGGCGCCAACGGTGACGGCGCCAAGGTGCTGCCACGTCAGCGCCAGCTCGGCGTCGTCGGCCAAGTGGCATGGGGGCTTGGCGCCAACATCAATGGCGCCAAGCTGTGTTACCTTGGCGCCAGCGTGGATGGCGCCAAGCCCTGGGTCCATTTTCTGAAATCTTTCCGGCAGGGGCGTATTTGAGAAAATCTTTCGAAAAAAGGGCTAAAAAACAAAAAAGACGGCCCCTCCTAATACAAAATTCAAAACTTCCCCACGCTGCCACGCGGCTCCTCCGCTGATCGCGCACGGGAATGGAGGCCACCGCCGCCGACCTACTCGCCGCCCTCTCGTCCCCGCCGTCGTCCTCGCACGCCGGCCTCTACTCCCGCTACGCTGCCTACCTCCAGCCCTTCACCGCGCACTTGCCCACCTCGAGCCAGACCGGGCGGCGACCGCCGCGGCCGCCTCCTCCCGACGCGGCGACCGCCCTCCGCCTCCTCGCGAAGCGCTTCGTCCCGTTCCTCAGCCGCGCGGTGCAGCTCCTCACGAATCTCCTCCGCGCGTCGCCTAATAGCCCGCGTGGCGCGTGCGCCGACGACGACGACCTCCTCGGCGTCTACGCCCTCGTCCTGGACTGCCTCGCGGCCGTGTCGCCCTGCCTCGCGGGGAAGCCCTACGCCGTGCTGCTCCAGCGCGGCCGCTTCGCCTGCTTCCTCGAGTCGCGCGGCCGCCTCGCGAGCGCCGGGGCGGAGGCGGCCGCCGCACTCGACGCCCTCCGCTCCGCGCTCTCTCCGCCCACGACGAGCACCAGGTCACGGTCACGCCGCGGCGGCGCTGCGAGTGTCGTTTCCGTTATTCTTCCGGACCCTGGCGACTCTGGGGAGGCTGGCACGGACCCTGATGTCGCCGTGCTCGGGGTCGAGCTCACCGTCTGCCTGGCTAATTGTGCCAGCAAGGGCAAGGTGAAGGAACCCGCCACTTACGAACGTGTTTTCGTCCTCGTTGCGCAGCTCCAGCCATGGCTTCGGTGAGATCGTCAACCACGGATTCGGAATTTCCGTATTCAGTAAACAAGACGCTGAGTGGGCTTACGAGGAGCTTATACATGTTTTTGTGCAGGATTCTGGCTGAACACGTCAGTAGGAAGTACCTCACCCTGCTTGTCAATGCAATGGCCCGATGCAGCTATTTCCTTGTTGCCGAGTCTTCATCATTCAGTGCTGATCTGGTGCATAGATTCTGTGCCTCTATGTTAGAGCAATGCGTGAACGCGCAAATGATTCAGCATTTGCTGGCAGTATGTGTCACGATGCTACTGATTTCCATTTGCTGTTCACCAAATCAGTGTGCTACTGCTATATATACTAGCTGGTTAACTGCGACATTATGTTTTTTTTCATTCCTGGTGGCAGGTTGCTCGCAAGATTTGCTCTTGTGTGGATTTGAGTTGGGGAGGGAGCACAAGGCTTTTGCTTGATCTGTTAAAGTGTACCACTGATTCTGTTATGTGTTTAAAGGTAAGAATCCAATACTTCATTTCCATTGCTGCAACTTGAAATCTGTTGTAATTTCTCTACCATCTAGTTTACTGATACCATTTAAAGGGTATTCCTAGATGGATTTTACTCAACTTACTCTGATGAAAAGTATAAGTCCATTAGTACATCAGCATGGTCTCCAACGTATCTTGACTAGCAATATTTATAATAGTATATTATGTTGAATGCAAAGAATTATATACTAATGGACCTATGGGGGTTGTGGTTATAATGGTCTGTTCTTCCTCTCTTTAATACAAAAATATACATAGCTCTCCTCTGTGTTCGAGAAAAAAAAATTCAAATATATGTAGGGTTAGGCACTTTACAGACGCGCATACATAGAGAAACATTCTCCAATATTGAATTTGAAAAAATGGTTGTCTCTATATGTATTTTGTTCAACAAGTGAACAAACTTACCAAACACTGTTTCTTTCCGTCTTATCTTATATATGCTGGATTACAATTTGCTTTGACATGTAGGGTGACCTTGTTCAGTATTATGTTATTCTGTTAAGACTCATATAGCATCGAGTCTTAACTATGAGCATGAATTACTTATATTTGTTGTTGAGATTGAATCTTCCAGTTACGTACCATTTGGTCCTGTTTAGGTAATCTATGTCTCAGTAATAGATCTGTTTGCAGTTCTGAATGTCTGATGAGCTAAGTCATTTTCTAGACACAAAACTTAGTCTCACATTAGATTTCTAGTGTACCTATCGCTCTAGCCTATGCACCTCATATAATGTTTGCACTAAGTGCTCCAAAAACTCCATGTCGTCTTTCCCTTTCCATAATGGGCCTTTTACTATCAAGACATCATTACATGCTTAACATAATGCCAACTTTTTTCAGGCTGACTTACCAAAAGCTGTAAATGAATTTCTTGTATTTGTGGCATATGTTTCTCGGTGCCTCCTTTCTGTAAATAGGGACGGACGTCTTGGTGCTTCTGAACTACTCTATAAACAAGGCGGTTATTTCTCTGAGGTACATGCTGCATTGTTTTATAGGCATTGAATTTTCATTAAGAATACCATATTAGTTCTAAAATTGTTTCATGTAACACAATATGTTTCGATGTTCAGGTTTCCTCTCCTACTGCCTCAGTTCTTCTCCTTTATGCTACTGGATTATACTTCAGTACCCAGGAAATGGAAAGTCATGAGCGCCTTTGTATATCTGCACATTTTCTCTATGATGAAAAGTATGTAAAAGCTTTAAACGAAGCACTTAGCACTCTGGCACAGTTCTTTGATGTTATCAATGGAAGATCCATTACACTAGATGGCTCTGCAAAGGAAAGTTCATTGATGCACCAGTGTCATTCGAATAAGAAGCACATTTATTCTCAGTCAAATGATAATATATCTCTCATGGCATATTTGGATTCTTTAGACTTCGTTTGCAAGATTCAATTGCAACATACAAATGCAGTTTGGAAGAACTTCTCTGAAGGAAAAGCAATATGTTCGTCTGGAAACTTAGCCTACGTCTTAACAGCACTGAATCAGTTCATTGATTCCAGCCTTACAGCTTATAGGTAGGTTTGTACGGAAGAAGTATTGGCACTGTAATAAATTCATGCATGTGAGGAAGTTAGGGAATAATGCTTATTGCAGTTATTATGGATGTATTATTGTTGGAACTGGCAATTATCCCTTATTTCACATGCTGTTCTTTGTGCTGTAACAGCTGTGCAAAAATGTCAGAAGGAGACAAGGAGAGATTACATGAACATCGTGGAACCTTACTGAATGTCCTTGTTTCAGCAATCAAAATTTCCTTTGCTACTACCAAAGCCGTCCAGGTAGCATAGTGGCCTTTTTTACTATTTATGTTTGAGCCTGATCAATTTAGACTGACAGGCCATTACACGTCGCCTTTGCGGCTTGTGCACTAACAAAAATGCTGGTTTTGGTCTGCACAAGTGTTTATGTTGAGAACTCTTTTTATTACATCTGCACGGGTAAAATTGCTTGAATATAGTCCTGTATGGATGCTGTTTGTGGAAAATGGCTGCTAAATTACTTTCTGTTATTAATTTTCTAGGACTATCCCTATTGCCTGTTAATGCCTTCTATTTTCATACAGAAGAGTCTATCCTCCGTCTGCCTTGCCATTTCAAGCTCATGGTTAATGTTTGAGGAGCTCAAATTTTTAATATCTACACTCAGCAACATTGGCGTGACACTTTATAACATTAGACAGTTTGAGGAGGTACCTTTTCAGAGATGACGACCTTCTTTTTATAATAGTCTATTACTATAAGATTGAATACCATTGTTACTGCTGCAGGCACCAAAGGTGTTAGAGGTTTGCTGCCAAACGGTATGGGTGTACGTCAGACGATCTTACTGCAGACTATCAGCAATAACAGAAGGGAATGGAATTACTGAAGTCCTGCCAAAGGATACATTGAAGGATATCATTGTGGATGCATTTATGAGGATTGCAAAGATGGTTGATGTTCTCCATAGATGTGGCGCAAAAGTTAAATGTGAGATTGTTGTGAAGAGCCTATTACTGTTGGTCGATGGTGACATGTCTGAGTATTTGAGTGGTTCTTTGGCACTGATCAAATTGTGGGTTAAGGTAATAAACTATTTTACTGTTTGCAACACTTCATTGGCATGATTTCATTTATCCCTGTTTTGAAACTATAGACTACATACAAAGATTTTGAGGATGCTCAAGACGTGGCTGGTGCTCCAATTCTCTTTGACTCCCTTTTGGCATACCCCTCTCCCTTGTCAAAGAAGTTGTTAGGCTTAATTGTAGAGCAGGTATTGTATTTGGACTAACTGTAGTGCATCTTAATTGTTTTGTTTTGAGGCTAAATTCTTTGGGCAACATTGTTCTTTTCAGGAGGAGTTAGCATTTGGATCAATGGAACCTCAAGGTACAATATTCTGTGCTCAAATGCAAATAAGGATCTTAGATATTCTCTTGGATGAAATATACTCTTCAGAAGAATATTTTTTGGAGAGATCAAGGGTTCTTATTAGAAAGGCAGGTGTACTTCGTTCATCTGGTATGCAAAACATAAGCAGCTGCCTCGAGTTTTTATCAAAAGCCATATCGTTACTAGCGGTGAGTTTGAATCACTTGATACAGTTTCTAATTTATCCAGAAAAAGAATATTTACGATGAATTTTTATTCATCAAATCAGCAAAACATCACTTCGGATTTATCTCAAAGAAATTCAACTGCGATCAATCAATTGGCTATTGCACACTGCTTGTATGCACATTGCGCTCAGGAGGGCAATGATGACAAGGAGGAAGGCAATGATGATAAGGTGACTACTGAAGATCTAGCTGTGTTCTCGTCTTAATGAAATAATATGCAGCTCTCCTGGGTTGTTCGAGAAAAAAGATACTAGTGTCTTTACTAAGTATATTATCCTTACGAGGTCACTCACTTGTACATTTAGTAAAATATTGCAACATATATGTGATTTTTTTAATGGTTGTTATGTGTGAATAGGAGGTACTTGGTAATGCTAGGAGTGCACTTGACTGGTGGGCAAAGCTGGAAACTTCTAACCATTCTTCTCCTAGTGTGATCTTTCAACAGCTATCCAAAACGGTCATGCCACTTGTTTGTTCTATGATTGATTTGATGGCAATTAAGGTAAGTTCATGATATATTTTCGACTTATGAGGTTGAGTGAGATGCAAATACTTTCCTTCAGTAACATAATTATGCATATTTACTCTGCCATCACAGGGATGTTTTAAGCTTCAACTTGACTTTTGCAAGCAATTGATAGTGATATGGAAGAAAGAAAGCTTATCTCATGAAAATATATTTTCCTTCTTGTTCACAAGCGGGCGCCTTAGTCATGCATGCTGTCATCTCCCAATGGACCCGGAAATCGTTTCTAATCTCGCACAGCATTTTTCTATTGATTGCTACTGTACTGAATTTTGGAAGAACTGTTTCAAAGGAGACCATCCTTCTCTATCTATGTTCCTTCAGAGGATGTTTCCCACTGACTTGTTTTTTTCTCAATCATATGAACATTTAAATGGAACGAAGTTCAGTTTTAATTTGAGTGTTGATGAAGTCAGTAATGTTGCATCATCTCTTGTTTCTGAAGTAAGTTCTGTTGCATCACACTAAATTAGTAACCAAAGTCTCTGATTTATGTTTTCAGTTCCGAATCCTGTTTTAATTTTATTTTAAAATTTTGCAGGTTACTTCAAGTGGCAAGTCAATCTTCATAGCTGGCTGTCTATATTATGATTTGTCAGAAAAGTTTTTATCAGGAGGCCATATTTCTCAGGCAATGGCAACAATTTGGCCTTCTATATTTAGTTGTGAAACACTAGTGCAAAATCCTTTGTGGTTACGAGTTAATTCTAGATTGTGGACTTGGTTAATATTTTAGCTTGCATGTAGTGGTAACGCTCAATTCTTTTTTTCTTTTTACAGGCCTTTTCATATGGAAAAGAAGCCCTCAATTTGCGCAAGAAACTCCTAAAAAGGGAATTCAAACTTAATCTGGGCAGGATTAGAAGCAGGGCAAGCCAGTGTTGTGGTGAGCAAAGTTCTGTGCCCCTCGAAGCATGGGGACCAACAATAACTAGAATTTGGCCTGATTCCACCAGATCAACCAGCATGAAAGATTCTTTGCTTACTCCATGGAATGTACTTAGATGTTATCTTGAAAGCACTTTACAGGTATGGTATAACCTACTGCAGTTGTACAGAAATCTGGCACTCTGGCACTATCGCAACAATTTCTTTATGTATGATGCTCATTATTTGATGTATTCAGGTTGCTATGATACATGAATTGATTGGTAATGCCGCTGAAGCAGAAGTTCTGTTACAGACAGGAAAAGAGATATCTCATTTCCATAGGTTACCAGTTCTCCATATTGCTTTTACGTCATTGCTAGGTATAATATGAAATTTCATTGGGTTGCCCGTTTTCTCTATTGGTCGTTTTGTCTCACATTACCTGGATTTATTTCAGGTCAATTGTACTGTAAGCAGCAGCTCTGGGACAAAACTGAGAGTGAGCTTAAATATGCCCGGAATTATCTTGCAGAAAATGACGCATTCATTTCATGCAAACTATGTAGTCTGACTCTGGATATATCACTTGACATGAAAGATGGAGATTTCCAGGAACAGCTTACAGGCAATTTGTCTAGTGCTTTATGCATGTACCAGTCTGCCATTGAGAAATTGGACAACACTCAGTTTCTTGAAGGAATCTCTAATTGCCATAAACCTGGTTGTGACAAAGATTGTATTGCCAAAACCAAGTGTGGAGCTTATAACCATGGTAAAGAACCATTAAGTGCAAAGGATGATGTTTTACCCACATGCATTATCTGTGTATTGTTGAGACAAGCATCAATTGACCACTGCGATGAGCAAGCGATATTAAATTCTCGAACAAAAAACTCTGAAGCCAGGCCACCATTGGATTCCGAAGTCAAGAGTGGATCAAGGTATCCATTATGTTCAGCTAAGGAACAGAATGTGGAGACTCGTGTAAAAACTAGTGAACTCTCAAGTAAACAGTTTGCACATGGGAAAGGTGAAAACGTTTTAACAGAGATAAATTGTAAAAAGGATGTATCTTGGAACAATGAACTGCCTTCGGATGCTTTGATTAGTGGAAAAGCAAGCTTTTATCTTGATGATATTGATTGCAGCAAAGATGACATATGCGATATGATTGGATGTTGGAACTGTCTGTTTATTAAATCACTCTATTCCTGCTCCATTCAGAATATTTTGCAGTTCAGAGTGAATTGTGTTCGCCGGCGCTACCTTTTGCCACTACTCTTAAAAAGAGGTCCATTATTTTTAGTTTATGTTCTTTGTTATATGTGCAGTTGTGGGATTATCATTAGCCACGAAGGCTATCAGCTTGCATGAATTCGAAGTATAAATCACACCCTTGGATATGTTGTTTACTTGTTCATTCATATAGTTGCTCGGTTCCTTGTTTTTCCTTCTGCAGCTAGAGCCTTGGGAGCTCACGGTGGAAGACATGAAGTTCACAATGTTTATTGGCAGTGCATATCACTGTTGTACTTCAGATCACTTCCAGAGGGTTGTTATAGTACTTATGGGCCTCATCTAATTTCACTAATTATGAATGGGAATATTGATGATTATCTTCCTTTAGAGCGCGCAGAAATACTACACAGTTTGAGCTTTTTTTCTCTAATAAAAGGCTCCCTTCCTGAACAGTCTAGGTTATTCCATTGACTGCCCATTATGCGTGACTTTCTGGTTGTTCCAGTTTACAACACTTTCTAAATTGTCTGTATTATGTCACCATCTGCAGTGATGACTGCTGTATCTTCTCTACTGTTGGAATGTCTTGTGTGGTTCCCTGGTTGCTGAAAGCTTTTGTTCTATCTGGAGAAAGCCCATCACTTTTTCAGAAGGTGTGTAATATCCTTTAATCTTGTGGTCTTGTAATGTGGAACAGCTGTGAACGCCTAGTGTTTATGTATTTAGTCTATTCTTTTTCTTGAGCTGCAATTGAAGTCAGTCTGTCAATTTCATAGTCTTCAATTGATCGCCTGGTTACTGCTGGTGGCTCTTATGTTGAAATCCACATTTCCTGTCTCAGGTTTGCAGGTTACTTGTGTGTGCACTCTTACTATCAACAGTAAAATCCTCAATCCAGTTGCCTTTATGTTTCCAAAGCTCTGTTCTCTCTTTGGATCATTGGACTGCATACTTTCATCAGATTTCTATTGGAACTCTCAGTTGCCATTACCTTGCTTCCTTACAGGTATTACTCAGAGAAAAGGTTCGAAAGTTTAACAGCCAGAATAAAATATCCTTGTCTCCAATCTTTACTTAATTGTTTTACTAATTTTTTTCAGGGCTCCCTTACAGATTCCAGATATGAGACAAATGAGTGCGCTTCAAAATTACTCAGGTTAAAATTTATATTGCAGCTAAAATCTTCATTTATTGTATTTGTGGGCATATAATGAAATTTGAATTTGTTCACCAGGTATCCGTTAGCAGACATTGAACATTTTGGTAACCATGTCAGTGAATTCTTCGATAAACTGCCAGATATGCCAATCGTGTGTATTAGCATGCTTGGAGATGATTATGTGGATGTTATTGAGAAAAATCGTTGTTCCTTTTTTCCTGCTTGGATGTTGCTGTCAAGGTTTGATTCAAAAAGTAAACCTACTACGATGCTTCTGCCAGCGGTTGCTATTTTAGAAGGTGTGTAGCTTTTTATATTGTGATCACATGCAATATCGTAAATAAATTTAGATCTTCTGTGCTTCTATTTGCATGTTATTTCTCTACAGAAATGCAGTCTGAAGGTTCCATAAAAGATTTGGGTAATCCATTGAGCGTTTCAGATAAGAAGTGGCAGTGCCCTTGGGGCGTTGCAATTACAGACCATGTGGCTCCAACTTTTAGAAGTATACTTGAGGAGAATTTTATGTCCCTATATAGTGCATCTCTCACTATAAATGATGGATCAACAAACTGTGTTAGTTGGTGGTCACATAGAATGAAGCTCAACAACTACCTTGATAAGCTACTGAAGTAAGATTCGTTATATTAGTGTATAACTGAATTGGTTCCATAGTTGGAATATTATTGTGTCAAGATATGATTGCACATTAATGTTTGTTTGTTCTGATATCATTTTTCATTGTTGTAAGCAGAGACATCGAAGAATCATGGTTGGGGCCCTGGAAATGTCTCCTATTGGGCCGCCAATCTGCTAATAAACACATTGAGGCAACTTTGTCAAGTATTGTCACTAGTCTCAAAAAAGAATTTGTTAGAATTAGTGACTCTATTGATTTGGGCTAACCCTAGAAGGGTAGCTATATAGGTTCCTTACATGGGCCACATGGGCCTTAGCCACATGGGCTTACATATACTCCAACACCCCCCCGCAGTCTGAACTACCGTCGCAGCGGAGTTCGAGGCTGAACAAGAAAGAACACACACAACCCCCCCACAGACGCAACTAGCCACCGGTGATGTTGAGGCTGGAGCGAAACTCGGCGAAGGTCGAGGACGGGAGGCCCTTGGTGAAGATGTCCGCGAACTGGGAGGTCGTCGGAACATGAAGAACCCGTACCTCGCCCATGGCCACCCGATCACGGACAAAGTGTAGGTCGATCTCGACATGCTTCGTCCGCTGGTGCTGAATGGGATTGGTGGAGAGGTAGACCGCACTGACATTGTCGCAGTAGATCAGTGTGCTCCGGGAGGGTGGAGTGTGCAACTCAGCAAGTAGCTGACGGAGCCAGGCGGCCTCCGCCACGCCGTTAGCCACGGCGCGGTACTCCGCCTCGGCACTGGACCGGGAGACCACCGGCTGGCGCTTGGAAGACCAAGACACCAGGTTGCCGCCCAGGAAGACGGCGTAGCCGGAGGTGGAGCGGCGAGTATCCGGGCATCCGGCCCAGTCAGCGTCGGTGTAGACGACGAGGTCGGTGGAGGAGGCCCGGTGTAGAAGGAGGCCGTAGTCGAGGGTGCCCCGGAGGTAGCGGAGGAGACGCTTGAGAGCCGTGAGGTGAGGCTCCCGAGGATCATGCATGTGGAGGCAGACCTGCTGAACTGCATAGGTGATGTCCGGCCTGGTGAAGGTGAGGTACTGAAGGGCCCCGGCAAGGCTCCTGTATGCAGTGGGGTCGGCCACCGGAGGTCCCTCAGTCTCCGACAGCTTGCCCTGAGTGTCGACTGGAGTGGAGCAGGGCTTGCAATCAGACATCCCAGCCCGCTCCAGGATATCCCGAGTGTACTGCTGCTGATGAAGAAGAAGCCCAGTAGGACGGTGCTCAACAGTGACACCGAGGAAGTGGTGGAGCTCACCCAGGTCCTTCATTGCAAACTCCTGCTGGAGAGCTGCAATGATCCGCCGAAGAAGCGGCTCGCTGGAGGCGGTAAGGACAATGTCATCAACATAGAGCAATAGGTATGCAGTGTCAGTCCCATGGTGGTAGACGAACAGGGACGTATCAGACTTGGCCTCCACGAAACCCAGGGTCATCAAGAAAGTAGCAAACCGATGGTTCCATGCCCGAGGTGCCTGCTTGAGGCCATAGAGGGACCTGTTGAGCCGGCAGACCATGTCAGGACGGGTGGTGTCGACGAACCCCGCCGGCTGACTGCAGTACACCGTCTCGGTAAGGAGGCCGTGGAGGAAGGCGTTCTTGACATCCAGCTGGTGGATGGGCCAAGACCGAGCAAGTGCCAGCGATAGCACTGTACGGACTGTGGCCGGCTTGACCACCGGGCTGAAGGTCTCATCGTAGTCGACGCCAGGGCGCTGAGTGAAACCCCGAAGGACCCATCGAGCCTTGTAGCGCTCGAGAGAGCCGTCCGCTCGGCGCTTGTGAGTCCAAATCCACTTGCCGGTGACGACATTGGCGCCCGGCGGCCGGGGGCACCAGCTCCCACGTCTGGTTGGCGAGTAGCGCGGCATACTCCTCTTCCATCGCGCGGCGCCAGTGAGGGTCCAGCAGGGCGTCGCGGACGGAAGAGGGTACCGGAGAGACCACCGCGTCGTCGGTCGAAGCCGCGAGGACACGAGGCGGCAAGGTGCCAGCCGCGTGTCGTGTCACCATCGGGTGAACATGCCGCGGGTGTCGGTGAAGCAGCGGCGGATGGTAGACCGGCGAGGGACCACGGGCCGGTGGAGACAGTGGCGGCGGTGTCGGAGTCCCCGGTGGAGAAGGGACCGCGATCGGAGGGGGCCGCGGTCTGCGCTGGTAGACCCGTACCGGCGCGGCGAACCTCGACGGAGGCGCCGGTGCGGGTGCCGAAACGGGATCCGGCGTCGGCAGCCGGCACGACCCCCCCGGGGCAGAAGCGGGGGACGAAGGCCCCGAGTCTGCACCAACCGAAGGAGACGGGGCCGCGCCGGAGGACGAGGGGCCCGGACTCACAGGGGAGCCGGGACCGGTGGCCGGCGCGGAGCGCGGGGAAGCGGTACCTGCAGGAGACCACAAGAAAGGTGGCTGGACCACCGGGTCAGTGGGAAGCAGGGTGGGTGGGTCAGGGACCGGAGGAGTAGAGGTGCCGGAAAAGGGAAAAACGGACTCATCGAACACCACATGGCGCGAGATGAGAACCCGGCGGGAGGCAAGGTCGAAGCATCGGTACCCCTTGTGATCAGGGGAGTAACCGAGGAAGACACAGAGCGTGGAACGAGGGTCCAGCTTGTGAGAGGAGGTGGCGGCAGTGTTGGGGTAACAAGCACACCCAAACACGCGGAGGTGATCGTACCGAGGCGGGGTACCGAAGAGGGCGTGGTGAGGGGTGGGAGCGGGACAGGCAGCGGAAGGAAGGCGGTTAAGAAGGTAGGTGGAGGTGTGCAGGCCCTCAGCCCAGAAGCGAGCAGGAAGAGAGGCCTGAAACAGTAGAGTCCGCACGGTGTCGTTGGTGGTGCGAATCATCCGCTCTGCCTTGCCATTCTGCGAGGAAGTGTATGGGCAAGACATGCGCAACTGAACACCGTGAGAGAGGAAGAAAGCTCGGGAGGTGGAGTTGTCAAACTCGCGACCATTGTCACACTGGACGGCCTTGATGGTGAGACCGAACTGAGTGGACACCCAAGTAAAGAAGTGAAGGAGCGTGGTGAACGTATCCGACTTCGCACGTAGGGGAAAAGTCCACGAGTAATGCGAAAAATCATCAACAACCACAAGATAGTACTTATAACCAGAAATACTGATGACAGGAGAGGTCCACAGGTCGCAATGTACAAGATCAAAAATGCGGGCCGCATGAGAAGAAGAACTAGAAAAAGGAAGGCGAACATGTCGGCCCAATTGGCACGCATGACACAGTTGCTCATCATGAGCTCGAGTACATGGAAGACCAGAGCTACGACTGAGCTGTATCAGGGCATCACGTCCAGGGTGGCCGAGGCGCCGGTGCCAGGTAGTCGAGGAAGGAGAAGTGGCGAAGGCAGCTGACAAAAGGGACGGCGAAGAAGACGAATGCGCCGCCGGAAAGCGAAGGGTGTAAAGGGGCCCGGAGCTGTCACATCGGAGCAGAGGACGCCGGGAAGCCAAATCCTTGACAGTAAGACCAGAAGAGTCAAATTCGACAGAACAAGAATTGTCAGCTGTAAAACGACGAATAGAAAGGAGGTTATGAACCATAGAAGGAGCAACAAGAACATCAGGAAGACGAAAGGAGCCATGAGCACCGGCGGTACCCACAGACGTGACAGGAAGGCAAGAGCCGTTAGCGACCATAATGGACGAAGGAAGTGAGGAGGACGGAGAATGGAGTGACGAAAGTATACCAGGGTCAGGAGTAGTGTGGTAGGTGGCTCCTGAATCGGCGATCCACTCGGGTCCAACCGGAGGTGTCAGACCCATGGTGGAGAACGAACGAGCCAGGGCCGTCGTGTCCCAACCGGCGGCCCCCGGTGGAGTCCACGCTGCAGCAGGGAAGGCGCCAGGTGGAGTACCAGCCGGAGGAGCCCCAGCAGGAGGAGCCCCGGTGAGGAAGGCCACCGGTGGACGCGACTCGGCCCCAGTGGCGTGGTAGGGCCACATAGAGATGCGCCCTGCCCATGGGTGCTGGAAGGAGGGCCATGGTGCCCCCCCCGGTAACCCACCGGGAGCCTGAGCCTGGGTGTGGCCGCTCCGGCCACCCCCTCGACCACCACCGCGGCGTCGGCGACCGCCACGGCCCCCCCCGCCCCCGCTCGGCCCGGAGGGAGGAGGACCCAGGAGAGACGACGGTGGTGGTGCAGTGGTCCGTGGTGGTGTAGGAGGGCGCGGAGAAGTAGCAGCCAGGGCCGTCGAGGAAGCCGATGCCCCTGCCGGAGTGGAGACCGGCTGGAGGCCCTGTGTGAGCTCCTCCATGACGAGATCGTCGCGGACCTCCAGGAAGGTGGGGAAGGGCCGCTGGCGAGTGATCCACGTCCGGAGGTGGGCGTAGCGGTCGCTGAGCCCCCGGAGGACGTTGAGGACCAAGATGCGATCCTCCACGGGCCACCCAAGGTCCCCCAGGGAGTCCGCCATGCCCTTCATCCGGCGGCAGAACTCAGCGACGGAGAGGTCCCCCTGGACGAAAGTCCGGAAACTCGCGTCGAGGCGCAGAGCCCGGGCCTCGGCGTTGCCCAGAAACTGGCCCTCAAGGGCAAGCCAAGCCCGGCGCGCGTCAGGAGAGGTACGGACGAGGTCGTGGAGGTCGAGGGAGATCGTCCCCAGGATCCAGGAGAGGACGATGCTATCCAGACGGAGCCACGACGGGGTCTGGACAGCGGCCGAGGCGTCGAGGAGGACGTGGTCGTCGAGGGCGTAGCGGCGAAGAGTAAGAACCACGAGGTCCCGCCAGCGAGCGTAGGAGGGTGACTCCGGCTCGAGAACGACCGGCACGAGGAGGCGGATGTTCTGGACCCCCCCGGCCTGGTAGTGAAGCTGTGCCACGAGCGGGTCAGCCGGATCGTGCCAGAGGACAGCAGTGTGAGAGGCACGACGACCCGGCGAAGCAGAGGAGTGGGCACCTGCCGGAGAGGCGGGAGAGAGGAGCCGCTCCGCCTCGGCAATCTGACGAGCCAAGGCGTCGGCCGCTTCGCGCTCGTGCTCCCACACGAGGGCGGCTGCCCGCACCCGGGCCTGCCCCTCCGCGGCGGCGGCACGCGCGGCGACGAGAGCAGCGGCGAGAGAAGAGGTGTCACGGCCATCATAGGGTTGAGAGCCGGCGTAGATCTGGGAGAGGAGTGGCGGTGTCGAGGCCGGGAAAGTGGGAGCACCGGCGGGAAGGTGATTGCCGGTGTCCGTCCCGGCGCCGGGAAGGTGGACGGCGTCGGCGGGGCGCTCTGACAGGGCAACACCGCCCTCATCCTCAACACCCCCTGCAGGAAGAGCTGCAGCAGGGGCCCCCCCAAGTCCCCCAACCGCCGGAGCAGTGAGGGAGGAGGAGCCCGAGCCCCCGGCTGCGCCCTCAACAGCAGGAGCGGTGAGGGCAGCAGCAGAGGGTGGGGCGCTGGGTACAGGGGTGCCCGCCAGAGGGTGACCGACGGCGGGTTGGGGAAAGGTGGCCGCACCAGGGGCTGGGAAGGTGGCCGCGCCAGGGGCTGAGAAGGTGGCCGCGCCCTGGGCGGGGAAGATGGCCGCGCCAGGGGGAAGAGGCCCCAGCGGCGGCGCTTGGAGGTGGGGCGGCCGGGTCCCCAGCGGCGCCTGGAGGTGGGGCGGCTGGGACCCGAGCGGCGGCGGGTGGTGGGAGACCTGGTGCCCTGCGGCGGCGGGTGGAAGCCCAGCTCCAGCAACCGCGGCCCAGGAAGGTGTGGGGAGAGAAGGAAAAGAGTGGAAGTAGGAAGGGGAGGGGGGAGGCTCGCGGCGGCCAGCCATGGTGGCGCTCGCCGGCCAGGAAGGCAGCGGCGGCGGCTGCACCAGGGGGGCGGCGGCTGCTACCAGGAAGAGGAAAGAGAGGCGCTGATACCATGTTAGAATTAGTGACTCTATTGATTTGGGCTAACCCTAGAAGGGTAGCTATATAGGTTCCTTACATGGGCCACATGGGCCTTAGCCACATGGGCTTACATATACTCCAACAGAATTGGATTTGAAAGTAAATCCAGCGCTGATTAAGGCTATCCTTGGAGGTGTTGCGTCAGTAGATGAAGTGCACAAATGCCTTTATCAACTCATTTTGTATAAAGGTTACTTTGGATGTGGGGAGTGCTGTGAGAAAGGACTTGCATCCTTATCTTCTAACCAGATTAATGATGAATTTCTAGACACACTTAAAAAATGTTTAAATGAAAATGCCGTGGATGGACTTCTGGAGTCAGTTGACAGAAGTCCAGTGATTTTAGTTCTGGATATCAATGTGCAGGTGAGCAACAAGATGGATTTACTGTTAGTTATTTTTCTCATGCGATATAATATTCCAACATCATTGATATTTTTTTGGCGGGCTTTTGGTCTTCAGTCTTTACTGTAAATCTTGAGTTTTTTGTTTGGTCACTTAATTTTTGGGTAGGGTAGGGGTGAATATTGTGAATGCTGTTACCTATCAGTTGTATCTATTCTTGGTTCAATTAGATCTTCTTTTGTGTAAATAACGAAATGCTGGGAGAAAATGTAAATTGTAGTGGCTACATCATGCACACGTGAATTTCCTAGTCATCTTAGTTTTTATGCTACTTGGCAACAGCTCTGCATTTGGCAATCCTTCAAGTCATGACATCTTTCAATGCAACCTACAAGAGAAGCTATTTTGCAATCCTAGCTGTGTTGTTTGTCTAGCAATGCAAAGCATATTTTCCCTAAATATGTCTTTACTGACCTCTCCTGTCTTAATTATCAAACACAGATGCTTCCTTGGGAGAACCTGCCTGTACTAAGGAATCAAGAAATTTATCGCATGCCTTCGATGGGAAACATCTTTTTAGCATTGACTGGAGTCAATAATCATTACAAAGATAGCAGTGTTACACCCCCTCCTTTCCCTGCAATAGACCCTATCAACACATTTTATCTATTGAATCCTAGTGATGACCTGAGCAGCACTCAAGAAGAATTTGAGCAGATGTTCAGAATGTACAAGTGGAAGGTAAACAAGTTTCCATACCTGAGCAGCTCCTTGTTTGAACAGCATTTTTCTTTTCTTTTTTTTTGACGGAGGTAAACCCTGCTTATGTTATATAGAAAGCAATGAACAGCCTTTTCTCACTAATTAAAATTATGTTTCACTGCGTGTTCGAGAAAAAAATATGTTTCACTGAATATTATAACAGAATATTGAAATGTTGTGCGTGCATTACATAATTACATATTACATATGTGCATGGGGTACATAAGTGGTTTGCTCTAGTCTTTTTGTTACATACTAGTTGTAGAAATAATGTTCTGTTGAAAATGTGGCTCATTTTGCTGGTAGCTTTAGGCATCCCACTTCCAGATCAATTTGTTATCAATTTGTCACTGCTTCTGGAATTATTAATGATTGAGAAAATATAGTATATGCCACTGAACAACTACGGTTTGCACAATCTTGTTTTTTATCCTTCCATGGCCATTGTTGACTCAGTGCATGGTAGGGTTTACCACCCTCCTTCTGAGGTCAATGTGCTCTACAGACATTTCAATAATGATAGTATATGCCACTGAACCCTGATGGCTTGGCGTAGATGGTGGGCAGGTGATGTCATATGGATCATAATTTTTTCAATTGATGGCATGAGAGTAATAGTCACTTATTGCAAAAGTCATGCTAGAATGATACTCGATGGCATATAGAGCGTTTTCCCTATGGCATTGGAAGGTACTCTCTGGCTATCCGCAATACTTGTCCATGACTTCGGGAGAAAACTTTCTATAATACTTGTCCATTGAGGATGTCTAGAGACTAGAGGATAGTTATTGCAATATTTACACTCCCTACCCCTAATTAAATGCTTGATAGAAGAGAAGTGGTTGTACAATAGGGGTATGTGTGATTGTTTCACATGGATTGTTTTGGTTGAAATTAGCATCTCCTTGATTTATGAAAATTATATTATAGAACAAAGGGAGTAGCAACTATAATGAAAATGCCGATTGCCGATGAAAGATTGGAAGAACATATTACATGTAGATGTGGTAACTACTGTAAAAGTTTTACCCTCTTGTCATGGGCAATGGAGTGATGAACCACCTATTGACTGTCTAGCTTGCTGCAGCCCTTTTTATTTGATGTTAAGAGGATTATTTCATATTGCACCATAATGAAACTGAATAACGCAATTATGTTGTGCAGGGAAATGCTGGGCATTATCCAACAAGTAAAGAGCTGGTCATGGACTTGGCAAATTATGATCTGTTCATGTACATTGGACATGGAAGTGGTATGCCCAGAACATTAATAGTTTCTTCCCATCCATTTAAACTTGTGTTCCCTTTAACCTACTGTAGTCGTGTCTGATGGTTCGTACTAATTAGTTTATAATTGTAAATCCCTCCCTATTGTGAGCCTGATGCATGGTAACCCAAGCTAAGTTCCTTTTTACTGTGTGGTAACCCAAGCTAAATCACCGTATAGGTCTTTCTATACTGGAGAAGAGCTGGCAGTACGATGTACTGCAGGGAAGGGAAGGACCAGTTAAAATATAGTACTTCCATATCAACCAGTGTAGTTCTTTTAAATACAATGCTCTCAGCATAGCGTTTATTTAAAACTTTTGCTATTGTGAACGCTAAATAGAGTGAGTTTAGGCAATTTGACTTGTCAGATGTATTAGCACAGTGGAATAGACATCGGTGGGGACTACTTTGCTTGTGTGCTAGAGCCAAGAATGTTTTGAAGTGTGTGCCTAATGCCAATGACAATCAGTTAATGCTATTACTATTAACAAGTGAACTTTGACTATTGTTCATATCCTCTTTTTTCGGTGGGTATTGTTTGGGTACCTGTCATACGTGTGCTGAGAACAACAATCGTTGGTTACTTGGTTGATTCAATCTAACTAGTTCGGAAAAATGATGCAGGATCAAAGTACGTTAACCTAAAGGAAATTGAGAAGCTGAAGAACTGTGCATCTGCTGTTCTTATGGGGTGCAGCAGCGGTACGCTGCATTGCAAAGGGAGTTATGCGCCTCATGGTGCCCCGCTGTCCTATTTATTGGGTGGTTCACCTGCTGTTGTTGCAAATCTTTGGGATGTTTCAGATAAAGATATTGATCGCTTTAGCAAAGCTTTGCTCCATTCATGGTTGCGAGAAGATTCTGCAGACGACAACGATTGCTCACAATGTTCCCAACTCAAGCGGTGCAGCTGCAGCCAGAGGCGAATAGCATCAAATATTAGTGAAGCCAGGAGTGCTTGCAGGCTTCCACTTCTAATTGGCGCATCTCCTGTTTGCTACGGTGTGCCTACTATCATTAGAAAGCAGTAATAGCCGATTATCTAACAGGAGATGCTGATGGTCTCCAAAGTGTCAGCATTATCAACATGGCGGTATGTTCATATACTGATGCTTTTTACGTACTTATTAGAGCATGACCACCGCAAGCACACAGTGCTAGTAGTCCATGAAAAAGTTGACGTCCATATAAGCAGTGAAAATTTAAGACCACTAGACACCCAATGCAAGCACACAGTGGTAGCAGTATTTCTTTTGTTTCTCAGCTCTACGGGCCAGCTTTTTCTCTCACATAATACTGGCACCTGCTTTTCACGATGAAGCTACCGCAGCCTTTGCAGGGACTCTGACCGCCTGCAAGCACCCAAACCGGTTGAGCTGGACAACTGTGTCAAGCGGGTAGACTTGAGGCCAACAGACACGTAGGAGTGTTGGGCGTGGCCTTAGGTGCTCCAGTCTGGAAAATGTTTCCTTCCTTTTTCTGTTCTGTAAGATTCGTTGCTTTGGTGCTTGCATGTCCACTCCAGCCCCTGCAGCAGGACTTGGTGTCGGCTTGGAGTCCTTCCTGTTGAAGACTTGATGGCGATGGCAACATTGTATTGTATCTCTCTTGACATTGCAGCAAAAGCTCGCTGCACCGGATGAACAGCCTCTGCATGCAGTACTGCCGAGTTCTTTTCGTCCATGGCCGAGTTCGCCACCACCTGCTGCCGCTGCTGGAACCTGACTTACTAGTCCACTCGTGCCTGCTACACACTGGACACTGCTGTCCAATGAAGAACACGTGCCGTCTTCACAAACAGTCCACGTTAATCTGTGGCCTCGCTGGCTATGCGCCCATGCCCATGCTTGCTTGGACTGTGGTAATGCATCTTGTAACAACTAACAACTGTGGGTGAGGTGAGGCGTATGTAGCTAGTGTCAACCAATGAACGCTTGTATAATTGCCATAGATTATTACATAGAAACTATTGTTTCCTAGTACAATATTGAAGCATTCCTTAAAAAAAACTCGGTATGCCTTTGGGCAAGTACATTGCTACACATCAGCGGACTTATACTCCGTCTCATGCAATCCCACATATGATTTTTGCTTATGTGGAGGAAAGAGAGGTGAGAGAAAGAGGTCATTCTTTCGCGAAACAATCACCTCATGAGCTAAGATTTAGGACTATGAGACAACTATTTTACCATTGTATGAGTTGTTGCCATGCAACTCACAAGTTTTTTTATTCCATGCATAAATTTAGGAATTGTGAGTTACTCTGCGACAATTTAAAAAACAACCATCGTATATATTGTCTATTAAGTTGTCTTAAAATTACGTGGCACAATATGAGACCACTTATGAGACAACGCCAATGTACTTGCCCTTAGGACAAGTACATTTGCGTTGTCTTGTAACTGGTCTCATATAGTGACACGTAATTTAAGACGACTTAATAGACTATATGTACAATGATTGTTATTTTAAGTTGTCTCTCATACAATGGTACAATAGTTGTCTCATAGTCCTAATTTTTAGCTCATGAGGCGGTTGTTTCGCGAAGCAACTACCTCATTCTCTCCTCTCTTTCCTCCACGTTATCAAAAATCCTACGTGACACTGCATGAGGTAGAGTGATGCCGTTGACGTGTAGCAATGTACCTGCCCTTATGCTTCTCAGATATTCAGTAATTTGATTAGTTGCACTTTTTGATAAACAAGTGTAGGATCCACGCCCTACAGTAGTACTGAACTGTCTGCTCGTCTGCCCCTGGAGGACACTGTGCGAACTCAGCCCGAAGCCAGGAGAGAAGAACACCAGAAGTGCGCTCTCCTTGCTCACCCACCTCACGTTCAAGGAAGGCCTCCACCCGAGCTCTCCAACCCTCTGACCTACACTGCCCTGTTACTGCCCTCCCACGAATCCTCAGACCTAGCATCTTCTGACAGTCCTGTAGCGTGACTGTCATCTCCCCAAACGCCATGTGAAAGCTGTGAGTCTCAGATCGCCACCTATAATTTTAGCAAAACAAAAATGCTCCTCAGAAACATAACCGCGTGAACAAATGATTATTAATACAACCTATGTGTTCATAAAATACCTGTCAACCAACGAAGTCAAGCCCGCTGAGTTGAACAAAGGCAGCCCACGACGAACCTGGAAAGATATGACGTCTAGGCCAGCTCTCGATAGGTAAGGTGTGTATCTGTCGTCGTATTGTATTTCCAAGAACCCTCCATGTACTCTAGAACGAAGGAGCGGAAGGTTCTGCATTTAAATGAAATACAAATGTTACTTGACACACACATATGCACTTATAATTCGAAGTATGTGATATGGGAGTGTAAAATCTTACCTGCTCCGATGCTATGAGACGTCCTCGGTGGGTCTCGTCGTACACCGGGTCCAGAAGGTGGAATTGCGCCATCCTACAAAAAGAATATAGTCAGTAAGTTATAAAATAAATATGCATGTAAACATAAAGCAAGAATTGTACAATCAATACGATAGGTATTAAATAATAGAAACAACTACAAGTCGCACCTCACTAATTTGCTAATGGCAAGTGCGTGAATTGTGGCCAAGTCTACCGCACTTGCCACACTCGTACTGCTCTGGGTCATTAAGAAATGGTGTCGCTCTCCCACGTCGCGTTCTACCAGGTATCTGATCCATAACCATCCTGTGCCTCGTCCTCTTTCTAGAGCCCCGTTTGTCCCAACGGTAAGCTGGATCTGCAACGTACGTTGGACCGTCGTATGGAGGCCACTCTCTAGGGTCTCGGAAAGGCACGAAGCGAGGCCTCCATGTTTGGACAAGCGTGTCGACACTGAACTCGTGAGGTATCCTAGCCTCAATATCATAGTTGCGATGAATAGCAGCTGCTACAAGGTGAGAACATACAAAGTGATAATGCCTTGGTTTTCCATAAGTGCATGAGAAATCTTGGAGGACTACCACATGAATCCTTGACTCTCGGACCTCACCATCAGATGTAGTACCACCGGTATGCTTCACCTCATATCTTCCTGTGGCGTGGTCAAAACATGTAACCTCATGTGTGCCAGCCCTTTCCTTCGCCTTATCTAGATGTGCCTGTGGTGTTGGAGCCCAAATCTTACCTTCACTCTGCAACTGCAATGCATGGGCGTGCCGATCGTTGAACCAGGCAACAAGCTTGTAGAATGTGAATTGAACGATAGCGTTCACGGGCATACCACGAATCCCTAGCAGCAACTTATTAAAAGACTCGGCCATGTTGCTGCACTGAAACTCATACCTCCAACCACCTGTGTTGTGAGCTCTTGTCCATTTCTCCACATCTCTCATCAAACTTGTCAGCCATTGTCTACCTTCTCTATTAGATGCGGTTCTGACCTCCTCTAACTTCCTCCGGAAATACCTGTCCTCAAGCTGTCGAGCAGCCTCCTGAAAAAGATCAAAATTATCCTTCACACCATCCTTCTAGAGTAGATTCTCAGCAAGGTGCTGAGTACACCAACGATGGTGCAAAGGTGCATACCCCTCTATCTTCTCTCGCACAACATTAAGTATGCCCTGGTGCCTATCAGATATGACGCCCTCCTCCCTGCCAGGCCCAACCACATGTATCCGGACTAGCCTCAAGAACCATCCCCAGCTATCATTGTTCTCCCTCTCAACCAAAGCAAATGCCAAAGGAACAAGCTTGTTGTTTGCGTCACACGATATGTCTATGAGAAGTGTGTCACGGTACTTGCCAATTAAGAATGTACCATCAATGGAGAAGACTGGACGGCAGTGCCTAAAGGCCTCGACACACTGAGGGAAGCACCAGAGAGCATAGAAGAATATCTGTCTCCCATCCTTCCATGCGTCTGGCCTAGGGATGTACTCATAATGCATGTCTGGATTCACTGCTTTGATTGCATTGAGAAGTACTGGAAGCTGCTCATAGCCATCCTCCCAGTCCCCATATATCATCTTCCACGCCCGCTGCTTAGCCCTCCAGGCTTTGCCATAAGTTATGTCATATCCTCCATACACCTCATTAACTATTTTGATAATTATCCTGACCTTCATGTTCGGCTCTCCCTGTAATACTTTCATCAACCGCTTGACAATGAGGGTAGATGTCAACTACCGATGCTTCGTGCTGAGGTCATGTGAAGCACAAGTATGTGGGCCGACAACTCTTGTGATCTTCCACTTTTCGGAGACCTTTTGCTTCCTTGCACAAACCCTCCATGGACAGGGTTCCTTGTCACACACAACCGTGTAACGCCGCTCCTCATAGGAATGCAGGACCTTATATGGTCTCTTGCGTATCACTGCAAACGCCTGCAACCACCTCTTCAATGCAGGGAGGTCATTGAAAACCCTCCCCTTCTCTATCTCCATACTAGGACCAGCCTCTGGAGCTTCCTGCAGCTCTTCATCACGTCCTTCGGCAAACGCCTGATCTGAATGAGTAAGATCACTGAACTCATGAACCATAGGATCATGGCGGCCGGGAAAAATACGCCTCAGCATCTCAACGTCACTCTCCGTGAGCTCTCCAACGGGACGATCATCGTCAGAATCAACAGCCCTTGCGATCTCATATGGCTCTGAATCATTCATAATTTCAACACTATTGGAGGCACGGATTCCATCTCCAATCTGGACTTGAGCATCAGCAGGAGGAGCGCCCTCATTATCGGGAATGTCTCCTGCAACATAGCCACAAATAAGAGGAGATAATAAGAAGAGTGGATAAAAAGAAGAGACTTAAGCTGCAAAGATAAAACGATACCTAATTGACACTTATTCGGATGATTCTGTGTTAAAGGGATCTCCTGAGGAGGATGTGCCACATCATTGGGGGTAGATTGGGCATCGGGAACGATAGGCGGAACCTCCGCATCCACATCATGTTCCGGGATGGGAGGGTCAAAGTATGCCTGCTCACCCATTGGCGGGGAGAACCCAAGAGGGATGGGATCAACTAGCACCCGATGCACAACCACGTCCAAACTTTGGAACTAGCTTTTCATAGCCGATCTCACATAGTTCTCCCACTGATCTGCACACCCTATTGGGATCATCTTCCTTAGCATATTGGGAGGGAAACCTAGGTGAAGTACACCCTCAACTATGATGCCATCATCTCCATGGCAATGTACCTCCTCGCGAGCCCTTGCAGTCAACTCACTAAATGATGGCTTCTCATTGAATAGCACAGGCACACTTTGCATGTCAACAAACTCAATATCCATAGTGATCTCGTTCCACAGTGCCTCCATGATATATGCTCACTAGGTTGTCCATCTAGTTCCAAAATATAATGAAGCATAATTCCTTTACTCCAATATAAATGAAACATACTAAGTACAAGGTCTCTAATACATAAAAAGTAAATACTAAGTACTACTAACTACTAAGTATTCATAACTAATAACTACTACTAACTGCTCAGTACTACTAACTAACTATGTCAAGTAACTATCTATGTAACTAACTATATAACTATTTAACTAACTAAATAACTAAGTACCTATATAAAATATCCATCAATCTACATATCTATCTAAACATCTTTCTTCAAATCTTAATCTTTAATACACTAACTAACTAGCTAGCTAGCTAACTAACTAACTAACTATTGTTAAGTAAGAACAACAAAGTATTTTACCTTGTAGGAGAAGCGGAGATGCTGGCACGCGGCAATGGAGGGAGGGGCAACACCGGCCGGCCAGGTGGCGGAGGGCGGTCGGGTGGGCGGCGGCGGCCGGCCGGGCGGGCGGCAGCGGAGGGCGGGCGTTCTTCTCCCAACGGCGGCGGAGGGCGGGCGGGCGGGCGGGCGGGCGGGCGGGCGGTGGCGGTGGAAGAAAGAAAGAGAGGAAGGAAGAGAGGAGGAAAAAAGAAAGAAAGGAAACGGTTTATTACAAGGGGGCTTGACGCCAAGATGTATGGCGCCATGCATGGCGCCCATACATGGTGCCAAGATCCATGGCGCCAAGCGCCCGCGCTAGGTTGCTAGGCCCCTTCCACGTCAGTGCCACGATGCATGGTCTTGGCACCAATGTCACTAGCGCCAAGACGTTATATCTTGGCGCCAATTACTGTGGCGCTAAGATCAGGGTCCATTTTTTGAATTCTTTCGACCAGGGGCATGTTTGAAAGAATCTTTCAAAGAAAAGGGCCAAAAAAACAAAAAAGACAGACAACTTGACTTGCCCGAAAGATACCAGTCTGACTTTAGGAAGAGGGTAAAAATAGGGTCGGATTGCTAGTGACCTGTTTTTCTTTTTTGTCACTTCTGTCCCTTTGTTTCCGAAAAAGTCTAAATTACAACCCCAGTCACGTTTTCTGAATAACCCCTAACCTATTTTTGTATTCACTTTACACTTTTGGATCTTTCAGTTGGTGCAGGGCTACTTGTGTCGTACTGATTGATATGATATCTTCAAACCGTTCCAAATTCATCTTTTCTCCCTTGATCTGCTTTTGTTCTTTCCTTCCTCAGCTATGAAATATGTGCTTTTGTTCAATAGTATATACCATATTTGTACCTCACAGCTTGGAAATCTAGCACGTAACATGACCATTAAGTACTCTGAAGAGTTTTTTTTGAAACGAATACTCTGAAGAGTTTTGAGTTATGTGGATAGAGGTTTGAGAAATTGTAAGTGGATCCTCACAGAATTTTATGTGGTAGTGAAGGGATAATGAGTGTCCATTTTCTTAGCTTGCATCATGACCGCTTCTCAAAAACCTAAAGAAACTATGCTACCATGGTGCCTATTTGACTATTTTCTGTTTTATCATGTCTACTGTTTGTGATTTGTCACACCCATTTTTAAGATAAAATAGAATGCATAATTTTATGTGCGTCCAGAAATCAATCACACATAAGATGACAAATTATAGATAGTATCATCACAAGTATTATTACATCACGAATATTAACACATAGTCTTCACATAAATATAGCAGAATTGTTAAAATAACTCTCTCGTGGCAGCTCCAAAGCACAGGCATGTCAACTAGTTGACCACAAAACTAGTAGTCCTCAGGAAAGTCGTCATTACCATAGCAATCTGTTACCCATCCGGAATTTTCATCCAAGTAATCTCCTACAACTAAAAAGAATAAAACGTGGACATTTCTTTTGGTGCGACATTGGTTGTTGTCCGTCTGCCTCCGCCTGCGATCCTCCACGCACGCGCCGACAGGTGGGCCTCCTCGACGAACGCAAAAATCACCCCAATCACCGGCACCGACGAATCTCCGCAATCTCCGCGCTCGCCCCATGTGACTCCCCTCTCACCAGCGCTCCTCCTCTCCCCGTGCAACTCCCCTCTCACCCCGATGTCGCTGCCGTCCACGTTTGCCTCCGCGTCGGCGTCCAGCGGCGGCGGCTCCTTGCTGGGGTCCTCGGCGTTCGACGAGCAGCTGGATCTCGGGATTTACAGGTGAGAATGCCCAGGGACGAACCCCACGCCGCCACGCGCGACTCCTCCTCTCCTCTCCTCTCCCCCGCGGATGAACCCCAGGGCAAGGCGCCAGGTCACCGACCACCAGGCCATGCCGCCTTCCCTGACCTCGGGCACCTAGGCCGGCGCTGCGGCCGCCCAGGCCATGCCGCCTCCCCTGACCTCGAGCACCTAGGCCGGCGCCGCGGCCACCCAGGCCCATCCAGGCCGGATGCGGGCGCCAGCGCCAGCGTGGTCGCGTTCTCGGCCATGGGCTCGAGCGCCGCCCTAGTTCTGATGTGTGCTCGGCGGCGGCGGGCAGCCAAGACCACGATTCTTCAGTGCAGGTACCTCCACCTCTCTCTCCCTCTCTAATTTTTGCTCTGATTTCCCCCGACGTTTGGTCCTGATTTCCCTGCTGGCCATTGGTCCTGATTTCCCCTCCATGCTACTTTTCTGTTCGATTGATGCACTGCTTTTTCGTTCAGGCAAGTCGTCATCATGGGGAAGAAGGTGAGTCCGTGGCTAGCCTGGTGGCGGCCAGGAGCCAGTGCTGCTTGCCTGCGCCAGCACACGCCTCTGCGCCGCCGTTGCCGACGAGAGACGACCCCAACAAACTTGTAGCGCCCCCGCCCCCGCGCGCCCGTAGCACTCCCGCACAGCCGGACTCACTGTCCCGTCATCACAGCTCGTCCCACGCGTGCTCGCTTCGCACTGCTGCCGCAGCTCGCCGGCCTCAGGGAAGGGATCAGGGAGGTAGGAGAAAGGGATGCCGCAAATTGATGACACACTCGTTGATACGGAGAGGTGGTGGTCGGTGCTAGCTGGGGGACGCGACAGCGTCTTTGTGTGGAGGCAGGCCGTGGCGCCGCTATGGCTCTGTTCGTGCTGAAGACTGAGAGGAGACAAGGAGAACGAGAGAGCCTGAAGCAGCCGTCCATATCTACAAAATTCTCGTAGTGATATATACTATTGATTTAACAAGGCAAAAAGGTAATTAATGCAATACAAATATTTAGTCATGATCAGAACCTAACCAATATGTGCTGCTACAGAAATGCACTTCTGCTTGATATCGTGCCACTTGTGAATTAAAATAGATAATTGATTGTGATGCTAAACATGTCTTGTTTTCTGATGTGTTTTAGACAAATAGTTTCATATGTGTATTTTGTTTCAAAATGTTTGATATTGTATGCTCGTTAATGTTTCAGATGTCTGAATATGTAACACTCACGGACTCACTGAACATGGAGGCTGCCTCTTTGCCATATAAATTTGTTTGAACCCAACAACATTCTATACTGACCAAACTGAACCTTAGCGTGTTTGTTTGTAGGATCCACTGTTCACAAGCATGTGCCCTCATCGAGCCTCAGCGCATAGTGATCATCAGAACTGAAAAAATCAAGTATGGTCCACCCATGCCCGCATAGACAGGTATGAATCTTGTTAACTGAATCTGGCAAAATGCATGCTATAATTGTGGAGTGCACTGCTCAAATCTAGAATCATGGAATCTAGAACAGACAAGCATTTTTTGCTTTCTAATGTTGTCATGAATCGTGATAGGAGAGACAAGGGTTGCGAGGGAGGATTGCAAGTTTCATCTAAACAGTTCTTTGTTGCTAGGGAGGATCTTTTCTACAAAATGACAGGGATCCATTATTTTTTCTTTCAGGCTTCCAATTTATGCCTTGCTTTTGTTGTTGTATAGATAATTTTTTTGGGTCATTTTGTACATTATGTTATGGGTAAAGAACACATTTTGATCGCTGTTTCATTGATGTCAAGACTCAGTCCTCTGAGAGTTCCTCCTGGAGTTCCATTTCAGCAGGCAAAGACAATGTTGGCCGTACTGTATCACTAGAAAGACTTTCCATCA
Source organism: Saccharum spontaneum (assembly GCA_022457205.1). NCBI lineage: Eukaryota > Viridiplantae > Streptophyta > Magnoliopsida > Poales > Poaceae > Saccharum > Saccharum spontaneum. The sequence goes on from CM039615.1 coordinate 59,691,568, forward strand.
TCAATGAAACTACTGAGTCCTATATTTATTAACAATATATTGTTGATATAATCAGTTGTTTCATTACAAACTAGACAATCCAACTTTGATCTGAATAGAGTCAGAATAAGATAGTGTTAGTTATTACAGGCTCACCAGAAACAATTTGCTACCATCCAGTAGTGGATTGTGTCTACAGTTTGATTTGTCGTATTGTATTCTTATATAGAGTTGACAATGAGAAGACCTTTTTACCTGGTTTTGGCAGTGTTACATGTCAGCAGAACACATATATATAGGTTTAAGGATTTTGTCAAGGGTGGGTGAAAATTAGTCAATTTGGTTGTGACTCCATCTCACCAGGCGAGGGAGCCGCCCAGGCGAGGGCATCGGCCAAGGACACCGGCGGCCACCACGGCGTAGGACCACCGTTCGGCCGCCCACCACTGCCCCCTGCTAGGGTTTCGGCTAGGCTAGATCCGCCTCTGCCACTAAGAGATAGGCGACCGAGATCGCCGCCGGCCAGACCCCCGAGACTGCCACCCAGTTCCTACAGGTCTGGTTTCCTCCCTCCCCCCAAAACAAATCCCTTATCTGGTCCGATGTGATCCCAGGGTTTCCATTATGCAGATGACGAGCTGGCACCTCGAGGAGGCGCTGCAGCTATTCTACATCGACGGCGAGTCCGCCCTCACTGCTGCGCATCCGGCGGCCCCGTCGCCTGCTGCGGCGGCCGCATCGGCTTTGGCGACGGCGGCCGGGGTGGAAGAGGCGATGAGGTAGGCACCCAAGGTTTGGGTTTGGTGGATCATTGAGTTGAGGGCATCCGATTTGCAGGTTTGCTCCACCCCCGACGACTGCACTGGGCGATGCAATGTTGAATGGATTTGGGGTTCGAGAGTAGTGGCAGATCCACCAATCTGGCGAGGCCTGGTGGCCGCTAGACCTCCCCGCCGATGAGACTACCCCCACCCCCGCGCCCCTCCCTCGGCCATGGCCAGCATCACCAGAAGAACACGAAGGCGAGGAAGACGAATGTCTCTGTCGAAGCGTTATTTTCATGGAATTCCTATTGCCACCAATGGAGGGACCGGGAGAAGCGGAAGCTCGGGTACGACATGCAGCGGGAGCGCCTGGGAAAGGTCTCCATCAAGACCTTCGACTCCTGCTGCCACTGCCTCAAGCCGCTCATTGACCCGCTCTTTTGCATCACAACATGTTAGCTAGATGGATCCTGTTATATTGGGAAACAAAGGGACTCATTTGATATTATATCGTAGGTTTCAGAAGCAGCATCTGCCTAGGATGAGAGCCTTCTCCATCACGCTCACCAGGGACAAAATTGCCGAGACCTCGCGGCGATCTCCCTTGCTCCGCCGTCGCCAGCACCGCTGCCTCCTGCTCGCGCTGCCATCGCCAGTGACGCCGCCTCCTGCTCACGCCCCCTTGTCCTCACGCTGTTGTGAACGGCGTCCAAGTGCCTGCGGTAGAGGCGGCGCGGCGTCCAGGTGGTGGAGGCAGAGCCGGTCAGTCTCTTGTCCAACCAGAAGGTGCCCCTTTTCTTCGTTTTACTATCTTTGACTTCTCTGGTTAAAGTTGTATCCACTCTGTCGCTCAGCGGCAGTACTCTCCAATTCAAGGCGAAGGCAGCTCACGGTGGATGGGGAGCGTGACTAGCTGCCGGGTGTGTGTGCCGGGACAGTGGGCGGTGTGGCCAACAGCCGTATACGCGCACATGGCGGATGGGCTCCGGTGGCCGTATACGCCTCAGCCTGCACGACGAGCTATTTTGACTATACAGTAGAGTTGGTGAGCCTGCGATGTTGCGCTCTCTGTGACTATGTTTATTTCATGAACTTTGCTACTTTGAATTAAATGTCACTTTAATGTCAGTATTTAATTTCACAGTATTGTTATTTTATCGTGCGATCTATGTGTTTTTAGTATAAAATTTTTGTTGTCCCGTAGCAACGCACGGGCACGCTACCTAGTGAAAAATAAACAAGCATAAGTATATCTCGTACTCAACAAGTGTAACATGGAGTTCATGAGGCTCAAATAGGCATGACATGGGTTTGACTACATGTAGCTTTTAGTTAGCACATTTTTATGCATACGAGTAGCAACGAGTTGTTATAATTCTCATAATAAACTCATGATCAGGTAATATGAATAATAAATGGCATAAACAAAATAGTCATTAGTGATCATCTATTCCGTAAATGTCCAAAACCACTCGTGACCGTGAGCACGACTGTTATAACAGTTTTACACTCTGCAGAGGTTGTACACTTTCACTGTGAGTCATGATTCCCATATGCCCGAGGTCATAACTCCCCAAAACACTACCAAGATGAGCAGGCAGGGTTCACTATGAAACCTTTCCAAGGTTCGTCTAACAAGTTAGGGTCGCTAAAATTCCAATTGGCAAGCAGATGCAGAAACCCCTTTTCGAATGACACAATTCCATCACGGCTATACTCATAGGACTAGAGGCTATCTTTGTAAGGTCCAAATAGGCTAGAGGGGGGGTGAATAGCCTAATTAAAACTTCTACAAGAATTACTTAACCACAAGTGTTAGTACAAAAGGTGGCGAAGCAAAATGCACTAGCTCTAACTAATTAAGCAAGCCACCTGCACAAGTCTAGTATAAGGCTATCCACTAAACACAACAACAACTACAAGCTAGATACAAGGAGTAACGCGAGAGAAGAGCTTTGAGTGATTATACCGCCGTGAAGAGATGAGAAGAACCAATCAATCAATCACACAAGAGAAATCCTCGGAAAGAGAACGACACAAGAATTTATCCCGAGGTTCACTTGCTTCCCGGCAAGCTACTCCCTGTTGTGGCGATACACCCACTTTTCGGTTCGCGAGCTAATCGACTATCAAGAGTCGAGCCCTCGACAGGCGCCGCACAACCGCACATAAGATGAGGATCCTCCAAGCCACGAGTTCCACTAGAGTATCCAATTCGTGAACTCCTACGGGGAAGGATCAAGAACCCCTTACAACACTTGGTGAGGGCTCCAACAATCTCCAATTACGAGCTCAATCACCTCCGCTGCTCCAAGCCGTCTACCGTATTGGGAAACACTGAAGAGTAACAAGAAATTCGCAGCAACTCGAAGAACAAGTGCCTCTAGAATGCAACTCTCAAGTAATACACTTGAATCTCACTCAAGATGTGCAACCAAGCAAAGAGATGAGTGGAAGGGTTGTTTTCTAGCTCAAAGTGTGCCTCAATATCTCAAATGTGCAAGAGAGAACCCCCACAAACCCGGTCACCATCTATTTATAGCCCCACGAACGAATATGGCCGTTACCCCTTCATTGGGCGAATTTTCGGATCAACCGGACACACCGGTCGAACTGACCGGACGCGCAGGTCACTAGCGTGCTTCAACGGCTAGTTTTCGCGCGTATAAACTTGTATTGACCGGACGCGCAGTTCACTAACGGGACCAGACGCGCAGGTCACAGTGAAACAGCGAACAGAGAGGTTCCAGTAAGCTCCCGACGTGACCGGACGCTGACCGGACTCTCAGCAGCGTCCGATCACTTTCACATGCGAAAAACACTGACCGGACATGTTCGGCCACGAGTCCGGTCACAGATCACTCTTCGATAAAACGGCGATAACTCTTAGCTCCGAACTTCGATTTCGATGATCTTGAACTTTTGGAAATCTTACTCAGAGGGCTACACAACTCATATGAACACTTAATCCAAGTCACAATGGATCAAAGCAGTATTCCACTCCAAGAGCCATCCTAGTGTCCGGAGAACATCGAAAAATCTTTCTCTCTTCACCAAGTTGATCAAAATCAACTCCAACACCTCTTTTGCAAATGTGTCAACACCAACAAGTGTACATCACCATGTGCATGTGTGTTAGCATTTCACAAACATTTTCAAAAGGTTATGTTAGCTCTCAACTAGATCCTAATGCATATGCTCAAGACATTGATCTAGTGGCACTTGATTCCCGAGCTAACCGTGATTTCCCCTCTTGATAGTCGGCTATGTATCCTAAACCCGGTCAATCACTTCTCTACTCATCTTAGACCGGCAAAAGGAAAACCCTATGGTTATACCTTTGTCTGGCGCTCTTAGATCCTTCTCCTCCACTTGATCATCATGTCCATCATTTTATGTGCATTCCTTCATGATCTTGCTCATCATTTCATGCACCAAATCATATGGTCTTGTGGGCATCTCTCCATGTCATTTCCACCTCCATCACATGTTGCTTATGTCTAGCTTAATCACACTTGATCACATAACATTAGCAACTTTGGTGTCACTCAATTTCCAAAACCAAACTTGGGCTTTCAGTCCTACACACATCGTGGCAAGCCCCTTTTGCGCCATAAAGGTAACCGCTAACAAGATAGAAAAGGTCCTTTTATATAACTAAAGCCAGAGCCATGTAGCCCTCACAGTTGCACTGTAAATCTCGGATAATCACTTACAGATAGGTCCTTAAGGAGAGAAACTATAGCACCATAAAAATAGCCCAATGCTCTAGCCCTTTTTATCAACGTTGCTAAAAAGTCATCTTTCAATGCTTATTGCATATTCCATTAATCAAATTACAAGATCACAGTTTATGTTGAGCACTAACAAAAGCTACCCAATGCATATCCCATAGGTGACAAGGTATAGATACAATTCTAGGAAATCCTTGTCAAGGTGACACATGCATATATGAATTAAATGTATTAACGTTATTAGGAAACAAGGATAGTCCCATGCTATATTTGCCTTGATCAAACTGCTCCTGCTGGTCCTGCTCAAAGTAGTACCCTTGATCACCCACGAATTGCTCACCGTCTATACTCGATCAACACAGCAACAATAATCATCCAGAGACAATCATGCAAAACAAACAAATCTATAATTAGAACAGTACATCAACAGTAGAGAAACAAGATGAAAAGGTTGTAAAATGAATCTACATCTCTCTATGATCACACAGACACGAAAATCACGAAAATCGGAGCTATAACAAATAAGTTATGAATTAAACAAGTTTTCCTTTAGTAAAATAATAGATTAAATCTAACCTCAAGTTTTAAAAGTTGAAAACATACTTAACAGTAGTACTAACATGTATATTATGTGATTACGAATCTAAGCAATTTGAACAGATCAAATTGGAGTTAAAACAGAGATTTTATGAGCAAAATAAGATTGATGGCAAATCTGTAAATATCATAAAACGTATTTTGAATCTACTCAGAGGAACTTACGTTTTTATAAATGGAAAGCGTATTTTGGAACTACGCCATGGACCACAGGTTTATAACTAAACAAGATCAGGGGCTCTTTAGCAAAAGAGGCAGACGAAGGGGTACCGGCCATCCTCGGCCGTTGGATCTGAGATGGGCGGTGGAGGTCGGAAACAGGAGAGAGAGAGAGAGGGAAAAGCCGGCCAGAACAGTAACGGCGCGGCGGCTGCCATTGCCAGCAACGAAAGAGCTCACCGGCGCACGCAAAATCGGCCTTAACGGCCACGGTTCAGCTCCAGATTTGTACGGGAAGAAAAAGGAGCTCGAGGCGATCTCACCTAGGTCGAAAAATGAGAGCGGATTCAGACCGAAGATGGCGCGTGGCTCGGGATGGCGGGTGGCGTCGATCTGCAGATGTCGGCGAGACGAGGTAAGCAAACTAGAGCAAGAAAAAGAAAAAGAAAAGGTGCGGTGACTTCGCAACCACATTGCAAAGCTCGGCAGAAAGCTTATAGGGCAGCGAGGCGACGAATTCGTCAAATCAAAGGCGGTGGCGGCAGCTAGAGTTGCGGCTGCGCTGCGGGCTCGATTGGAGGCAGCGGCTTCGCGATTAGGGTTAGGTACAGAGGCTGCGAACGCCGGGCTTGCTTATATAGGGGCTAGAGCGTGAGCAACACGCCAAAATCCCGAGAAAATCAGCCGGACGCGGTGGACTTCCATCGGTAGAGTCCGGTTCCGTCACGAGGTGGAAGACGATGGCGGTTGACGCATGGGCTCCAGTCGTCAGCGAGAGAAGAGGCGGGACCTGACTGTCAGCCGAAGGGAGAGAGGGGGAGAGCGCCCACGTGGTCTCGCCAACCGAGCGGGGCTGATCTGCTTGAATGGGCCACAGGATGGAGGGAGAGAGGGCCCGCCTGGCCGGCTTGCTCGCTCTGCGCGCGGCAGATGGGCCTGCGGCTTGGGCCAGCAGATGAGGAAGCAGGCCAAAAACCAGAGAAAGAGGGAGGGAAGAGGAAGAATTCCTTTTCTTTTTCCTAAACACATTTTCAAAACCAAATTCAAATCAAGTTTAAATATTTTACAGATTTGCTCAAACCCAATCATCACAAAAATAAATATGCGGCAACATGAATGCATCAACATGTAGCTAGACCTTATAGTTGTTTTTAAATTAATAAAAGTTATTACTTTTCTAAGTTTGCATGCTCACAAAATGCATAATTAAATCAATTTTAAGCTATTTTAAAATCATGCAAATTTTAGGGTGTTCCATGATTGCCTGCACAAGCAAGGATGACTCGAGTATCGAACTGCGAACACAACATCTGTATGTTGATAGATATTTTGGGAATATAACTTTTTCTTTTCTGTTTACGTGTCGCAGCTACCTTTGGAGTGCATCTGATGTCTTCCTCAGCACAATAATTCAGTCTTGGCAATTAGTTCTCTGTAGTAACTGGGCTGGGCTGAGCTTGGATGTTTCGTTTTGATGCTTACTTGTCTTTTGGTATCTTTTATGCTGATCTGTCTCTTCGTAAACATGGGTGTCCATTCTTTTGCTGTCCTCTAATGAAATCTGCTGGGCCCATATGGAAAACATCAATTCCTGATGAACTTTATGAGAAAAATAAACCGATTCCTTTCAAAGTTTTTTTTTCTTCCAATCAGGTATTTGCAGATACAAATATTATGTGCTAGAAATAGGAAGCAAAAATATTCAGTGATATTGTGTTGAGGTGCTATTATAGTGATTCTTACTGAAATCAACATTTTTAGGAAAAGGGACCATATTGGGTTATCCTGACTACAGAAAACTCATGTTGTTTTATGCTTCTTGGATAATTCAGTCAGGTGCACTTTTTCAACAAAACTGGACAATTTGGCTTGCCTGAAAGCTACCACTCTGACTGAGGTGGTCATTACCATCTTTCACTTTGGAGTTGAACTTTGAACTGGACAAAAACAGGGTCAGAATAGGATCAGACTGCTACAGAGTATAGCTATCCTTTTGTTTCCAACATGTTCTATCCTGATCCTAGTTGGGTGCAGAGTTACTTGTACCATACCAATCGATATCATCAAACTGCTCCGAGTTCATCTGTTCTTCTCTTTATTTATTTATTTATTTATTTTTGTTTTGTTTCATTCTTGTTATGGATATATGTGTTTTTGTTCGACCGTATATACTATATACCATAGTACTACCTCATAGCTTGGTAAATCTTGCACGGTTTGAGAAATTGTAAGTAGGATTCTCGCTAAATTTTCTGCTGTAGTCTTGTAGAGAAAGGATAACGAGTATCCTAGAGTCTGCAGCTCCTCCCCTCCACAGAGCGCCGGTAGAGTTTCAGACTGGGACTGGCACCAGATCTGAAGTAGAATTTTATCATATATGTCCCTCTCTTGAAGTGGTAATGGAGCAAAACCAACCAAAGGCTAACACGCTTTATTGCATAATGTTAGAAATCAGAATAAAGATCACATTGCTATCAGGTAGAAGAATCCCCAACCCTGTCCATCTGTCTTCCTTTCCATCTCTTGATGTGCACTCTTCAGTCTTTAATCCTCCCCTTTGCAAGCACTTGTTCCAAGCTTGATATGATAGGCCCTCTTATCTTCTCATGGGGTGGTGAGGAAGCCAAGGGGCACATGACTCGCCCCTTTTCTTGCAGTCACACTCGAGCTCTTGGAACATCTCCAGAGGCATAACTATTCGCATGTTAAGTTGTTAACGTCACACTAAATTTCTAGTCTAGCCCAGAAGCATCCACGATCGAAGACGACGGATTCTTGTACGCACTGCATCCACTTGGATTCAAGACCAGTTACAATCATGGCTTTTGTCTCTCTTAACTTTGTGTTTGGCTTTCATTGGCTGCACTGATGGCTTGTTTAAGATTGCTGTCCAAAAATTCAAGCACCTAAAAGATAGCAACTTGCATACCTATATGGGCGTATAGTCGGCTGAATTTTGGATTTCCTCTGATTTGTTTGTAAATTTGGATCCCAGAAAAGTAGTGCCAAGGGTGTGCTTGGATCATTGAGTGTTTTGACGGTAGTGTTACTCCCACTTGCTCATATATGTCTGCTCATTTTCTCACGGTATTCAACATGGATCATTTCAAGGTCAAAAGTGCATTGGTGCGGTAATTTGTAATAAACTAGTGGAAGGCGCGCGCCTTCGCGCGCGGAATCAGTTGGCAGCGGTAGACATGTTGGTTTCATATATTACATAGATAGATAACATGGGTAGCTGAGTGATAAGACCTGGTACGATGGTGTCTGGTTCGTGGTGATTATATTTATTGTGCTGCATCATAGGCAGAAATCGCGTGTTTTACATGAGCACGCACAGTTCATACATATAGTAACTTTACATTCTGGGGTGTCAGGCTGCTACTGATCTTCTTAGTACCTTGGCTTGCGATCCGAAAGGTCTGTGTCCATAGAGGCTGCAGTTGTTGTGCCTGAAGAATCTGCTTGCAAACCTGGCCTTGTTAGTTTTACTCTGCTTCTAAAGTAGGGAGTATAAGATGGTGACATTTAATGCGTATGTTGATCTAACATACCTGATCTCTGGTAGCGGCACATGCATTCTGTGTGATGACTGTATCCAGACAGGTAACCTGGGAAGAATAAAATGAGATATATATAAATGTATTTATATTTGTTAGTATCGATATTTTTTTTGTGTGTTGATGTTGGATTTTGTATAGGTAAAGCTGTGTTTAGGCTAGCAGGGATGTAAAGCTGTGTTTTTTTTTTGTCAGAACCATGGGCTGTTTTGATGGGAAACTGATAAGGGGTGTGTTTGTTGTACCTGCGTGGTCAGAGATGTCTCCTTCATGGTCACTGTAGTCCATTGGAACATAGTGTATGGTTTATATTCATGAAACAGGTCACAGTGAGATCACACATTATGAGGACAGTAGCTTATCTTTCTGTAAATGTTATTGACCAGAATGTCAAAGTCCGCAAGGACCAAGTAGCACTCACCCTCAGGTAATTGCTCATCTAGCGCCTTCTCCAGCTTGGAGCCTATTGCACCTATTGCCACACCCACCCATCATCATCCTTATGATATGAGGTCAGACGCCAACAATATGGCCACAGTATCTGCAGTAGAATTTTTATCAAAAGAAAAGGAAGCCTTAGAATAATAGGGAAGAATATTATTAGCAGCACACAGTTCAGAGTTTTAAGGTCATGAATCAAGTGTCACAGCAAGTTGTCCACTGGTGGTTAAAATGCGCCTATTTTTTTTTTCCAGGCACTGGACATATGTAGTCCCAAACAATTAAAGAACCATATAGATACACAACTATTTTCCTACAGTAATGTTAAACAAATATCAAGTCCCAAACAGAAGCATGTTTGCATAGAAAGAGCACATATAGACCGCATAATCCAGAGAAGCACCTGAAAGTAGCACGTATTGACTGGGCCATGGAAACAAAAATTAGTGGGTGTACTAATTTTGCTGGATCACTAAAGGCTAACACAGCCGGCACAGCGATGATGCTAGGAAAAAGCACAGGTATAACTGTGATCAACATTCAATAAAAAGAGGCCTGACACAAACGTGTAACAAGAGAATCAGCTACTTAGTTTGTTCATTGTGAATCTAGAATGATGTATATTTTTTTGTGCAAGTAAAACGATAGGCGTAGGCAACTGAACATAGGCCTAGATATAGTTGGCATGCCTTGGGGGAAATAGGACCATGATATATATAACACCGACGAACAACACTATTTCATTTGAATGTGAAACGAAATGAGGCAAGAAAAAACATAACAACGCAGACACCACAGTAACTCAGTCAGAGAGTACAGGCCCGTTGCACGGTGCAGTCGGCCACACCAGTAAATGTAAATCAATGCGCACAAACTACCAAATCACATAATAGAAGCACTAATGTGGTGGACCACTGGACTGTCACAAGGTTAGAAAAATAAAACATGGAAGGTAAAAATCCTAGAACCCAGGGGGGGACTAAAACATAGAAAGAGAACCTACCAAGACGCAAAAATTGCAATTAGGATGATCTTTGGAGAAAAAATAACTGGTCAGACTTAACCTAGACCTGTAAACATTTCGCTACCGTGAGTAGCGACAGAGACAAATTAGTTTAGCAAAGAGCATCATATCATAATTAGGCAGGATAAATAAGCAGTAACAAGAGGTAAACGTCGGTAGCACATGTTGGTTTGACTGATTAATCATAACTAAGGACTCAACTAATTTGAGAACCCATGTTTTAAATATAGCCAAACAAATTGCATGGTTGTATCTAGTGTACGTACCTGAGCCAAGAGCAGACACTACGCTATGACTACGAGAAACAAATTGGCATAAACAATCTGTAAATTAGAACTTGTTTTTGGGAAAAATTATAAGCTTAACCTGGAATAATAGGATAACTACCAACACGTGTATATGTATAAGATATTTATGCCAAAGTTTACTGGGGTCATTGCAGTAAAACAAATGTAACAAACAACATGACAGTTTAAAAAAACATTCCATATTGCAGGCTGGAATGGGTGCAGCAAAACTGGTTTTATGGGAATGACAAAAAACGAGCCTTAGTTGATATCAATCAAGAAATTGTATTATTGAACTATAATGTTTCTGACAAAAACACCTTGTAAGCTGCAAGGCAAAAAGGACATGCGCCGACGCACTGGTGAAAGGAGAATAACCTTGAGATGGGGCAAAGCAAACAAACAACGGCATCTTTCAAAATCTCCATATTGGCTGTTATTGTGACATGGCAGTTTGATGTAGCAGATTGATGATCAAGAACAAGATGAGAAGTCACAGCTCTGGCTTGAAGCTCTCAACGCGGTCCTTGTGTTTGTGTTGAACATTTTTAGTAACAGAAGAAAAAAAATATTAAGGTCTGGAGTTCAGCTTTGAAGTTTTTGCATCAAAGAATTCACGCAACAAATATTGTGCTAGATGAAATAAGCAAAGGCAAAGCAATGATGTCACTATAGCCTGAGAGCACAGACAAACATGAAAGACCATGGCGCTCAAACTTTAGTTTGCAGCAGCTCATTGTCATAAGGCAGATGAGAGATGATATGGCTCACGTGCAAATAGATGCAACATGCAAGGGCACTTTTGAATGGGCAACAATAGGCACAGTGACTCTAAAAGGCATGTAAATACTATGAAGACAAATATGAAAATATAAAAGTTTCAGAAATTTAGAAACCTAGATTCATAGAAATATGAAAATATAAAAGCTTCAGAAGCTTAAAAACCTAAAGTTGAAAAGCTTTAGACAATAACCTAGATTCATGGAAACAAAAATTTGAGGACACAAGCAATCAATTGGTTAGGTATTCATGAGCTGATACTTAATTGGCCTTCAGGAGCACTTACATTTAGTGATTCCAAATTGTCCATGACCTGAAGATAGGCCCAGAAATGGCATTAGGGAAATTACTGCTATGAATGCCTTGGTGGTAGAAGAGATTACAGAGGAAGTAGAGGCCAATAATAAAACATAACACTGATATATGGAACAAATGTGGTTCACAGAACATTCGAAATGATGAAAGGAAAATGGAGAGGGGAAAGTACCTAAGGGAGTATTGCTATGAAATTGCCAAAGGTCGACCAAGATGTGAACCAGCAAAACTACAAAGAGGCAAGAATCAATATAGGATAGATCAAAGATGTCAATGGATATGCAGAATCAAGACATCTTACCAGGTAACACATACAAATTCAGCAATGAGTGTGATGGTCAACTCTGCTTTTCTGGTAAAGATAACCTGATGAGTTGGCATATAACCTGACGACCCATAATGTACCATTAACAATTACAGTGAGAAACATCCTTACATAAAGCACCTAGTGTAATGAAAAGAGAAGAAAAATAAGAACTGTCCAGTAATAGTTTAGCCATCTAAAGAAGTCAAACCTATAACAACCGCATGCTCACCAAGTAACACATCCACAGATGTCAATCTTTTAATCTAGCAAACTATACAGCAAAGATCATGCACAAATAGAGTAGGGGAAGTGCCCATAGCCATCTGTACCTGATGCCCGGGCTTTTGTGCAGCAGGAGAGAGTCGAGGAGGAGGGGATGACCCCACGCCGCCGCCGCCGATAGCACCCTGAACCGCCGCCGCCGCCGGAGAGGAACAGGCCATGCGTAGCCAGGGTCCTCGAGCACATGCACCTAGGGTTTCGTCGAGCACAGGAGCAGACGCGGAGCAGCGGGAGAACGCCGCGCTAGGGAGCACCCGCGCCGGCGGCCAATGCCGGGGCCCGCTCGTGCTGCGCTGTGGGCGGAGTCCGCCACCGCCAGGGCTGACGCGCGGCGCTGCTTCGCAGGCCGGGCGCGCGAGCACCTCGCGCGGTGCGCCGGTGGCGCTGGGGCCCGACCGGCCTCCACCACGTCGGGAGAGGAAGTGAGAGGGAGAGGGGGAGAGACAGGGAGAGAGAGAGAGAGAGAGAGAGGAAGGGAAGGCAGGGGCGGACGCGGTGGAGGCGGCGTTCCGCGGGAGGAAGGTGTCGGGGTCGGTCGAGAGAGGATGCGCGAGGAGAGAGACGGAGGCTTCGAGAGAGGAGCTGACAAAATATCTAGATGGGTCTACTGCAGAAGTTGGTGGAGTAAACTTGGACCGTTGATATCTGAATCAGATGGCTGGAGGAATTCTGGGTGACGTGTCCGGCCTCCCCGTGCTGGGAGCTCCCGCGGCTTATTAGTCCGAAATTGTAGTGTCTGAAATCATTGCACTGCACGGTGATGCATGTGAAAGCCCAAGTTTGGTTTTGGTAATTAATGACACCAAGTTGCTAATGCCATGTGTTAAGTGTTTTGAGTTAGGCATAAGCAACACATGTGATGAAGGTGTATGTGGCAAGGAGTGTGGCCACAAGATCATGAAGAAATGGTGCATGGACATGTTACGATGATCATGGTGGAGATGCACATAAAATGATGGACATGATGATCAAGTGGAGAAGAAGGATCTAAGAGCGCAAGGCAAAGATATAACCATAGGTTTTTCTTTTGCCGGTCTAAGATGAGTAGAGAAGTGATTGACCGGTTTTAAAATACATAACCGACTATCAAGAGGGGCAATCACGGTTAACTTGGGAATCAAGTGCCAATAGATCAATGTCTTGAGTATATGCATTAGGATCTAGTAGAGAGCTAACATAACGCCTTGGAAAAATGTTTGTGAAATGCTAACACACATGCACATGGTGGTGTACACTTGGTGGTGTTAGCACATTTGCAAAGAATGTGTAGTTTAAGCGGTAAAGAGGGGTTTGGGTTCTTCTCTCCCTCCCGCCAAGCTTGTGAGGCAGGATTCGGTGCTTTTTGGGGAAGTGAAACGCCTATTTTCTACTGCGCTGGAAGTCGGAAAAGAAACGGAGGCGAACAGCGGTCACTGTGGTGACCGGACGCTGCACCGGACGCGGTCACGGTTTGACCAGACGCGTCCAGTCAGTTCTCAGCAGCTATCAGGCGCGCGAGTGCTAGGGTTTTCAACTGGCGCGTCCGGTCTCTCACGAAACTGGAGCGTCCGGTCAGGCACCCAGAAGGGCAGAGCTGTTCATAGAGCCAACCGGACGCTCGGCGCGTCCAGTCACGTGCGATCGGACGCGTCCGGTCGCGGTGGGAGCTTACTGGACTCCGACCGGACGCTAGGTGCAGCGCGTCTGGTCAAACGCTAGAGCGCGTCCGGTCACAGCAACGGTAACTTCTGACGCGCACTGTTCACGCTTGTCCTGTAGTGACCGGACTCTGACCGGTGCGTCCGGTCAGTACGTTTTTCACTGCGTCGTCCGGTAACGGCTAGCTGCGTACCCCTTCGCTATAAATAGAAGTTGGCCGGGGTTTGAGGGTAACTCTTACACATTTTGAGACCTAGAGACATCCTTTAAGTTAGAGAACAACCTCTCCACTCATCTCTTTGCTTAGTTGCACATCTTGAGTGAGATTCAAGTGCATTACTTGAGAGTTGCATTCTAGAGGCACTTGATCTTCGAGTTGCTGCGGATTTCTTGTTACTCTTCAGTGTTTTCCGACACGGTAGACGACTTGGAGCAGCGGAGGTGATTGAGCTCACAATTGAAGATTATTGGAGCCCTCACCAAGTGTTGTAAGGGGTTCTTGATCCTTTCCCGCGGGAGTTAGCAAATTGGATACTCTAGTGGAGCTCGTGGCTTAGAGGATCCCCATCTTGTGTGCGGTTGTGTGGCGCCCGCCGAGGGCTCGACTCTTGATAGTCGATTAGCTCGCGAACCGACAAGTGGGTGTATCGCCACAACGAGGAGTAGCTTGCCGGGAAGCAAGTGAACCTCGGTAAAAATCTTGTGTCATCTCTTTGCCGAGAATTTCTCTTGTAGTTGATCATTGTGATTGTTTCTTCGAGTGCATTACTTCTCTATATCGTTGGTATAAGAATCAAGTCACTTGCTCTTTACTTTCTTGTATTAGTCCTAGTGTAGTTTGTTTAGTGTAGCTTTTATCACACAGGAGTAAGTAGCTTAGTGACTTAGTCTTGTTGGTGTGTATTAGAGATCATAGCCTTGCTTCACTAGAATTGTATAGGTGGCTCGCATAGTGTAGTTGAGCTAGTGTTAGAATTAGCTTAGCCATCTTTTATACTAACGTGATTGTTTAGTGAAGCCTGTAGATTTTTAAATAGGCTATTCACCCCCTTCTAGCCATTTGGACCTTACAGCATGACATTGACCTGCAGATCAATGAAACCTTCTCTACAGTAGTACCTCCGTCATAAAAAAAAATCAGCTTTAGATATGGTCAAAGTATTTCGTGACTAAACAATTTATTAAAAAAATACAGAACAGCACAAGAAAGCAACACCCTATCCTGACTAAACAGAGTAAGGAGATCAAAGGACATCAAAGAAAAGGAAAAAAGCCCAAGGAGTTACAGGTTTGAATTGATCCATGATTCTAACAAAGGGGTGATACTAGCTTTAGTTTTATGCAGAAGCAGCACGGCTTCAACCGTTACATATCTTTTGCGTTCTTCCACAGAATGAGCTCTGTTTTTGAAAATAACATCATTTCTTACCATCCAAATTGCCCAGCACTAGGGAATGAAAATATCCAGTGAAAATTGGGTCCTTATGTGTGACTTCCAAGCTTGGGCGATCTGTGGGACTGTCAGGTTGTCACCAAATTCAAAGTTTATTAAGCCCCAACAGCCTTTCGCGAATGGGCAATAGAAAAGCAGATGCATGACAGTTTCCTCTAGGGGGGTGCTGACAAAAAACACAATGATAATCTTCAAGGAACATCCCTCTCCTTCTGATCATGTTTCTAGTGCTGATTCTGTCTCTGAGGACAAGCCAGAAAAAAATTTTATGCTTCCCTTGACAGGATGTTTTCCAGAGAAGTTTGAAAGTTGATTCAACTTGAGAATGACCCGTGAGGCACTTGTAAGCTTTGGAGGATGAGAACACTGCCGACCCCAGATGTAGGTCCAAATGTCTTTGAGATCATTGAATTCAAAATTTGAAAGCTCAAGCTGGAGTTCCTGCAATTGGGCATTTGCTTCCACAGAAATTGGCAGGCTAAAAAGATCATAAACATCCAGGGTGCTCTGGGCCTTGCTCAAACTGATTCCTTTATTTTTTGCAAATGAAAATAGCTCAGGAGATTGAATCTTCCTTACTTTACCATTCCAGAGATCGTCCCATAAGAGGCATGTATGTCCATTGTTCACTACTACACTTGCCAACCCCTTGTACTTATCTAGTAGCTTCAGGGCATCACGCCACCAAAAAGATCCCTTTGGAGCAGTAGAACTTGGCAATTTTCCATTTCTATAGTGATTGTCCCAAATCAATTCTACCCAAGGCAAGTTGCATTTGTTGAAAAATTTGTGAAGATGCTTAAGGATTAAAGCTTCATTCTGTGTTTGGATATTGATGACTCCCATACCTCCTTCTTTGGGAATACACACCATTGGCCATGCTGCTTTTGCCACCTTCTTTGTACTTGCTTCTCTCTCCCCCCCCCCCCCTCCAAAGGCAATGCCTCCTATATTTGTCAATCTGTTATCTGTTTCAGCACAGTGTTGGGCAAGACCAAAGAGCACATGGCAAAGGTTGGTAGAGCAGTCAGGACTGAGTTGGTGAGCTCCAGTCTTCCTGCCTTCTGAGAAAGGGGGATATGTAGTTCAGTCTTCTCTCACATTTGCTTATTAGTGGAAGGAAGTCATCCACTTTTGGTCTGGTGAGTCCCAATGGCAGTCCCAAATAAGTGAATGGGAAGGAACCAGTCTAACAGCCAAAGGTTCTTGCTAAGTGTGTTAACTTATCATTACTCAGATTATCAACATGCATGACTCTAATAAATATATTATAATATTTCATGAAGAATCTAATGATACATATATGTAGTTTGATAAATATTAGTATATTTTAAAATAATTTAGATTTGGTTAAACTTCAAATCATTTGACTTAACACCATTCTAAAACTGTATTTTTGTTGGGAAAAGAGAAGTAGTTCGTTTGTGGAAGCTGGACTAATAATGGTCAGTGCAGAGATGATGATGACATATGTCATCAAGGGAAGAAATATGTGCAACTAGAAAACATTCACACTTGTTCTGCCAGTGTCCTTGACTGTGACTTAAACACTGTGCACTGTCCCTTTTTCTTTCCAACACAACGACAAAAATGGCTGGTAAGCTTTTGCTTTCATCAGTACCTGTGATTGCTGCAAAGCAAAGGAACATGATGCTTAATTATAATTATATAATGCGCCGCCCTTGTATATTGCTACCACTTGCAATTAGTTTGAACAGGAAAACAGAAGCAAGAATTGTCATCAATCAGAAGACAGAAGTGAAGGATGAGTTTCCAAAAAAAAGAAGTGAAGGATGAAAAGATGAGGCGTCTGACATCTTTCAGCCTAAGCCCTGACAAAAAAAAAAGTTAGCCAGGTAGTACAAGTGAGATTATAGGTGTTTAGCAAAAGGTTAGGATTAACTGCCCTAATGGAAGACAAGTGTGTGTGCTCTGTGCATGCTGTGGCACCTCAACCATATCTCTTGTTAACTCGCATTGTTCTGAATTTCTCATCCGTCCATTTCAAAAGTCACATCGATCGACCTCATGGGAAGAAATAAGTGCAAGAAATAAACAGTAAAAACGAAGAAGATCGATGAAATGAAGCGAGAAATTAAAGCTCAAGAACACATGGTAGTAATTAATCTTTTAATTTACTACTACTTATTTTGTACATGTAGGTAGCTAAGTCATCACAAAGTTCGTTATTCGTTTCTACGTAGCGTCCAGATGCATGCCGTTCATCGTCAGTACGTGCGTGCCCCGTCGTAGCTTGCTAGCTAGCTCACTGCCGCCGGCGCTCCTGCTGCAACTCATCCATGGCGGCGGCAGAAAAGAATCACCTACTGATCCCGCGACGACGCGCGCGCACAGGCACGTACGGCCTGACCATCGGTGCAACTGCATGCACTGCAGGGTCCTCGCTGCTGCACGAGCACGATGATCGAATAATCTCGAGTGCCCGCCGCCGTGGCTAGGTGTACCGTGTACGTAGCTAGCTGGCGGCCACGGGCGGGTTGCGCGCGGCGAGGTTGGCGATGGTCGGGCGGCTGCGCATCACCGGCGACGGCCTGGTCGACGGCGCCGCCTCAGCTGCCGCCTGCGAGGAGGACGCAGGAGAACGCTGCAGGAGGCGGTGGCGCCGCGCCGCCGCGTGGAGCGCCTCGTCCATGTCCATCTGCTCGTCCCTGCAGTCCTCGCTGCAGAACGCCGCGTCCCCCCTGCGTGTCGCGCGCGCACACACAGGCGAGTCAGTCAGCACACGCGGGCGCGCCATAACCAAGACACCGGCACACCGCACGCCATGGCTCCATGGGCCATGGGGTGCGTGTGTTGATGCAACGAACGGAACAAGGAAGGAGGAGCTGGGAGGAAGAAATTAAAGGCGACTTATGGCGCGATGGCGCACGCACGTACTTGTACATGAAGACGTCGCGGTCGCAGGCGATGCTCTCCTTGCAGAGGTAGCAGGACTCGAGGTAGTGGAGGCTACGACGACGCGCCACGGCGCCGCCGCCGCCGGTCGGCCTCATCGTCACCCGGTAGAACCTCGTCCCCACCTGCACGTACCCCTCCTCCTCCTCGTCGTCCTCCATCGCCTCCGCCGCCGTGACCTTGGTCTCTTGCATGCGCGCGTGTGGACACCAAAGACAAGCCTCTCTCTCTCACACACCCACTCACTCTAGCTAGTAGCTAGTAAGGAAGCTATAGCATGGTAGTCGCTCCCTTGTATTCGCCTTGATGCACGCACTTCCCAGAGAAAGAAGCTGCTTGTTAAGCTGCCATCTCCATGCCTTGCTTGCAGTTGTCTGGCTCTCAGAGAAGACGAGAGAATAGAGAAGACGATGCTGATGCTGGCCCCTAGCCTACTAGGTAGTATGGCGGCATGGCGGCGATGATGGCGCCCAACGAGAAGGCGTGTTCTTCTTCCTCTCTACCTCTTCTTCTCGTTGGTTCGGTAGACGGAGCTGTCCCAGAGGAGGCTATATACTTATATATGTGCGTGCGTGCAGCGTGCGTGTGCGGCTTGTCCGCACGCGCGCTGCCTGCCTGCCTGCCATGCTTGGGGTCCGGTCCGGACTCCGGAGGTGTGTGACTCTCGCAAACAAAACCATGGGTGGTAGGGGCAGGAGGGCATGGGCGGTGTCATGGAACCTGTTGGCGGCGCATGGCTGCCTGCGATGCCTGCCTGCCTAGGGGGGATTAATGTCGTATATGTAAGCTAACCTGCAGAGCAGCAAGTTGATACACGCCTGAATTAATAACGATCCATCTATCATTTCGAAAGGAAACGGGATCAGACGAATAATCACTGATTACTGATTGAAAGATTTTATAATTATTCGTACATACTTTGTCCAATATAAGAATATGAACGCAGTCTATCAGAGTTTGTCGTCGTTCTAGCCTTCTAGGGCCAAACATTGGCATGCAGCGCGTTTAGACACGTCATGTCTCTTGTTATGGCATCTCCAACATATAGAACCACCTCTATTTCCATACAATGACAGGTAAAAAAAAACGCAGCCCAACTACTCTTCCATCGTTCCCATTACACCGCCCGATAGATCCCCGACCCACGCCTGTCACGGAACCTCCCCGCTCCACTAAGGGCGTCCGCAACGGGGTCACCAAATCGCTAGCGCAGTTGAGGGCTGAAAGTAATAAAAAATAGAATAGTGGAGAGAGCAGATACGGGAATTAGCATAGGTGAGAGAGAGCTCTTTCTCAAAATCCGTGTAAGACCAGCTAGGAGGTAAGCGCTAGCGGGCTCTTCTCCCTCCTATGCAGCCAATAGGATTTGGCCAGAGCTGGTGATTTGCCCTCCGTTGGGGATGCCCTAAGCTTCGCCACTCCCCCCACCACTCCACCATGCCTCGCCACCGTAGGAGGGTGAGAAGCTCGCGGTGAATGGGCTCGACATCAGCCATCCTTTCTCCACCGGCACACCCTATCTACTGGTGTGCCAACAACTCCTCCCACCACTCCACCATGCCTCGCCACCGTAGGAGGGTGAGAAGCTCACGGTGAATGGGCTCGACATCAGCCATCCTTTCTCCACCGGCATGGCCTATCTACTAGTGCGCCAACAACTCCTCCCATGCCATGTGCCATAGGATCGAGGCCGCCCGCTCCTCTACTTCCCGCCACCTCTCAACCATGCTCTGTCACCGCTCCTCCACACCAGATCTAGTGAGGATCAAACCATTCGACGGGTTGTAGTTGTTTGTCGCTGCCAAAAAGGAGGTGTGGCTTCAACAAGCGAGAGGCCAAGGACGAATGCGACACCCTGAATCTGGCGGAGCTCGCACCTCGCAGCCGGGGAGTTTGACATCGGACTTCCTACGGACCGGAGCGGTAACAGTAGGAAAGAGAAAAAAAAGGATGGGAGTAGATTCCATACATGAGAGCTTCTTCTCTATGAGCTAGATCGATCGGGATAGGACCGGTATAGAACCGACCACTAGGAACACCCTATAGACGTACATTTATTTTCACGCCACAAATTAATACTAAGTGGCCAAAGAATAAAGAGAGTATTAGGGCATCAAAGAAAATTCGAACATCACTTCTACCACCGCGACAGACGATTTCAACTCAAAATGATGTCGGAAAGGGGAGAGCAGTGAACGCATTCAAGCCTGTTCCAGCTTTTGAAAGACAAATTATTAATCTACTATAGCAGTAGTTGTCGGCGATACAGCAAATAGACCAGACGGAAGTATAGCAAAGATATTTCATTTTGTGTGGAACCTAAAGATTCTAGATGGCACCAGTGTCCGTAATTTTCGCTGCACTGCACGGTGCGATGTCCATTTTTCACAATAGAGCCCATCTTCTTACTAGCACCGGTACTAGCCCATTCTCAACTCTATCAACTTAAATCTTATTTCCACTTAACTAAAACCAGCTCCGCTCTGTCAACTCTGTCAGCTTCAAAAAATAAAAAAACATAGAGCTTCTGGAGTATCTCTTTAGTACTCCAGAAAAACCTAGAATTAACTCTCAACTCTACCTTTTTTTCTGGAGCAGAGTTTATAGAGCTATCCCCTATTTGACTAGCGAAGTTGAAAGCAAAGCTCAAAAAAGTGGAACGGAGCACCTACATGAAAAGCGACAAGTAGATTTGAATGTCTTAATATATCATTATTTAAATAAACACTTGTGTTCAATGTTTTTTTGGTGAAAATAAAGAAATATACCATGATTCGGGGTGGTATGGGTGCGGAGCACCTTAAGATCTTGTTTGGCTATACTTGCATCTACCTTAATTTTTAGAGTGAATTATTTAGAAAAAAATCAACTAATGTTTATCATAATTCACCTCAACACATATGAATAGAGGTGAATACGAATACATCATAACAAGTTCTAAGAAAAAGTCTTCGAGCATGGGTTTTTGGGAAAAAAAATTTCTCTCGTTTTCGTTTCATTTTGTTTGTCTCTTTATCTGTTTCCTTTATCTGTCTGGTATGAATAATGGGTCTTGTCCGTTTATAGAAAATCACTGCGATGTTATTGCTTCCTTGGTTCTAAAAAATACAATTTTAGGTTTAAAACAAGGTAGACCATTTTAAAGTCCGACTAAATTTATATAAAAAATAGTATCAATATTTATAGCTTTATTAAATAGATTAAATATGAAAATATATTTTAATCATATGATACTTATTTGATATTATACATGTTTGTATTTTTTTTGTAGATTCAAAATAAACTTAGAATTGTTTGTCTTCTACAAACAAGATCAGATTATATTTTTTTGAATTGAAGGGAGTATAAAATGCATCTAATGGCGCACTAAGCGTAACTTGGTTCTTTGCGTACAACCTATTCACTTGACTTAAGTTCTTGATTTAGATGGTCTGTGTGATTTCAATCTTGAGATTTGTCGGTCTAGCTCCTACAGTGCATGTATTTATAGAGTAAACAGAACTACTGCCTCTGTCCCAAAATAGAAGTCATTCTCTCTATCCGAGAAGTCAATTTTTTAAACCTTGACCAATTATATATAAAAGAATATTAATATTTATAATACATAATTAGTATCATTAGATAGATCATCGAATATACTTTCATATAGTAAACTTATTTAGGGATATAAATGTTACACGCATTTTCTACAAAATCTAGTCAAAATTGAGAAAGTTTGACCTGTGCGAAACGACTTTTTTTATGGAGGGAGTGTTCTAGATTTTGAAAGAAAAAATTGTACTCACTCCATCCAAAAAAAACTCAATCCTACAATTCAAATTTTGTCCAAAAAATACAATGCTACAAGCCTAGTGCCATCTCCTCCATACATTCCTGCTTTTCAGAATATTCCTGCACAAGTCAATTAACTATATACAAGAGCATTTTGGTAATTTCGCTAGCTGTATTGGTATAGCGCTTGGTCCTATAACTGCGGGGGGGTGTTTCGATGGAGAGAGTATGCAGTGGTCCTGGCCTCCTGCAAACTGTTGAGCACTCTGACTGGATCTGCATGCTTTCTGTACCAACCAAACCGTGGAGGATCGGAGGAAAGCTAGCTATCCTAGACGTTCCGGTGGGCTATCCTCTCGGCCCTCGGGTTTCGTCCCAGGTCGCCAGCAGGTGGTCTCGGTCGGTGTCTCTGGAAGGAAGAAAGCCCAGCCCACGGCTTTCCTTTCCAGCCTGCCGCGGCCCACCGCTGAGGAGGAGACGGCGCCCATCAAAGCCGTCCATGTCTGATGTCCCCGGTCCGGTCCAGTCTGCCCGCCCGCTGAAACGGCGTGTGCGTGCCCGCCTCCTCCACCACGTCGTCCCCATCCTCCCCCTCGCGCGCCCGTGCGGCCGTGCCGTCGTCGGGACCCACAGCCCGTGGCGTGGCGTAGCGTGGAGAATAACCGTGTGGCTCTGGCTGTCCTCCCCTCCTCGTCTCCCCCAGCACAGCACAATGGACGCCGCCGTCTCCCTCTCCCTCTCCCTGCCGCTGCACCACCACGCCCACGCCCACGGCGCGCTCCCGCTCCCTCTCCCGGCGCCCCACCACCACCACAACCACTGCGCGGTCCCGCTCGGCCACCACTCCTCCTCCGCAAACGCGCCGTCGTCCAAGGCCCACGCGCACGCCCAGGCTCCTCCCGCGGCGCGCCTGAGCCTCGCCGTCGCCGCGCGACCCCACTCGTCATCGTCCCCGGCGCTCGCCCCAGCCGCGGCTGCGGCTCCGGCCCCGGCTCCGCCCGCCGCGCGCTCCTCCAGCCGCGCCGCCACGGGGTACGCGGCCGCGCTGGCCGACGCGTGCGCCCGCGCCGGCACGCTGCGCCGCGCCGCGCGCCACGCGCGCGCGCTCCTCCACTCCCGCCCAGGGCGGCGGCTGGAAGCGGACGCCGCCGCCGCGGTCGCGGGGCAGCAGCTGGACGCGCGGGTGGCCGCGCTCGTCCGGATGCTCGTCGCCAAGGGCAAGCCCGGGATGGTCGCCGAGGCCCTGGCCGAGTTCGCCGCCATCTGCGACCACCTGCTGCCGCACCAGCCGCCGCGCGCGCGCCACGCCTACTAGCAAGCCTGCTGGTTAAGCTTAAGCTAGTATCCCGTCAGACTGAACATTTGTATTCGTCACAAAAACACTCCACGAGCATTTGTACTTGTTGTGCATGGCCTTAGCTGTCTCATGGCGCCTAGGGAACGTTGTGTTACCATTGATTATTACTACTATTTTATTAGTATATGGATATTCTTCCATCTTATCTACTCCAGTCTTAATTAAAACTAGCATTTCTTCTAATCTGCCAACACATCTGAACATCATCGCATTGTTCTTGTTCAGAAGCAGTAGCTAGCACTGGCATCAGCAGCAACTGCTGAAGCTTTTAGTAATTGGTCGGTTTGCTTGGCGACAAACCACTCCCTGATTCCCTGAACCACCACGCTTTATTTTAGTAAGGTCAACTGCCTGCAACCAACAAAGATACTGGATCCTGTAATGACCTATATCATGCTGATGACGAGTCGTTTTAAGCAGGGCACGACAGCAACTGGAAACCAAGGAACCAAGATTGTTAAGAGGGAGAGACGTAATCACACTGCTAGTTATTCATAATGTCTTGATATAAGAGTAGCAGTTGAGGATTGCGCATCAAAGTCGATTTCTGCTTCAATTTATTCTTCAGGTCCACTTGCAAACCTAACCGCTAATTGTCATATAAGTATACGATTAGGTCAAGAGTTGCGTAAGACATGATATCTACATATCGCTGCTTC
The DNA here is from genome assembly GCA_022457205.1 of Saccharum spontaneum. Lineage (NCBI taxonomy): Eukaryota > Viridiplantae > Streptophyta > Magnoliopsida > Poales > Poaceae > Saccharum > Saccharum spontaneum. The sequence goes on from CM039615.1 coordinate 59,715,591, forward strand.
CATTGGCTGTATGCTTCTCGTCTGATATATGCTTGCGTTTGTATATGACTAGAGAGAGATATCATCCTGTTACGTACGATAACTTGCATGTATTTTGATTCGTATTATCTTCCAGACTTTCACCGTCATTTATTTGTAGCAAAACCCAAGTGGATGGAGATGGAGTGGTAGACACTATGATCAGATCCGATGGAGAGGACAAGTTCTTTGTCCAAACAAACTTAACGAATGCTGATAAAAATACCAACGAATCGAAAACAAACAAAAAAATCTTGGAGAAGAAACATGCATGCGCCTACTTTCATATCCTAGGTACAGTTTTTTTTCTCCCTACAATGAATCGAAGCCGAAAGAGAAAAGTGCCATATGCCTATATAGATGTACCAAACTCACTGTAGGACTAGTACAAACGTACACCAAGGCCATGTTTAGTTTCCCAATTCTCCCCCCAAATTTCACTATGCAAAAAGAAGATTCCCCGTCACATCAAAATGTCGGCAAATGCATGGAGTACTAAATGTTGATGAAATCAAAAACTAATTGTACAGTTTTGTTGTACTTTACGAGACGAACATTTTAAGCCTAGTTAATCAAAATTTGGATAATTTTTACCAAATACAAACGAAATGCTACAGGAATTCTGCTACAGTGTTTTTCACCCCTATTCCGCAATCTAAACGAGGCCCAAGTACTCTTGCTTTAATCTCTCCCAGCTAACACCCTAGCAGGTAGCAGCAGTCTCTATTATGAAAGATGCTGATGAGCACCTCCAATAGCAAGAGCGAGAGCAACCTCTCCTCGTCTCCCTCCCAACCACTCTCCTCTCTATGCATGCCAATGTCATCACCAGCAGACACACAGATGACATATATAAGCATATTATATATCTATATACCTATACAGGCTAATAAGAGCGAGACGGCCGGTGAACGAAGTCATTTGCTGCAGCTGCAAGCAGGATAGTGGTAGTGTGTAACGGATTGAAGATGGAGGACTACGTGTTCAAGATCGTGGTGATCGGCGACTCGGCGGTGGGGAAGACGCAGCTGCTGGGGCGCTTCACCCGCGACGAGTTCTTCCTCGACTCCAAGTCCACCATCGGCATCGAGTTCCAGACGCGCACCGTCGACATCGCTCGCCACCGCGTCAAGGCCCAGATCTGGGACACCGCCGGCCAGGAGCGCTACCGGGCGGTCACCAGCGCCTACTACCGCGGCGCGCTGGGAGCCATGCTCGTCTACGACGTCACCAGCCGCCGCACCTTCGACCACGCCGCGCGCTGGGTCGCCGAGCTCCGCGCCCACGCCGACAAGTCCATCGTCGTCATGCTCGTCGGCAACAAGGCCGACCTGGCCGACCGCCGCGTGGTGGCGGCAGACGAGGCGGCCGCCTTCGCTGAGGAGCAGGGGCTCTTCTTCTCCGAGGCGTCCGCGCTCAGCGGGGACAACGTCGAGCGCGCCTTCCTCACTCTACTCCAGGAGATCCACGCCAACGTGTCCAGGAAGACGCTGGAGGCAGCACCAGACGAGGAGAGCGGTGCCGCCGCCGTGCTGGCTCTCAAGGGCACCAAGCTGTCGCTGGCAGATGAGATATCCATCATGGAGACGAGCGCCTTGCGGCGAGCAAGCAGCTGCTCGTGCACGTGATGGTGGTGCATGCATAATTGCGTATACATACAACAGCTCATGGAATTTAATTTGTTTGGAAATATAAATTTCACACAACAGTCTGCTTCCACCAGCGTTCCTCGTAGTGTCAATAAGTTCAAACAGTTTGTGCTCCGAAAGATTTTTTCTTAACGGAGATAAAAAGATAAAAAGGAACGTTATACATGTATTATGTAAATAATAATCAGACCAAACAAAAATCGAAGCATGTTTCGGAATATGATGAGACGGAAGGGCCCCTTTCTGCATTATGTTATAATTCCCTACCCTAGAGTAGTTAAACTGAAGATAAAATACAAGGCCACCAAGACAAATTGTTGGCAGACAACTATGGAGTTCTGAGTTTGCAGCCCACAGGGGCATGAATTTGAATGATCAACTTAGACACCAGGGCACACTTGCCACTTTGCCAGCTGCAGTTAGCTTCAAAAAACCAGGTGCAGCCTCGCCACGCAAAAAGAAATAATACATACGCTGAACCTCTGCAAGCTGCATAAGAAAACCTAACAGTATCGACGTAATGCCTGCGTTTACTCCACTGTAGATTTTCACGGGATCTAGCAAAAGGATTAGATTAAGGTGAAGAAGGCTCTTGCGGTTCTGACTGACTGTTCTGAACTATTAGAGACATCAGCTTAGATATCTCAAAGATCGCGTTCTGTACCTGATCGTCTTCTGAATCTGTCGGCCGAACCCACAAGGGTGACTGCAGTCCTGAACTTGCAGCCTTCTTGCCCTTTCTAGACGTTGATAAGGCTCTCTCCAAGTCTGATTGTCTCAAGGGTCTAGGTTTCTGAAACAGCAGTAGGAAGAGAAGAACCAAAACCAGTGTGAGACTAGTAATCATACTTTTTTCTTCACCAGTATCCAAACATAAACGGCATGATTTCCAACTACAGACATATATAACCTGAAGTCGATAACAATTCTATCTGAATTTTATCCACGAATCTAACCTATACAATCAACATGTCCCAACATCATTATGTTGATAGATTATAGCAAACACAGTTGAGTTATCAGAAGTGAATGTGTAATCTTAGCACCAATAAGTCAAAAAAGCCCCGAGGCCCTTTTTTTTCGCCCTGGCTGGCGGCCCCACAATGAGTTCTAGTCTAGCCATGAGTTGATTTTTTAGAAAACAGCATGCAATCCTGTATAGCTCCAGATTAAGTGGAAACTGGAAACAGAAGCAAGAATACTCACATCTAATTGCCTCCCATTTTTCTCATTGTCCAATAGTTCCCTGATAGGGTAGAATGCTGCCTGCTTGCACAGCTCTAGAATGTCTGACCCAGTAAAGCCCTCACACAATCTTGCAATGTGATCGTAATCAATATTAGGCTCAACATTTTCTCCCTTCAACACAACCTGAAGTATCTTGCTCCTTTCACTCTGAACGGGAATTCCAATCTCAAATATCTGAGTAAAGCGCCTTAGGATGGCCTCATCTAGCTCAGAAGGCCTGTTTGTAGCAGCCAGGACCATTACACGAGCATTCTCTGAAAAGACATACAAGTTATCATTAAGTACTGATCAGTACCATATAGGAAGTGAGTTCGTACAGGCACAGCAAATAATTTGCATATCCAGATGTCAAAATAACAACCATTCAGTAAAATAACAGTCATTCAGAAACAACATCTGCTACCAAGGAAAATATCACATGATAACCAATAGGATACCAAGCAAATAAGTATATAGTTTGTATTGTTTTCTTATGTCCGGCTTAGGCACATAACTTCATGTCGATGAAAAAAAAATGACTTGTTAAGCAATCCCTATATCCACATGAACGTGACCAAGTCATTTGATTTTTTGCTAAAGTACTGGGGAATCATGCTGCATTAAGGAGTCCTTTGTTTTTTGCTGGAGTACTGGGGAATCATGCTGCATTAAGGAGGCATTTGGTTATTCATGAATAGCGTAGAAGGCTTCATGTAGTCATCTACATATTTGTATGGGTCCAGTGAAGAAGGAACACATGTCAAAATTAGTTACTTTTAACAGGAAAGGCGGAAAGAAGTAGGTCCCATGCCATGGCAACAACATTTCCGTTGGTTTCCGTGGTTTGTTGAAGCTGCAAATATTTTCTTGACAAAATATAGCAGCAGAAGACAATAGGCATGCATGTAGCAAAACAGCTCCCCAAAAAGGGGAAAAAAGACTTTACTTTTCTATCAAACACGCAGGAGTGCTGCGTTTCATTTCATTGAGAAGAAAGATCACTCCTGTACAACAGCAATCACACAACGCGCACACATCCACAATCTATCATACATGAAACAGCACTAGAAAGAGAAGGAACGACCCTAAAAGCTACAGCAATAGGCCTTAGGCAAGTTCACCATTATAAAAATTCTTTCATTTCTCCTGAAAAAAAGTTAAACATAAATGCACAGAAATTAAGAGAAAATCGTCTTGTTTTACTAGGACCAATGGATAGTTTATAAACTGAAAATTTTTGTCGTTATTAAGCAATGCTTTCTCTGAATTTTACACAGCTTTCCACATTTTAAACTTCTGAAAACATGGTACTGCTATCACACTAGTATTGTGGTTATGAGTCACAAGCATGTGTGATGTATGGATATCTCTGTCAATAACAACACTAATCTCATCAAGACAGCACAAATTATGCACGCCAAAGTACTCATGTAAGCTAGCATCAATGGATGTACACTAGTTGCTGACTGTTCATTAGGGACAGAGCCAGAAATCATATAGCGAGGGGGACAACTAGTAACAATTTTGCAAAAGGGGTGGGGGGCCAACGTCTTTCTCAAATTTAAGACACAAAATAGGTGTGTGCACAAGGATGTGCATGAAGGTGTCATGGCTCCCCCTAGCCACCCCTACTAGCTCTATCCTTGCAGTTCCCTGAGGTTGTCCCACATGACCATACATAATGACAATCAATGGAAGTCCGACCAAACCAAACTAAAATGTGATAACCAGAGACGAAAATACACATAATGACCAACCAGTAAACACTTGCAATCAGACCACTGGCCAGTCCCCCAGGGGAAAAATCATCACAGTAACCACTAATGTCAAGGCTACAAGAATCTCCATAAAGATATACAACACATCTATGAATATAGTTGGCATTATGAACTAGCTCAAATAGAACAAATAAGAAACACAAACTAAGCCAGAGCAGTGGTGTAAACAGGTTTGTTAAGAGTGACAAAACATATGGCCTGTGTGAGATTATTTTTCCCACAAGGCTTAAAGCACAGGTCTGTATTCATTGGCTTCAATCATGGAAGAGAAAAGAAACAAGTGCTGCTGTGGGATTATTATATATTCCCATGGAGCACAAATCTATGTGCTAGCTTAAGTCTCTGGAATATCTGATTTAACAAAAACAGGGAAAGTGCATCTTATTTTAAAATGTGAAAATGGAGAAAAAAAAAACATTGCATATTCAGCAATAATATGCGGTAGGCAGAATTTGTTGATAACAAATGGACTGATGCAAACAAAAACAACCATGGACGGTCTTGACAATCAAGATTTATTTATGCTACTTATGTTCTATACAGGGTGCTTATTCAAAGTAGGGTTATGCCGTTTGCGCGCTCATAAGCATACCATTACTGTAAGCAATGCTTCACAAGTTCACGTCGTTGTCAACAAATGTATGCTGTATGTTGTACATGGCAGCAGACAAAGTATAAGAGGACTCACGATCGGTGGTGAAGCCATCCCAGAGGGACATGAACTCTGTCTTCATATTAGTCATGGCTTCATGGTCGGTTGTCCGTCGTTGCCCCAAGAAACTATCAACCTCGTCAATGAAAATAATAGCGGGCTGGAGCTTGTGAGCGAGACTAAATACAGCAGCCACTGCCACAGCGATAACATACCAACATCAGTGTATAGCATACACATACAAAAAAAAAATACAATTGGCATCAATTCTAAATTAGTAAATATGTGGACAGCTAAATTAGCAATGCAAATCAATACAATACAGCCGCCACTGCAACGTCAATAATAATGTATAAACATCAGTCCACCGCATACAAACAAAAGAAGAAGAAGCTACTATAAATGGTATGGATTCAAAATCTGTGGATTCCTATAGCATCCCGACACAAAAGACTATGCAAGTGCCATCGTTTCTAGAGCAATTAAGTTTCTAGTGGGCAGCTCGATTAGCAATGGGACTACAAATGCAGCGGAGCAGCCGCTGCCACAGCAATAATAACATATAAACATGACGTCGGTGCATGGCTACTATAATTGTTATGGATTCAAAACCGGCGGATATCCAGTGGACTAGCATTAAATCAGCAAGAGGACTAGGATCAACCAGGAGTGTAATCGCTCACCGAGCTTCTGGGCGTCCCCGAACCACTTGCTCATGAGATTGGAGATCCTGACATTGATGAAGACGGCGCCAGACTCCCTGGCGATGGCCTTGGCGAGCATGGTCTTGCCTGTGCCGGGCGGGCCATAGAGGAGGACGCCCTTCTGGGGGCTGAGGAGCTTGCCGAAGGCGAAGAGCTCGGGGCGGCGCAGGGGCAGGATGACGAGCTCGTAGAGCGCCTGCTTGACCTGGTCGAGGCCGCCAATGGAGTCGAACTCGACGTCGATGCTGTCGGGGTTGATGACGTCGCACGCAATCACGTCCTGTCGGTGGGGGAGACGCCAACTTAGGATCGAGGCGAAGTGAGGTGAACCCTAGATGGGGGAGGCGGGTGTGGATCGGAGCGGGGGGGGAGGAGGGGAGGGACGGATGGACGGACCTCGTAGGGCGTGGTGGAGACGAGGGGCCGGCCGAGGCGCTTGGCGATCTCCTTCTTCTGCTGCTGCGCCTTCTGGGAGGCGGCGCGGTTGGGGTCGAGGTGGCGGAGGCCCGCGAAGAGGACGAGGCAGCTGAGCGCGGCGCTGGCGGCGTACAGCACGAGCTCCTGCACGAACCGCGACGACTGCTCCGACGACCTCATCGTACAGCACGAGCTCCTGCACGAACCGCGACAACTGCACGAACCGCGGATGCCGGAGGGAACACGCACGGTGACAATCGCTTCCTCTGGCTGGCTTGCGGATGGATTGATTCGCGGGCGAGGACGGGGGATGGTTGGATTAGTGGAGGGGGGCGGCGCGAGCGGGGGAGGGGATTGGATTGGATTCTGCTTACTGCTCCTGCTTGAAGGAGGGGTTTGGGCAAATTGGGAACTCGGCTTGCCTTTGCTTGCCTTTTTTTTTTTTTTCTTCTTCTTCTTTTCCCCGAGACTTTTGGGGCGGAGGTGGATGGATGCTTCTGGCGAGATGGATGGGCTAAGGCCTTGTTCACTTACTACAGGAACCCAAAATATTTCCTCTTCCACCCATCACATCAAATCTTTAAACGTATGCATGAAACATTAAATGTAGGTAAAAAATAAAACTAATTGCATAGTTTGTCTGTAAAGTTCGAGACGAATCTTTTGAGTCTAATTAATCCATGGTTGGACAAATTTTACCAAATAACAACGAAAAGTGCTACAGTAACTTTTCACCCCAACTTTTCCCATCTAAACACACCCTAATTAGAGGGCTGGGACTCTCTGCTCATCAACATCTGTTGAGTTTCAAAAAAAAAATCTGTTGCTTTCTGTGATTTTTGTTGAGTGGTGAGCTATTAGACTCTGAATTGAGTATTTTGTTTTCTGTTTGTGCACGATGATTTGGATCATTTTGTTTCGGTAGGAGAAAAAAAAGGAATAATTTTGTCTCGTACTGCTAGTAGTACAAAATCAGACATTACAAACCAGCTCATTTTTGAACTACAGTTTACAGGGTATTTGGATTCTCCGACTAAATTTAACCTATTGTGTGATAATTATAACAATAAAAATGAAAATAGACTAATCATAGGCTAATGAGAGCGAATGGGTTCCTTTTATTTATCTTGTTAGTCCTGGACTCAGATAGATTTTTTCCCGTCTCTAGAATCTTGTATAGTCTCTATCTGTAATAATATAGTCTCTATCTGTAATATATAGATCCTCATAATCATTGGGAGATTCTTCTAAATATACTCCCTCTGTTTCTAAATATTTGTCACTTTCATTTCTCGAGAAACAACTTTAACAAAATATATATTAAAAAATATTAATATTTATAGTATATAATTGGTATCATTGGATAGATCTTTGAATCTAGTTTTTTAATAAATTTATTTGAAGATAAAAATCTTACACGCATTCTCTACAAATCGAGTTAAACTTGTGGCACGAAAACCGAAAATGACGTTTAAATAGGGACAGAGGGAGTATATGTTTAGTGCAATATTGTCATGATAGGACAAAACAAAATGCTCATATTTTCTTGGAGTAAAGCAAATTCCAAGCCTCAGAGATTAACCTTTGTACTGGTAGAGATAATAATATGTTTGATCCTTGTTTTTTTTTTTACCACAAATACACGCCGAATATATTACGATGTAAGGATATGGTACAAAGACGCGTACAGATACAGACACGTAGTTGGAGAGAGAAGATGTTCGGGTTTTTTTTTTTTTTTTTGGAGAGAGCAATAGAAGATGTTTGATGGCCGGGCCAGCACAAGACACCGAAGCAGGCAGCAGGATGCGGCCCAAGCCCGTTTACCTTTTCCATCCACGGTTACAATAGACCAGTGCGCGGTCCAGTCCAGCCCATGAGCGTCCCCTCGGTTGTCCGTCTGCTGTTCGGTTCAGACCTTGCAGCCGGTGCAGTCCAGGCGCGCACAACAAGGGGAGGCGGATGAAACCTATGGCCTCGTTTAGATTCCCAAATTCATCTCCAAATTCCACGGCGTAAAAAAGAAGATTCCCCATCACATTAAAATGTTGGTACATGCATGAAGTACTAAATGTAGATAAAATCAAAAATTAATTGCACAGTTTTGTTATACTTTACGAGACGAACATTTTGAGCCTAATTAATCAAAGTTTGGATAATTATTACCAAATAAAAACAAAATGCTACAGTAATTCGGCACAATGATTTTGTGCACCAAATTGGGATCTAAACATGTCCTCTACCTATTTTCGTCCTGTTTCGGTTGAACTTATCGGTCTGACTTACCAGTCATGATATAACGTTTTTCTCTCATAACAAATCAGCGGACAGTACTTTCAACCATGACTTTTCAGCCAAGCGAACGGAGCCTTTTTAGGTGGTAATAGATTCTAACACAATATTTATATATACATTTTTTATCTGTCTAACAATGTTCTCTAAACATTGAACAGTCAATCACCTTCCGTTTAGTTACTGTTTGAGCTAAATGGCCGTATATGATAAACAACTGATTAAACAAAATTATTATACCACCGTATAGTTTTTTAAACAGGTTTCAATCTTTTTAACAAACAATGTATCTAGTTGTGGTAGACTTAGGTATCAATAACTCCAAATATGTTTTTTTTTTCATCTCAGTACATAGTAGTCTGCAATGCTTCACGCCTTTGACTCGGTGGGTTTGGTGGGCTCGACGGGCTTGGTTGATGTTTTTTGTTTTAAAATTTTTTCGATTATCACCATGAGTACGTATAACCAGCCCAGCTGTGATAACCAAGAGTAACACTGCCACTCTCATCATCGAGAGCAAAAACCAGCATTGACGGACACTTTGGAGCCGGCGGTGGTGATATATATGTATAGCAGCGAAAATTCTAAAGCTATTGGTGTTTGTAGTTTTTAAAGTTTCTAAAGCTATTGATGTTCATATATAGTTTTTAAAAGTTTTGAGAAAACCTTATCTAAACGGTAGTGCTAGCGCCTGGATGTCCGCGCCTACACCCCGTTCCCGCGCCAGCCCAATGCGGCGTCGGCGCCCCACCCTACCCCACGCGGTGTCTGCGCCCCGCCTAGCAGCTGCAGCAAACGGATGACATTGCAACATGTGCAACACCTGATCTATTTTAAAACATCCAGATGCAACACTTGCAACATACGTCTGAAGACAGATGAAACAGGCTTCAGAAACACTTGCAAAAAAACACCTAAAAGCGCTTGAAAATCATTGCAAACATACACAACGTCCAGATAAAATATTTGCAACATCAAGATAAATACGCTTGCAACAAACATCTGAAACATTGTGGATGGACGCTTGCAACATACGTATACAACCATTACAACATAGGCAACATCCCCGATATATTTTTGCAACATCTGTATTGCAACATACCTATGAAACATCTGAAATTAAAACATACACTTACAACATGTGCTTTCAGTGACATCTCCTTGCTGCTTTGGAGAATGGGGGCTCGTTGACGTGTCGGAGGCAGCGGCCAGCGACGCTTGTTGGCGGTGGCTCCGCGACCCGATGGGGAGGCAGTGGCCACACGAGTGGGAGAGGGTAGGCGCACGCCGCACCGTCCTACAGCAGCGCCTGGTGGTCGTCCCCGAGATCCTGGCAGGTCGCCGAGGCCCACAGCGTCGAACGCCTAGAGGAGGAAGCGACGGATGTAACCCAGCAGGAGGAGGTGGAGCAGCTGCCGCAGGAGCACCAGCTCTGAGTAGTCCACCGGGAAACCCATGTCAGCCACGACAAGGGTAGCGGTTGTCTAGATTTGATGACTTTCTTTGGTGTGTTCGTGCCTCTTGGCTTACGGCGGTGGTGGGCGCAATGTCCCTGGAGCAGATAGAAACCGGTGATAAGAGGATATGAGCGACTAGACAAAATGAGTTTTTAGAAACTCCCAAGCAGGTAGGAGGGGATAATTGGGCTGACATCATGACTCAGATTCAGATGGAAGAGATAGTTGGGCCGGCGCCGTGACAAAAAAAAAAACGTCCGTCCGCACGCCCACACCACAGCCTTTCTTTGACGGAGCAGTATTAAGCGTAAAGCTAGTGGAACTCGATCGTTAGACTGAGGCAACGTTGCTTTCAAACTTTTCAAGCTCCATCTCGATCGAGTATACTCTAGTAGTACGGTAGTTCAATAATGTCCAGAAGAAAGCTACAGCTACTCTAGCTCTTACCGGACGCCCAAACCCAAAAGCGTATCCGAAGATGTGATGGGCAGCATCGTGCAGCGTCGACTTTTGAGCTACCATACATACCAGACCATGCAGAGAGCAGAGACGACATGATATGCCGGCCGTGGCCTTTTTCAGGGGCATCATCGAGGATGAATCTTGGTGTTTCACACAGTTCACACCAACTCTTACCGACGTACGGAGTGCTCCTTTCACAGCGACGTACTTCGTTCTCCGCCTCAAGAGGGGTGTACATTTAAATTTAATCAAAGACAAAGTATTTCAGATTCAGTATCATTTATAGAAAAAGTACCAATAATTATAGTTTCAAACATGTATACTATAAAAGAATAAAAATATATTGTATGATGGATCCAACGACATTTATTTGATATCATATTATTACTATTTTTTGTAAATATTTGTAAATAAAAAATATAGTTAAGGACCTGTTTAGTAGAGCTTCTTTTGCTTCAGATTCTCTGTGGAAGCTGATTCTCACACTGATTGTTTCTCCGTGTATGTGCCTAAAGTGAATCAGAAAAAGCTATTTTTTGAGCTCTTACCTTCTTAATTCATTTTAGAGAATCATTTCATAAAATTAATAGAGAAACACTTCTTAGTAAAAAAATTATTCAAAGCTTTTCTTAGATTCAACCTGAAAGATACTCTGGAAGCTTTCCCAAACATGTCCTAATTAAAAGATGTACTGTTTTTAGACATAAAGAGTACACTAGTCCATTCTAATTCAATCTATCTGAGAGACGCTGACGTTTAATTTGTGTCGGCAGTCGGCACACATACACGATGCTAATCAGGGGCGGATCCAGGGGGCATCAGCCCCCCTACAGCTGGTGCATCAATGGAAATATTGGGAGGGTGAGGGAGAAGAAGAGGTGGAGGAAAGAAGAAAAATGGAGAGAGAGGAAGAAGAAGAGACCAGCCCCCCTACAGCTGGTGCATTAATGGAAACATGGGGAGGGTGAAGGAGAAGAAGAGGTGGAGGAAAGAAAAAAAATAAAGAGAGAGGAAGAAGAGGTGGAGGAAAGAAAAAAAATAAAGAGAGAGGAAGAAGAGACCAGACCTGCCCTCCCAACCACCACCACAACCCCCCCCCCCCCCCCTCTCAAAAAACACTGATGCTAATAACGAAATGTGATGAGTTGATGGCCGATCCATCCCCGAAGGAAACCAAACTTGGACTTAGCTTTGTGCGACAAAAAGTGTAGGCACGCCACGTCAAACAAAAAAGTCTTATGTTACCAGCTACCTTTGACTACCAGACACACACACGTGTAGTACAAATCATTACATGAAGCTGGCTATAATGCTACTAGTATGTGTGCTATGCTGCCGAGGAATGACGGGGCTGCGCCGTTTTTTCAGCATCGGGCTATGAATCGATCTCCATCTAGCAGCCCAAGCACGTCTCCACGTCATTAGCAGCCGCCGGGCATGGAAACAATGGAGCGAGACCGAAGCCACTTTTTGTACGGAAGCATTGAGCGAGGACAGAAGTTTTAAGATTACAACACATACATATTTTTATCACGAACGTGCAGAATTGCACGTATTTCATTAAAAGGACAGAAGTTTTAAGATTACAACACAAGATCACGCAGGCTAGCTAGGGTAGCGTGGTTTGTCACGCATACATATGCAAGACCATAAAACATGGTCAGATGAGTTACAAGCAATATAGGAGTACTAAAGGTCAAGCTACATGGTGATGACATGGAGATGCCCGTCTTCCCATGCACGTGTCATACCATAGGAATAGATTATTAACTTGTTTAGTTTCGAGTAAAAACTAACTCATACCTCATTAACTAATTTGTTAGTTCGGTTGTTAACTTGTTAATTTTCTAGTGATACATAATTTTAAAAAACAGAAATGCAATGGCATTGATTTCAGCTACCAATTATATATGTCATTCTGGGCATTATGGTGTTTTATTAAAAGGCATACATGGATATGGTTTAAAAGGTAAGAATGTATATGGATGAGGTTGAGCAATCTATAATACCTGATAATTTTTTAGACAATTTTCAATGTTCAATATCTTGTATTTCAGGATAGATGGAGTACATGTAAATTCAGGTGAACAAGTTTCCGTCACAAGGAGTAATTATAGCTTGCAATAGGTTTCGTTGTCAATCACCTAGTGAGGATATAGATGAAAGTTGCTCGTTTGGATCTCCAGTCAGATCGCCTCGGGTCATGTGCAGGCAAGCAGGTTTGGAGAGCCAAAATGTCTTGCCTGGCCTGACAAAGAATGGGCAAGGTAAAGTGAACAAGGTGAGGTAAGGTTGGTAGAAAACCAAACATGCCCTTCATGTACTTTCATTCAGGATGGGGACGTAAAACCAGACCTATTCATATTGCTAAATTTAATTTTTCCTCTTGTAAGAGGGTTGTTACAAGATCTATGCAGGACACACCTACTATTTCTCCTCCGTGGTTTTGCAAAGTAATATTCTCCTGTTTGGTTTCATCCCGATGCCTTTGCGGCATGCTCATTGTAGTTGTCTTTGTGCATCCTAGCTTGATCTACATCTTTAAACTCACAATTCTAGCGCATACCATGTAGGGCATATATGGCTATATACAATTATTAATGTGTAATTAAAGCTCATTAAGTACAAATAGTAAGTATGTAAGGGGAAAAACAAACCATGCCAAAATAGCGGGTGGTTTTAGCATACAAAATCACCTAGGGTCTTTTTAGATGGGCCAATAACTAACTAGCTAAAGGTAGCAAAAATTATCCCCATTTGACTAGCTAATGGGTTAATGGCTAGATTATGTGTGTGAAAAAATAGCCCTCACCAGTTTGGGTGGGCAATGGTTAATTTTAGTCAACACCTCAATTAATCTCTCTCTTTTAACACCCTCAAAAGCATGCCCTTCACCATTGTCTCTTATGTATTCCTATCTGCATCCTAGGCTAGCTCTTATAATACGAAAAAAAAGCTTGTCAAGCACATCACCGTTAACTAGGAATGAGTCGTGGCCCACCCCTAATCCAACGTCAACCCTATTTTCTAGAGCGTATGGCCCGATCCTGATCTAATCCATTGGTCAGCTTTATATCCTAATCCAGTTTGGCCCCTTGATAATAAAATCCCACTCCTATCCTGATCCTAATTAAATCCTAGGGCCGGATCTGTTATTTCAGCCCTCGGGCCCTGCGCAGGCTACAGATTGCACGCTTGCATGTACACAGAAATACCCTTGGGCCCTACAGCTTGCATGCTTGCATGTGCACATAAATACAATGCTTGCATGTTTGCATGTAAACAGAAATACAATGTTGCAGATGTCAAAAAAGAAGAAGAAAACAAATACAATGCTGCAGATGTCAAAAAAAAGAAATACAATGCTGGACGTTGGGCACTACACAGAACATTTGCACGTCTGAATCCTGACAGAAGTAGCATGCTGGATGTGTTTCATAGTACACAGAAGTAGCTAAAAGGATTAATTAAGTAGGTAAAAGGACTAATTAGGATTGAGCATGAATCAACATGCTAAAACAAAATTACAAATTTTTGGTCATACGATCCGATGAATCCAAGAACAATAAAAGTTGATTATTGTGACTTGCAAACATTATGCAAAGGTTCAATGATGAGTGAGTCTGGGCCGCACATCGGAGATCAATGAGCTCTGGCTAGCGACAACAATCTGCCACAAGCCCACAATCTGCAAAGACGCCATCTGCAAAGACACCAAGCACAAAACTCAAACTTAGAATTTACTATTTGAGCATATACATGTTAACTGCAGATAAATGAATGGACTTGGGATGTCAACTGCAGCTATGCTATAACTTTTTTATTTTTTGATGAAGCTGGAGAGGCTTTGGGCCCCTACAGGCATTTTATTAAAACAAATAACAGAACACAGATTAGGGAACACCATGCTTCATTGACTAACAGGCATTTTATTAAAACAAATAACTGCAGCTATGCTAGAACTTCATGCTTCATCAACTACTCCTATATGACTAGGCAGAGGCACCAGTGAAAAGGAGAACTTCATGCTACAAGTGCATAGTAGGTAGCTATAGTTTCAAATCCATGTCAACTCGTAATACTATCATGCTTCTATTCACTTCTTGAACTGCAGTCAGTACTCAACATACAAAGTAATGTACTACATCTTCTAATTCCAGTAAACTATAGTCCGGTGTTCTGAACCCATGCACTGATCACAGTAAACCAACAAAAATATTTGCATCGGGGCACTAACCTGTCAATCATCTTCTTCTTCGTCTGATTCAAACATACGATGTCCAGTCATTGGATGACCTGTATTGAACAAGAGAAACATATTAAACCACTTTTATAAAAAAACAGGCTTTGCATTATTATATTAATTAAATATGACAATTACCTTCTTCTGTATCATTAAAGCCAATCAACCAATCTTTTGCACAGACTAACGCTTCAAGAGTTTCCAGAGAGAGATGTCCTATTTTTGCCAAGTATTCTTCCAGCAACACTAAAAGCAGATTCTGAGAACACTGTGCTAACAGAAATAGACAAGAAGTCTCTGGCCATCAAAGACAAGATAGGATAGCCGTCCGAGTTTTTCTTCCACCATGCTAGAACATTAAAGTTCTTTGTCGGTCTCATAACTACTCTAGAATCATCCAAATAAATATCCAATTCTGATTTTTCTAAGCGAGTACACAAGTTTTGTGATGAAAATTGAGTAAATGCAAGCTCTACACGCCGTCAAGGAACCTCAAAATCAAAAATCAAAGTCACATGTGCCTAGAGGTTTACTGCATTGCATTCTTTCTCTATCTCGACTCTCGAGGGGTGCGGGTGCCTTCTTGGATTGGTTGTATTGTTTTATGTCGACGTGATAGATTCCCATCCGCATGGGTACTAGGACAAAGCAACAAAAATGCAGCCTAACTTATTGATTGATAGAGAAAAGATCATTGGATACACTGATACACACACACCAAAAAGAAACCGGACTGATCGAACTGAACTTGGCCAGATGTATACAAATGGGAAGGCGATGAGACAGCACGACCCTATGATCGACATTGTCAAAAGGGCGTCTCACAACATGTGCGAGACACTAGCTAGCACCGAAAGAAACCATATGCATGCATTAGCTAGGCTGTAGGAGTATGTAACCTTTGCTTTGTCAGGGTCGAGAGCGAAATATATAGTCCTCCGGTATGGGCTTCTGCCACTTCTAGCCTCTTCTGCAACTAATGCAAACAACACGTGCCCGTGAGTACGAACTCCATCCAAAAAATATACAATTTTAAATGTTAGTTTATCTCTCTCTGTATAAATCTGCTCAAATTTTGAATAGTTTGACTTAGCACCCATTTAGAACTATACTCCCTTAGTTCCAAATTATAAATCGCTTTGACTTTTTTATTCATTCGTTTTGCTATATATCTAGACATATTATTATATCTAGATGCATATCAAAATGAATGTACCAAAAAAATCAAAGTAACTTACAATTTGAAACGGGAGAATATCTTTTTTTGAGAGGGATGGAGTAGTGTTCTATAGCATACGTAGTATACTACTATTAGACCTCATACTGAATTTATATACTCCCTCCAGATTGGTAAAAGAAGACGTTTTGGACAGTGACACGGTCTTCAAAGCATAACTTTGACTTCTTGTTTTTATAAAAATATTTAATAAAAAGCGATATATATATATAAACGTATATTTTTATGAAAGTATTTTTCAAGACAAATCTATTCATATGATTTTCACATTTCCAAACTCAACAACTTAAAAGTTATTCAAGATTTAAATTCCCAATGCTCAACCCAAACTTTGTCTAAAATAACTTCTTTTACTAATCTAGAGGGAGTTTGTATGTATCACCTCTCATAGTAAATATACATTAATATGAATATGTAGCATCAAATTTGCCGTCGTTGCTCCGAGCTTGCATTTTATTGAACTACATATAGCTAGCTAGCATGGTTCAAGATATGTTCCAGTCTTAGACTATCCGCACTCATGGACCTCTATATTCATCCTCTATACGTCATAGTCAGCAAGATTCTCTCCTCTATACTCAATTCTCCCGCACCCATTCATCCTCTATATCATCCTCTATCCACTCTATCCACTGTGGGACCCACTTGTCACTTTATTTTAATATATCCATGTGTGATCTAGTTTTAAAGGATTTATTGAGACGAATTTAATGGTGTAATCGAAATTTAATTTAGATTTTGGTTTGTGAGTTATAGCATTTTTCCCTTTGTTTAGCTAGTGGGCCCCGCCACTATAGAGTATAGAGTAAGCACTGTACTACTCTAAATATAGAGTGAGAGAAAGGATAGAGTATTGTTTTAGAGTACCCAATGCAACAGTTTTTACTCTATATTCATACTCTAAAGCTTTAGAGTATCGTTTTAGAGTACCCACTGCGGGTAGTTGAAAGCCCAAGTTTGGTTTTGGTAATTAATGACACCAAGTTGCTAATGCTATTGTATCAAGTGTGACTAAGTTAGGCATAAGCAACACATGTGATGAAGGTGTACGTGGCAAGGTGTGGTGGCCACAAGATCACAAAGAAATGGTGTATGGACATGAAATGATGATCATGGTGGAGATGCACGTGAAATGATGGACTTGATGATCAAGTGGAGAAAGATCTAAGAGCGCAAGGCAAAGGTATAATCATAGGGTTTTTCTTTTGCCGGTCTAAGATGAGTAGAGAAGTGATTGACCAGATTTAGGATACATAGCCGACTATCAAGAGGGGCAATCACGGTTAGCTCGGGAATCAAGTGCCACTAGATCAATGTCTTAAGCATATGCATTAGGATCTTATTGAGAGCTAACATAACGCCTTGGAAAATGTTTGTGAAATGCTAACACACATGCACATGGTGGTGTACACTTGGTGGTGTTAGCACATTTGCGAAGGCGGTGGAGTTTGAGCGGTAGAGAGGGGTTTGGGTTCCTCTCTCCCTCCCGCCGAGCTTGCGAGGTGGGATTCGGCGCTTTTTGGGGAAGTGAAATACCTATTTTCTATTGCGCCGAAAGTCGGAAAAGAAACGGAGGCGAAAGGCGGTCACTGCGGTGACCGGACGCTGCACCGGACGCTGCACCGGACGCGGGGCGCGTCCGGTCAGTTCAACGCGGCGCGGGCGTTAGGGTTTGTGACCGGACGCTGGTCTGGTCTGACCAGCGCGTCCGGTCAGTTCAACTGAGCGTAAAAGTTAAGCGCGCGACCGGCGCGTCCGGTGCCTCAAGGAACCGGAGCGTCCGGTCAAGTGTCCAGAGAAGCAGAGTGCAGCGGAAGTAACGACCGGACGCGCGGCGCGTCCGGTCGCAGCGGGAGCTTACTGGAACGCGACCGGACTCTGGCACTGTCGCGTCCGGTCATTCGCAGGAGCGCGTCCGGTCAGGGCAACGGCTAGTTCTGATGCGCACTGTTTCTGTTTGTCGCGTAGTGACCGGACGCGTCCGGTCACCCTGACCGGAGCGTCCGGTCAGCGCGATTTCTGCTGCGTCACCCGTAACGGCTAGCTGCGTACCCCTTCGTTATAAATAGAGGGTGTCCGGGGTTTGAGAGTATCTCTTGCACATTTTGAGACCTAGAGACATCCTTTGAGCTAGAGAACAACCCCTCCACTCATCTCTTTGCATAGTTGCACATCTTGAGTGAGATTGAGTGAGATTCAAGTGCATTGCTTGAGAGTTGCATTCTAGAGGCACTTGATCTTCGAGTTGCTGCGGATTTCTTGTTACTCTTCCGTGTTTCCCGACACGGTAGACGGCTTGGAGCAGCGGAGGTGATTGAGCTCACAATTGGAGATTGTTGGAGCCCTCACCTAGTGTTGTAAGGGGTTCTTGATCCTTCTCCGCGGGAGTTCGCGAATTGGATACTCTAGTGGAGCTCGTGGCTTGGAGGATCCCCATCTTGTGTGCGGTTGTGCGGTGCCCGCCGAGGGCTCGACTCTTGATAGTCGATTAGCTCGCGAACCGACAAGTGGGTGTATCGCCACAACGGGGAGTAGCTTGCCGGGAAGCAAGTGAACCTCGGGATAAATTCTTGTGTCATTCTCCTCCCGAGGATTTCTTTTGTGTGATTGATTGATTGGTACTTCTCATCTCTACACAGCGGTATAATCACTCGAAGCTCTTCTCTCGTATTACTTCTTGTATCTAGCTTGTTGTAGTTGTTGTTGTGTTTAGTGGATAGCCTTATACTAGACTTGTGTAGGTGGCTTGCTTAATTAGTTAGAGCTAGTGCATTTTGCTCCGCCACCTTTTGTACTAACTTGTGGTTAAGTAATTCTTGTAGAAGTTTTAATTAGGCTATTCACCCCCCCTCTAGCCTATTTGGACCTTACAATAGTCTTAGGCCGTGCTCAATGCTCATGTTAGGCCTCGTTTAGATTGCAAAAAAAAAAGTGAACCCGTTGAATAATATCACTTTCGTCTTATTTAACAAATATTCCCCCTGTTCGGTTGAGCTTATCAGCACGGCTTATCAGCCGTGGAACAGTGTTTTTCTCTCAAAGCAAATCAGCCACAGCCGGCTTATAAGCCAAAAAAACAGCCTGCCGAACAGGGCCATTATCCAATCGTGGACAAACTAGACTCAAAAAATTCATCTCGTAATTTCCAACTAAACTGTGTAATTAGTTATTTGTTTTACCTACATTTAATACTTCATGCAAACGACTAAAAATTGATGTGATAAAGAGAGAGCGAAAAAACTTAGAATTTGGATGACATCTAAACAAGGCCTTATTTACCTGCTAGCTTGCCTACAAGAGCAACGATGCTGCTTTTAGGACTGCAACTGCGGCCGTGTTTAGTTGGTCTAAATCGGGAGGTCTAAAATCTGCATAGTAAAAGATTTTTTTTATTGTAGTATTTCGTTTGTATTTGTGAATTTTTATCTAAACATTGGCTAATTAGGCTCAAAAGATTCGTCTCGCAAAGTACAACTAAACTGTGCAATTAGTTTTTAATTTTATCTACATTTAGTACTCCATGCATGTGCCGGTATTTTGATATGATGGGAAATCTTCTTTTTAGTAGTAGAATTTAAAAGAAAATTTGGCATCTAAATAAGGCCTGCAATGCAAACAAAGATAATATGAATTGTCAACTCAGTCAGACAGTCACCAAGGGTTCAGCTAGGGATATAATAATAGTAATAATGACCTGCGTGCAGCGCGCAGCAGGCAGGGGTCACACGTAGCATGCCCACATCGATCAGTCTCAGCAGCTGCTCTGGATCGCCATTATTGTCATGTTCGGCTGGCCGAAAAAATGAGGTATACTGATATTGATATTAATTTACTCCCTCCGTCTCAAAAAACATGTAATTTTAGGATTCAAATCTTGTCTCTAAAAACTTGTAATCCTGGCTTGTGATCAGCTGTCTCGAGTGGACCCTACCAAATAAAAAAACACGTCAGGAAAACAACCACCGCATGCCAGTATCGCTAGGCGTTGACAGAAAAGTACTCCAGGGCCCAGAGCCATCTCTCGGTTATTCTCGTCCACACAATCCCATCCCGGCCTCCTGCGACGGAAAAGCGCGAGAAGCGCTCGCTCACCACCGCACCTGGCCCCTTCCACCCTCCAGAATATTTGTTTGAGGTCTGACGTGGGGACCCAATGGTGCAGGAGGGGCATAATCGTAATTTCACATGTCTGCTAATTTGGCCTCGAAAAACGAGATTCACATGTTTTGTGAGACGGAGGGAGTATTGTAAGAGAAAAATACTGTTATTTTACTGAAATTGTATGGCTAATAAGTTTAAGCGAACGGGGCTTATATTTTGGGCCACACATGCATGGACGCAGCATCTGAAATGGTCGTCGTCTGATGCGTGCGTGCGTGCTCGTGCATGGACATCGACGGAGCTCGACCTGCACCTGCACTGCATGCCACTACCAGTCCGCGCGCGGCGCGACAGATCAGCGAGAGAGCTGAGGAGGGACGCGTATGCGTGCAGGCTTGCTTGCTTTTGCGTGGAGGAACCAACAAGATCTTGGCAATGGCGACGGGGCCCGGGGAGGCGGAGCCGGCCGGGGCATGCATGGACGACGACGACTGGAGGAGCCGAGGAGGAGGGCTGCGTCGTGGTCACATCGGTCGGCCGGCCAGACTCCGGAGCGAGCGCTAGCTGGGCGGACCGGAGGATGCTGCCTGCGTGCGCTCGCGCTGCATGCATGCATCCATGATCCATCGTCTGCCAGAGAGAAAGTGCTCCACCATCGCCATGGATTGCTTCTTTACGTGTCTTTCTTCTCTCCGGACCCCGGCTCAGGATCGGAGCCCGAGGAGAGGGAGCGGCCGGTCATGGCCTCATCGCCATGGCGTCGTCGTCCCTCCTGGCTCCTGCTCTGTCTGATCCGTCATGTCTTTATTTCTCGAGCTCCTAGCTCTCGTCATCTTGCCAACCAGGCGTCCAGTCCAGGTGGCAGGAGGGCCAGCACAGCAGGCCGCCGGGGCCGGGCCCCGGACCACTTCTTCTCCGATCGATCGCAATCACGTCGGCGTCGCCCATCATAAACTCTGCATTTAAGCTCGTGTCTGAACAGGAACAGGAGGGCGTTCCGGCTGTCGTGGGCGCATGCTCCCCTGCCTCGCTCTGGGACTGGGAGCATGACACGTGGGGCCCGCGGCAGCTACCATGCATGGGTTGTTGAAAGAAATGGAGTAGCACTAGTCCTTTTTTTAGGCTCATTAGAAAAAGGTGTACCGCATCAGTGTGGTATGGGCCCGTTTAGATCTCAAATTTTCTCCCAAATTTCACTATGCAAAAGAAGATTCCTCGTCACATCAAAATGTTGACACATGCATGGAGTACTAAATGTAGATGAAATTAAAAACTAATTGTACAGTTTTATTGTACTTTACGAGACGAACATTTTGAGCCTAATTAATCAATGTTTAGACAATTATTACCAAATAAAAACAAAATTGCTATAGTACCCGGAGCACTGTTCAAGCCCGGACATCTAAACAGGCCCATGGTATAGGTGCCCTTTTTGAAGGGCCTTACTTTGTTTTATTTATAAAAAGAAGGCCTTTTTTGAATCTTGACTAGATAGTGGGTGGGGGATGTAGGGCAGCAGTCTAAGTCTATTTGATCGCCTACACAATGACTTGGGCGTCATCAGGACATGCCATATGGGAACAAGTTTTTACTTGAAAAAGGAACAAGTTTTTACTTGAAAAAGGACTAAGTCAACAGTCGGCTTCACGTAACCTTTGTCTCATTGATTCAGCGTGGTTTGGGGTGAGGGGTTACTTAGATAAGCCACCACTCTTGCACACCTCGGTCATTCGTGGAACGTACGACTTGGCCAAACGTGGGAGATCGAAAGTTAGAGGCATGAATCTTCCCATACTCAAGCACAAGTATGGTGCAGGGTTTTTTTTACCGACCGGTTTCCGGTAACCGCCGGCCTCCGGTAGCGGTAAACCGGCCCGGTTTACCGGTAACCGGCCGGTAACCGGCCGAATTCAAATTCAAATTCAAACGCTCCTTCAGTTCGGTTCGGATCCGGTTTACCGGCCGGTTTGGAGCGGTAACCGGCCGGTTTGACCGGTTTACCGCTCGGTTTGAGTTTAGAATTTTCTTTTTTCTTTTTTTTTTCAAACTTCTATACGTATAAATAAATACTAAACGAACTCGAATTTGAAAAATTTTTACACCATTGGCTTCTATAAATCATGAACTATTTTTAGGAATTTTTTCAGCATTTTTTGTTTTTTTTTCAAATTTTAAATTTGAATTTGGGGGTCTTAACGGGCCGGGACCGGGATTTTTTTTCTTTTTTTTTCAAACTTCTATACATATAAATAAATACTAAACGAACTCGAATTTGAAAAATTTTTACACCATTGGCTTCTATAAATCATAAACTATTTTTAGGAATTTTTTCAGCATTTTTTTTTCAATTTTTAAATTTGAATTTGGGGAATACCTAACCGGACCGGACCGGAACCGGACCGGCCCGGTTAGGTCGGTAACCGCGGTTTACCGCGGTAAACCGAGCGGTATTTTTAACCCTGGTATGGTGGTTTAATTTGGTCTTGGGTTCCACGCGGAAAAGGTTGTACACATCCCTATAAGATTATTAATCATTTCGAAATGTCACGCTCTTGATTCAGAGTAAATTATTGATTTTTAGCCTCATATGTTGTTATTACTCACATGCTTAATTAGTCGTGCAGCTCTGACACACTTGCATGCATGTCATGTTCTCTTCTCATGTTATGTTGTGAGACCATGCTAGGATTTTATGGAATTTCCTTTACCTATGTTGTATATCTTTCTGTCCACAAAAGATATAATAATTGTGGATAAATCCTCCAAGTATATCATTGTACTAATGATACTGTCATTGTTTTCTAGGTTATTGGAGACCATGGAGGCTAAATGAACTAGTTGAAGTACGAGCGGTGGCATAATAAGTGGATAATTTGGGCACATCCTTTTCCACTCGCCTAATAAAAGAGAGTGTTGACGCCGATCTGGTATTCAACTCTTCTTCGATCCCTTTCTGGGTGTCAATGGAGAGTGAGTTAAGCAAGTATTCAAGGGAGAAGGGGAGACAATAGACAGTCTGTTCGTTTCGCTGGTTTATTACGGCTGAAAGTACTGTTCGCTGGTTTATTGTGAGAGAAAAACACTGCTGGATGGCTGTTGATTTGGCTGAATAGCTCAAACGAACAGGGTGTCTGGGAACAAGTGGTAGTTCTACCTACTATGCGAGTTAGAGTTTTCCTTAAGTTTCAAATAAATGAGTTCTCTTGTATAACATAACTTTTAAATTTTTTCCCCGTGTGCCCGTGAGTTAACTCTTGAATTATGTTGTGGTCATACGTGTCATTATAATACAAACTGATCATGTATTTCGTGTTAGTGTGGAGTGTACGAGGTGCATCTTCAGAGATTACCAGTCGAAGGGACTATACACTCGGTTGAAACACATTAACTTGGGCTTGCCCTCAAACAAAATATTGAGATCATAAATCAAAATATATAACATGAGAATCCTCTAAAAGATCTTACATAGATAGCCCTGGATACCGAGCTGGCTCGGCTCGTTTGGGCTCGGCTCGTTCTGGCTCGTTAAGATAACGAGCCAGCTCGGCTCGGCTCGTTATCCTAACGAGCCAGAAAGTCAGCTCGGCTCGGCTCGTTAAAAGCTCGAGCTGGCTCGTTAAGCTCGCGAGCCAGGTATAAAAAATACATAAAATATAATATTTGTATTTATTTAAAGTTTGAGAATAATAATAATACAAAAAAAATGCATCTAGACCAGTTACCAGTCAATTTATAGGGTCTAGACCAGTTACTAGTCAATTGTAAAGTACAAGACATGAAGTAATACAAAAACTAATACAAGTTTTGATACTTTTTTCCTGAAAGCTTGGCTCATTTAGCTCGCGAGCGGCTCGCGAGCTGGCTCGAGTTAGCTCGTTATAGCTAACGAGCTAAAATCTTGGCTCGGCTCGGCTCGTTATCGTAACGAGCCGAGCCGAGCTGAGTCGAGCCAGCCACGAGCCGAGCGAGCTAACGAGCTTCGAGTTTTTCGTCCAGCCTTATACATAGATACCATATCATTTTTATTTGTTTTCACTGCTGTATATATCTAGAAAATTAGTTGAAGAATTATTTTTACATATATACTTGCGTGTATATAAACATCGAAGTCTTAAACAATTACTCCCTCTGTTTATTAATTTTTAGTATGTGTATCATCAGGATTTTAAAAGGTCAAACTTCATATAGTTTGGCCAATAAAATAACTAGTCAAATCGTATGTATGTTTATATAGTACTCCGGTGTATCAGTATTTCAATATTCCTATGGTGAAACATTAATTTTAGGCATTGATAAGCATTCTTGGTGGTCAAAGTCGAAGCTTTCCGAATCCTAATTAAATTCCTAATGCGGCTACTAAAAACAAGCGGCGGAGGTAGTATGCATCAGTACACACCAAACAGGCAAGCAATGCAAGAATATAATCAAAATATTTGGCATAGGCCCAGTTTAGTTCCCTAAGAATTTTGCAAAATTTTTTATATTCCCCGTCACTTCGAATCTTTGGATGCATGCATGAAGCATTAAATATAAATAAAAAATAAAACTAATTACACAGTTTAGACGAAATCCACGAGACGAATCTTTTAAGCCTAATTAGACTATGATTGGATACTAATTGCCAAATAACAACGAAAACGCTACAGTGCCCATTTTACCAAAATTTTTGTATCTAAACAGGCCCATAGTGGTGGTGGTGCTAGAAGCAGGTACAGAAAGTTTGGCACATCTAGGTTGTCACACACACTGCAGCTGAAGAAGAAAAGGCAGGGAAAAGGTTGGGTAGGTGAAGGTAGCAATTCTTGTGCTGGGCAGACGGCAGAGGTCCACCATAACTCGGATGCGTCCCCTAATAATCAAGGCCTCTCCTCCTCCTCATCTCTTCCTCCGTCCCCATCCCCATTGCACCAGCAGCAGCACACGGTCCGGGACAGCTCCCCCTTGGAACCAGCCGTGCCTCGTGGGGGGCCGGGGCCGCCCTTCGATTCCCCTTCGTCGTCCTCCCTCCTGTGCCCATTCAACTCGCCGGCTCCCATCCATTCCTAGCTTGCTTTCTTGCTTGCAGCTACCTCTCCTCCTCTTCCATATATACATACCGGCCCTTCTACCTCCCTCTCCTCTCCTCCCTGCACCTCATCTCATAGCCCAAAAAGCTGAGAGGCAGGCCGGGAGCGAGTTGTGGCTGTGAGGCACGGAGATGCAAGAGTGAAGGACAGGAGGTGGTATAGTCGTATAGAATCATCAAGATGCAAGACAGAGTGAGAGAGAACTAACTAGCGAGGTCAAGGCAGAAAAGCTAGCTAGAGAGATACTCCATACTCCATGTTTAGATCAGGGAGCCTTTTCGTCTTTGAGGGGAATGTTGTCTGGCTCGGGGGCGCCGCCGCTCGGCTCCTTCCTCCTCTTGTCTTCGCCATCTCCATCTCCATCTCCATCCCCATCTCCATCTCTCTCTTCTTCTTATCTTCTTTCTCCCTCTCTTGAAGACCAAGAGGACGGACACGGGTGGTGTAGATCTCGGACCAGGCTTCATTCCCCCCAAAAGGAAGGGCTCCCCATGATCTTGATTTGCCGCGCGCCTCGCCTCCATCAGATGAGCTCCATCCGCTAGCTTGCTAGCTTGCTGGGGTACATGCAAATCTGAACCGGGTAAGCTCATCTGCTGAATATATACATACGCCGTTTACTTTTGTTTTGTTGTTTTCCTTCGTTCCTCCCTCGGCAGTTTCAGTTTCTTGGGCGTATATGGGGAGATAGATAGATAGATCTTGTGGGTGTGGCTGCCATGGTGAAGAAAACTGCATGAGATACAGATTGGTGTAATGATGGGTGGGCATGACTGTATGACGACTATCTACTGACCAGTGGACAGCTGCAGCTGCACACATACCCATGGCTCATGTATGGTAGTGGGGATCTTTCTGATTCTTCTTCTCTCCCTAGTCCCCTCTCTTTCCCTCGCAATAATTACCTACTGATGAGCTGACTGATGAAACAAGTTACGGGTGCATGTGTGAGCTCTAGGGAAAAAGTAGCCATCATTAAAGGCCATGCATCTCGATCTGCTCCCCTCTCATCCCATCCATGCAAATCCTTTAATCCCTCCGAATAATCCGATGGTTAATTTGTAGGTGTATCTATATCCAGGTCTAATTCCAGTCCTTAATTTGCTTCAGTTCTTCTTACATCTCCCTCCTTTTGCTTCATGCAACACAATGTTCTGAGATACTTAATATACCCAACCGCTGTTTAATTTCTTTTTGTTTGTTTACTTGCATTGTGTGCATGCTGTAACTAAAACTGCCTTCTGCTCTGTGTACACATCACCATGTTTTCTCTAGTTTATGTATATATGTACTCCATATATATGGCTTTAGCTTTTACAAGAATAAGAGCATGCATCACAACAGGTTTCATTATATTTATTCCTAGTTTAGCAACCGGATTCTCTATTAACTATGTTCTCTCTCTGTAGAGTGCAGACCAATGAAATTTTCAGTATCAAATAACCATCATATAAACCACCGTATGCATGAAAGAAATGAATGCCATGTATAATTAATTGTTGCCACACACACACACACACACACACACACACACACACACACACACACACACACACACACACACACATGTAGATCTAGCAGAAGGAATCCAATTACACTGTGCACTGTTCAAGTAGGTTTGTATTGCTCCTTGCTCTCCAAACGATGCAATAATTGGTCCTACTCCTACATATATAGGTTTCAGTTTATGGGAATGGTGGCATGTACATTTTTATTCTTCTTCCTTTCATTAGCAAAAACTGTTTCTTGCTGCATTTTAATTTGGGAGAACCAATGAAATTAATAAGTTGATCTGAATAGGATGTGTGTAGAAGAAATTGGTTATATATGCTTTGTTTGCTCTGCTTTCTTGAAAAAATGATCAAAATTTGTTGATACTATGGTTGGCAGCTTGTCATTGGCACTGTTACAACCTACTGCACGCTAGCTGCTAATAATACTGGCTCTTTGCTCTGTGAATATGTAAAGCTCAATCTACAGGAGAGCTTGTCATCATGATTTATATATTTTATTATGAAACAATATGAAACACTAGTATCAAACTGTTGACACGTTACTCCTCCAGTATGTAATAGCTAGAAATGCTTGCAGATCTTGTCCACTTCTTGGGAACATGAATGAAGTATAGTATAAGTGAAGCTTGATTCCTTTATAATCTTGCATTGGTATACAATATACTACAGTCTACACTATCATGTCAGAACCTAGAAGAGAGTAGGATACATACATGTATAAGTTAGATTAGTATATTGTTCAGGCCTTGACACCGATCGATGCATTGATTTTGGTGTAGCCTTGTTGCTATATTGAATAACCAGCTATTAGCTCTGACCTGCTTGCTGTTTCAACCTAGCTAGCCTTGCACGAAAATTCTAGCTAGCATATATACGAGCTTCCCCATACGCGTGCGTGCTGTACCATATGCTTATTATTTTTTGTGTCGAGATGCTTTACACCTTTGGAGACGACTTGGCAATATGTTAGCGCGTGCTGGAGCTAGAAGAATGGTGTTTCCAATGCCTCCAAATCCCTAAAGATTCTCTTGCTGTATGTTGCACACACATTGTCTTGGCAATAGGATTTCATCTCATTTTGCATTTTTGCCAAACTCGTTGCTGATCTCGTTTTTCCCAGAAAACACGTCGCTTTAGCATTTGGAAAGGCAGTGATGATCTGGAAATCTACAAAACAGGGTGTTCAAATCGTCTTTAAATTCTAGAGCTCATCCTTTATCTCTTTCATGTTTAGAAAATTTAATAGGGGTTCGCCGAGGCGGCAGTAGGAGGCCGGCCGGGGCTTGAACCTCGCTTGCCCCACTGCTAGATCTGCTCCTTCTGATATCAAGATAATTGGTTCTCTTCCACATTTGCTAGAACTGTGTGCTGATTTTTTTGTTGCCAGGATCTTAATTGTGGCAATTAACTAAGGTGTTAACAAATTACAACTGTCCTTTTTATAGGAACCATCCCTAATAAGTATAGGCACATGGTTCATTTTTACCTCTATATATGTTGATGTCTTAAAAATTCTATAATGTCAAATTTTTGGGATGGAGGAAATACATGATAAGACCTTATTAGGATATAATGCTTTATTGGCTCCATGGATATATCGTGGTGCAATTATTATATGGCAATTCATTAGAATAATCCAGGAAATTCGTAGCGACTTAATTACAATCAGCAGTGAGCAGTGTACTCTTGTAGTTCCTCACCCAGAAGAACTCTAGTTGCCATAAGAACGCAGGAAGCATGCATGAGATATCACAGTCATTCAGTCTTGCTCCTTCACAAGCAATGCAAGTAGCAGCTGCCAAACTAAATGCTACTAATAATAATGATGGATCAGGTACACATCATAAATTCAATAATAATACTCCCTTCAATAAAAAAAATATATATCTCATTTTTCAAGGATTCAAACACTTTTAAGTTTTATCAACCATACACAAAAAATACTAATACTTCTGCAATCGAAAAAAATGCAATTACCACTTCTCGAGAAGTCAAGCAAATTCAAGTTTAACTAAATCATCGCAAAAAAAATTACTAATATTTATGATACCAAATAAATATCATTATTAGATTAGTTATGGAATATATTTTTAGAGTAAATCGATCTGCAGACATGTATGTTGATGCTATTTTCTAAATTTGGTCAAACTTTGACTCATCCTAAAGCTAATACGTTCTTTTTGGGAGGAAGTGAGTATCTATGATGGGACTGCGTGAGTATTTATGATGCTTAATGAGTATCGGGAGGATTAAACGTGGAATATATTCTCATGATAAATCTATCTAGAAATACAAATGTTGATACTATTTTTTTATATAATTCTAATTAAACTTAAAAAAATATTTGTCTTCTTGACTGGGAGAGAGCATATTTCTAGTACATGTAGTGGTACATCTGCACGTCCACGTTCATAGAACTAGTCAGTGACGTGACGACGAGGTGGAGTGGAGTGAACACTGGCAGCTAGCAGGGAGCCATGCCGCGCGGTACACGAGCAACAGAGAGGAGACTTGAGCTGCATGCATCCGCCGTTCCATATCTACTAGTACGTCAGACGCCCACACAGACAGAGAGACAGGGCCCTTTTTACCCGCATCCGTGTCTGTACCTGTACCTGAGACATGCATGCATGAGATGAGCGAGTGAAGGCCGCCCCCCTGTGGATGCTCTGCCGTAAGGGGTGTCTCCTGCTACTGTTGGCCCCTTTTGGTAGATGCTTTGCTATCGAGAGTGTGCTGGCCTGTTTCCTGACGGATGTTTTGCCACCGTGGTCGCTCGGTTCGTTGGCGGATGCTTTGCCGTCGTTGCTGTTGCTCGATGCTCGCTCTCTTGGTGGATGCTTTGCCACCGCGGTTTGGTCTGCTATGTGGGGAACCATTGTGAGGTCGTTTTTATTGCAGGCACAGTTGTAGGTCTTCGGTGTTGAGGGCGGTCGTGCTCTCTTTGTATCTTTTTGTTGCTTCTACGTCTATTCCAGGTTACTTATTGTTATCTTAGTGGTTTGTAATCTACGCTATGAGGGTTCTCTCATAGCTGACTTGTAATTCATCCCTCTTAATGAAAAACGGGCTATATCCCCGGTTGCGAAAAAAGATGAGCGAGTGACTGGTACTGGTACCGTGTCGATGCGTGCAGCCGTGCGGCGGCGTCGTCGTCGTGCATGAGCTGAGAGTGAGACGGTGACCAGTGACCAGACCACACGGGCGGCCAGGGCATCAGCAGCAGCTAGCTGCAGGCCAGCCAGCCAGCCAGGACCAGTAGTAGCTTCTTTCTTTCTTTCTTTTTCTCTTGACGTGAGGGCTCATGAAGATGCTGATGAGATGCAGATGCAGATGCCGCCGTGTCAGATTCAGCTAGGAGTATTTTAGCTGGCTAGCAGTGTGGAGTACGTAGTGGAGAGGTGTGGGCGTGTGGCAGCTTCCATATCCATGCATGGCGATTCGATCGAACCGGCTGCCGCTGGCGCTGCATGCCGGCCGGCCTTTCATGGCGTCCAACACAGCCGCCGCCTGTTGTACAGTACAGACGCGGCCATCAGCGTGTGGCTTTGTCGTCTCTGCATCCGTGATCCGTGTTGGCGTCCAGTGCAGTGCTGGCAGCAATGGCGGTCCAGTGCTAATTAAGCTAGAAGATGATCATCAGGTGGCTTTGACTGCCTTTGATGAACTGGAACAGAACCATCCGCATGGAGGAGGGTCAGGGAGAAGGAGAAGGCAGCCCAGCCCAGCCCCCAACAAGACACTGATCCGGTCCGGTGGCGAGCGAACGGGCCAAACAAACTCGAAGCCCAAAACAACCGAGCGGGCCGCAAAACTTAACTTGGGCCGGCGGGTTCGACTTTTTTTTTCAGAACAAGATTGAATTGGGCGTCCGTACAATTGCATCTTCTCGGGACGACATGTGTGGGCCGTTGTCACCATGGGCCCGGCCCACCGAGCGGCCCAACACATGACACTGCCTTCCTCTTTGCATTGTTCTCTGGACCTGCTGCTGCTGCTGTTCTTGCTTCAGTCAGTCAGTCCCACTCGTTCCCTGGGTAATTCAGGAGTGTGGCGACGACCAAAGGTGGATCTAAGCTACCAAGCTCGAACTTGCAACCAACAGGAAACACTTGATGCAATAATGCATGATGTTCACTGGCGGATATGGTTACATAACAACATTAACATGGGTTCAGAATTGTTTCGTTTCTGAAGGCATCCTGATGTGCATGCCTTCACTTCCTGATCCGAACCAACCAAGAAAGCCCAAGATTACACCAAAACAAAGAAGAGACCACCAACAATATACCATGCCTTTTGCCCTTTTCTAGCACCTGCATAATGAACGAACGAACGAATGACTCGACAGGAATCGAATCGCACACTGTAATAGCACTGCAATGTAATCCCATCACACTACTGATGAGCGACGACTGAATTCGACAGCTGATGACACTTTGCTTCAACTTGGTAGCTAGGGAACAGTTAGGGACTGCTCCGATCCTTCCATAAAACTGAATGAATTCTGAAACCTACGATCACCCACACCCACAGCAGTGAGCCTATCTGCTCCACAACCAATAATGACTCAATCCGCCTTTAATCATGCATTTGCCCACCAGATCGACAGACATCTGACCCTAGCTGTCCGGATTTCTATCCTATCCACCGGAGGATCGAAAAGAGGAACGTCGTCAAAGCCTGAGCTTTTTTCTCCATTATTATTCTCACCAAGTCACCATCCACCAGATCGATCGGGCCTCCATCGTCCATGATTGGAGACTCGTCGTTTTCGTCCGACAGCCGTGTATCCCAATATCTCATGATGCAGATTTTGCTTGCATTGCAGCTAGTAGTGTCCCTAGCTACTACAAGCAAGACGGATGGCTGGGAGGCTCGCTCACGTACGATCGATCTCCGTGCACTGCAGGGCAAAGGAGGACGCCGACGGCCGGCAGCGACGGCGAGGCGTGGTGGGCAGTGGCCACTTGCCAGGCGCCCAGGCCCCGTTCCATTCCATGCTTAGTCCTGCCTGCATCATGCTCGTCGTGGTCGCGACCCTGCCTCATTCGTCCTGCCTTTCGGAATTATTGGATTGGATTCGTCAACCTTTTGTCACCGATCGGTCGGTCTCTGCTTTTCTGCATGGAGCCTCCCCTTTGTTTTTGGTATGTATCCGATCCCCAACCAGGATTTTTCTTTTCTCTCTCCCCCTCCCAGTTCTTTGTTTGGAGGGGGGTAGACCATGAACAACAGTGGTGAAGCTAGAATAAATCGGAGGATCATCGTACGCCTGTCGTATATATGTTTAGAATTGACCCGTTAATATGGTGAAAAATTGATCTGCTCATTTTTTTTCTCTACACATGACTCTCAGCCCTTTATGTATCCACCACTGGTTACCTTACCCGTGACTAAAACTGTCAGGCTCCGGGTCAAGAACAAACCTGACGGAATTGTGGAGTAGAATCAGAGAGTTTAGATAGAGAACAGCAAGAACAGAGAGTTCAGAAAGAAGCAACGCAAAGGAGATAGTACCGTACTCTATGTACCTTCTAGCCACAGACTCTGCGCATCTTCTTCCTGTTATCCTGTACTGCATGTGACTAAAACCATAGTACCGTACTCTATGTACTCCTACCTGACAAAATTTCGCAACCGAATGAGGTGGACGTTGCCAAATTCCACACTCACCTTTCCGGTGCACTATATACGACAGCTCCAAAGTCCCCATCTGGAAGGGAATACCTTCTCTGTTGCCGATTCGTATTTTTCAGGGGCCCTCCCCTCTCGGACTTTACTAAAATAATAATGGAGGGTGCTACACTGAGCTAGCTAGGGTTTGGACGTTTGACCGCCACCCACCAACCAAAAACCCTTTCGCTGCAGCATAGCTAGCTACCTCACGACGTTGCTTTGGCCGAATTATTGGAGGCAAAGCACTTGTATGTGAACCCCACACAACCTACGCTTTGCCCGGCAGTGGAGTCTAGGAATCGTTCCTCCTCCTTCATGGAACTCCACTACTCCAGTGCATTCCTAGGAGTTTCTTCAGTCTCATGGAATTTATTTATTTGTCAACGCGGCTGATCCAAAATTATATAATGCGCATAGATTTGCTTCGATGACTTTGTGAAAACATTTTCCTCTGCAAAGATATTGTTTGATCTTTGCTTTGCTGATTTTCTGATGATACAGTATAACTACTTGTGTGGTTCTCTGGAATTGAATAAGCACAAGGATTGTGGCTCTCACTATATTTATATTATCACTATTAGATAGATGTTTTTTTTATAAACACTTCCAGCTTTTCGGTTGACTTAACCAACCGCCTTTATAAATGATACTATGCAGCACTGTAGCATACAAAACATCTCTAAAAATCGATTTCAAAGGTGGTTAAAAAATTAAAA
This sequence comes from Saccharum spontaneum, assembly GCA_022457205.1. Taxonomy (NCBI): domain Eukaryota; kingdom Viridiplantae; phylum Streptophyta; class Magnoliopsida; order Poales; family Poaceae; genus Saccharum; species Saccharum spontaneum. Next base: position 59,748,803 of record CM039615.1, read on the forward strand.
CTGTCCCTTAAAATCATATATTTTTAGAGACGGTTCCTTATAAAAGCGATGATTTCAACAACCCTTAAAAATCAATTTTTATGGGCAATTAATTAAGTCACCCGCTCTTGAAATATAGCCGTTGAACAATTAAATTTATAGCTTTTTCAAATAAAGTTTGATTGAAAACAAATTTTGTATCAAAATTTAGAGCTTGATAGGATCTAAAACTTTATAGTTGATGACTTTTTATTTAGGATCATTTCTGGGCTCAAATATACGTTTTAAGTTCTCATATTTTAAAAATCAGATTTCTGAATTTTACACCTCTGGTGGAGAGACGCCCTATACACAAAAACTGTAACACCCAACATGATCTAAAACTTTGTAAATCATTTATTAGGAGTCGGAAATTCTGTACAAGATTTATAAATGTTGATATAAAAAATAGCATCCTAGATATAATGTTTGATGTGGGGGAGATGTGCGAGGGAAGAGTTTACGGGTTTGAATTCCCATGAAAAAAAAATAAAATAGTGAAACTTACAACGTTGCAAATTTGTGCCTTTTGGGCACATATATAGTTTTGGTGATCGATGATGTAGTAACAGTTTCGAAACCCATCTTTAAAATTGATTTTGACCATCTCTAAAAATTGTTTGCTGTGTGATAGTGAGAGGAGGAGAAATGAAATTTGTTCACGTGTGGAGTGCCCACACCAAACCTTTCAACTACCACAGTGATGAATTACCCTTTGTTCTCTTGTGTGCATGCAGCAGATTCTTCTTCCGTTTTCTTTCTTTCTAAAGACCGAGCTAGCAGTAGCAGCTAGCAGATTCTTTTCAGTCTAAAGTTGACCGTGCCACTGCAACGGTGTGGTCACAGACACAGAGCCGGTTCATGTTCACCCATCCATCCATAGTGTGTGTCTAGTCCTGCAGAACATTCTACTGCAAATTATATTATCAAAAGTGAACATAATTGAACGTTCAGATATATAGTGCCTATTTTTCGCAAAAAAAAGATATATAGTGCCTATTATTGTCTCTCTACTGGCTCTACGACCAAAAAGGTCCAAAGCTATGGAAATGTTTAGGCACACAGACGCAGGTGGTGGTTCACAAGTCATGGATGGGGTGGTTGGTCCCGCGGCGCACGCAGACCAAAAATTAAGAAAAACCAATGGTGCCAAAACATTTGCATGTCTCGCATACGTATTTCTCTGATCCTTTGTGTGTCCTTGTTGTCCTTTCTTCCTCGTGTCAATCATGCCGTAGAGTTTCCTCTCCCATTGCTTCCAAAATCCGCAGTTTGACTATGTGTATATAATATAGAATTAATATAAGTGTATCTAAATAGGTTTATTACAAAATACTACCTCCCTCAAAAAAAAAGTACTCAATTCTAGATCTGGTCAAAGTCAAAGTCAAATAATCTTAAGTTCTACTTACTTTACAGAAAACATTATCAACATATATAACTTCAAATAGATGTGGAGTGTAAATACATATTTTCTGATTATTCAATATGATAAAATCAGTATCTTTTATATAAACGTCGTTAAACTCCAAATCATTTGACCTAGCAATGTTCTAGAATTCTACCTTTTTTAAAGAGGAAGAATATATCCTATAATTAATCTAATAGATTTATGGTGCTTATAAATATCAATATATTTTTTTTGTATTTGGTAAAACTATTGATTGGTTCATCCAAAAGTGAGAATAACAATTATTTTATTTTTTTATATATGACGGAGGGAGTGCTGCTGTGTCGGTCGCAGGTAGCGGCCGCAGCGCATCCGTCGTCGCGGCGGCGGCCTCGTCGTCGTGGCCGTTGGTTGGAACCGCAACGACCACGCCTCGAATCGCGCGCCCGCACACGTCGCGGCCGATCAGTGACCTCATCCACCGTACCGGGCCCGCCGGCCGACCACACGGCCACCGCTCGCTGCCTCGCCTAGGCGCCTAGCTTGTCGACGTACGGTACGTAGACGTAACTAACTCTCCGAACAGGCGTACTGCGTACACTCGCGAAGTCCGCCGTAGTGCGTTGTACGCGTGCCACGGAACGTACGTAACGTGCCGACCGGGCCACGACTAGATGTTTGTAGATGTGTTATTAATTTCTCGTTGAATCTTTATCATGGTGGGACAAGACAATGCACACAAAAATAAAGGCAGCAGCGTGCACTCTCCTCTTTTTCTCTATAGGATTCCATGTATTCAATGGTAGCATCCATGTCGTATTTTGCCGTATTGAATGAATGCGAGCAACATCTTCTTTTTATCTATAATATAATCGGCAGGTCACTTACTCAGTCGTCTTTTAAAAAAAAAGAATGCAAGGCAACAAAAGATACATCTTCCTCGCAAAAAAAGAAAGAAAAGGGAGAGGGGAAAGATTACGAGCAACAGAAGATACATATTTTTTTCTCGCAAAAAGGCACATAGACATTATGTATATCTAACTGTATACCAAATTTAAAATTATGTATCTAGAAAAGTCAAAATGTTCTATTGAAATGGAGGATAACTATCTGTGCAGTTTCCTTACATTGAATAAGCATGAGGTTGTGCCACGTTATATTAATACCGCAACTAGATGGATGATTTTTATAATCGCAGGCCTCAATAATGCTCCTAAACATTAGCTTACAAAAAATCTCTAGAAAACTTATTGTCAGAGACGGTTGGCTTAAAAAAAACATCCCTAAAAATCTATCTACTTTTAAGAGCGGTTGACACAAAACAACCATCCCTAAAAATCATTTTAGTGGTGTTTTCTTATGTCTACAGCTCTTGGAAATGAGTGGCTTCAACCACGCCAATAAAACCTATTTTAATAGGTGGTTAACTAAGTCAACAGCTCTTGAAACAGCTTCTGACCAAATAGAGTCATAACTTTTTCAAATGAAGCATGATTAAAGACAAATTTTATATCAAAATGGTAGAGCTCAAAGAGATCTAAAACTTTATAGTTGACGACTTTTTATTTGAGAAGGGGCTCAAATATACATTTTTAAGTCCTCAGGTTTTAAAAATGAAATTTCTAAATTTTTCACCACAGATGGAGACACATCGTATACAAAATTGTAGCACTCGACAATGTCTAAAACTTTGTAGTTGCAATTGTTTTCATTAGAAATCATTTAGGAGCCAAAATATTCGATACAAAATTCATAAATGTTAATACAAAAAGGTAGCATCTTCTTAATTAATTTTGCGGTATGGTGGTTGGAAGGACTTGTGTGAGAGAATTTTTTTTTATTTTTAGCCCAAATTTGAAACAAATTTTAAATTTAACCCGTCTTTCAAAAAAAATTTAAATCTAACCCGTTTGGCCCCGCCACCATGCATGGCGGGGCAAATGCACTGAACCCCGCCATGCATGGTGGCGGGGTACAGATCCGACGTGGCAGGGGTGGCAGACCACCTCGCCAGCGTGGCAGGGGTGTACCCCGCCATGATCCATGGCGGGGTTGCCCTAACCCGCCATGATGCATGGCGGGGTACACCCCCGGCCATATAAAAGCCCGGGCACTTCTTGTTTTTGGTCATTCACCCATTCCATTTCCCGCAGCGCTCTAGAACCGAGCTCCCTCACCCATTCCATTTCTCCGGCGTCCCTCCGTCGTCCCCATCAGGTATCGGCCCATCGTGGCTCCTTGTTCCGGCCACCCCTTCTTTGTGTGTATCGTTTTGTGTTGAAATCGTTTCGTTTTTTTAGATGGAGGACTCGTATCGTGAGTCGATTTGGAGGAAAAAGGGTCGTCCTAGAGAGATGTACCCCGACGTGTCTTGTAAGGATGCGCCCGTTCCTCCCGAGGAACCTATACCTAACTGTGATTGTGGTCATCCGGCACACGTGGGCCAGTCGAGGCATCCCGATACTGCGGCTCGTTGCTTCTACACATGTTATAGTTGTAGCGTAAGTAATTGTTCCCTTTGTTGTTTTTATTGGTTGCTGATGTTGTATTCGCGATGAGATAATTGAAACTTTTGTATAGCCCTACTTCCGGTGCTTTTTTTTCCAATGGATCGATGGTCCGGACAAGTTTGATCCAAGGATTCTCCTTTTCTACCCCGGCATTGATCATTGCAAGCGTGAGGTGTTTACTCGCTGGGTTCCGCCCCCTCCAAACCCTCCTCCTATGACGGACGAAGAGAAGGCCGTAGCATCGGCACGGCGGCTCGAGGATCCTCCAAAGTGCCTTTGTGGAGAGCAAGCCGTGATAAACCCACGCAATGAACAAGAGTTCATTTGTCCTCTACGACATGAGGTAAGGTTTGAGTGTACCTTGGAATGTCACGTTCTATATGTGTGTTTTACTGTTTTGATTTTGTAGGATCATGATATGCCAAAGTGCCGTTTCAAGTAATGGATCTATGGTCCAAAGAGCCATTGGCCGGAGCCGGAGAAGAATGTGGAGGTGCCAGACTGGAAGAAGAAGAGGAGGTCTATTGCCCCTCCTGTGATGTGCAAATGTGGTGTTGAAGCTAGCTACGGCCTTGTCCCTTCAGGCCTTGGTATAGGGCACTTCTGTGGCCACATGATCGATTATGACGAGGTTTGCTAATACTTTTGACAGTTGGCGGTAATGGTTTATTTTGTTAACTCTGGTACGCTAACTTTGTATTCATCTATTTCTTACAACAGAGCACTCAGAAATGCAAGTGGGAATCATATTATGATGTGTATAATTTCAAGAATGAGTATAAGACAATGGTAGCAGTTCGCAATAGCAGAGGATATCCTGCAAGCTACGTCACAGATTTCGTTAAGAGCCACAAGAAGAAAATGCTACGACGGGCCCAAGAGCTACGTGTTCGTAACCCGGAGAGTATTGCGTGGAAGAAGTGGTACGAGCAAAAGAAGAAGGATGTAGAGGAGTACCAGGCACGGAAGGCTGAAGAGGATGCAAGGAAGGCTGCAGAGGAGGCTGCGAGAGCAGAGATGCAAGGCTTGAACGATACTATAGACTCATTATGTGCGAGTGAGTCATTGCGTTTTTGGAAAGTCAAACTTCTTTGTTTTACTGTCAATTAACTCATTGCAAAGATCTAGTTAATTGTTTGCATTTTATACATGCAGAGATTGGATGCACCGGCGGCTGGGAAGCCGATATGGCTCGTGCTAGGTACACCGCAAGTCGTCCGATTGTGGTTGACGAGGAGGCCGAGCCGGAGGAAGACGACGACACCGGGAGGATAAGCGAGCTCATTCGTCTAGCAGAACAATTGGGCTACCAGGAGGATGTTGCAGTACACGAGGCCCAGGCAGCGTACCAGAGCCAACAGACACCGTTGTTCGACTCATGGGGGCCAACAGACATGACCCAAGAAGAGGCCGAGTTGTACTCTCAGGCCGCGGACGAGGCGGAGGCGGCTTACTACCGGCGTCAGGCCTCTGAAGCCAAGTCAGTCGAGGCCAGCAAGGGTAAGGAGGTGGTAGTGGAGGATTCCGAGTCCGAAGACGAGTTGCTTACGCAGTGGTGCACGCAATTTGATTGACGTATAAGTGTCTTTGTAATAATTTAAATTGTCACGTCTTCACTTTGTCGTTGTCAGTGTTTGACGTTCGTAGTGGCGTAGAAACTTTGTGTAAGCAACTTTGTTAGTGTTGTACGTTGAAACATCTCATTGTACTTTTATCACATCGTCATTCGCTTCATTTGTTGGTCCACTTACTAAGATTGTTACGTGGTTTATCGCGGCATTGTATAAATACATTAGAACAATGCAGTTCCTGCGCGGTCGAAGTTTCAGGCAACCCCGCCATGGCTGGGGGCGGGTTAGGGGTACCCCGCCATGGGTCATGGCGGGGTACCCCTAACCCGCCCCCAGCCATGGCGGGGTTGCCTGAAACTTCGACCGCGCAAGAACTGCATTTCGTTTATCGTCAATTGACCGCGCAGGAAGTCATATTGAGTGATTTACAGCAAGTTTATGGCAGGAGTCGAATCGAAATTAGTTAACGACAACGGATCGTCACAAATAATTGGGTCAACTGATCGTCACAAATAATTGCGTTTACGACAAACATTAAACGAGTGTTACCAACTACATTAGTCGAACCGAAATAACCAAGTGGAGTACTGCTGGTACACCTACACATAATTTAATTGTTCTAACTATGATACTATGTGTCCGGCGTCTACTACTCTACTAATCGCCTGGGGTGTAGGGGTCTCGCGGTCTCCGTCGCCTCCTTGGATTTGTAGGGACCACGTTGCTTCTCCAGCCAACGTCTGTGCGGTCCCGCTGCTGCCTCTCGCGCTGTCGCCTCTGTCCACGATCGAGCTGCTGCGTCGACGACGGCCCCTGCAAGCAAGCAACCTGATGAGGTACTATAAATGTTGATCTAAGAACAATAAAATTAAAGAGAAAGCAAAGCATACGAACCTGTTGCTCGGCTGGTGTGTAGTTCTCCTGCTGTGTGTAGTCGAACCCCTGTGTAGCAAAAGGAGCACCGTACAGCTGTGACGCACCCATCTCCTCGTGACCGGTGTAACCCCACTGTGGAACGGCCTCTTCGTCGTCGTCGTCGTCGTCGTCGTCGTCGCCACTCGTCGTCTCATACTGCAGTGCCTCATCCACATCGTCCGCAGACGCTGGACCCTTCCCTCTATCCAGCGGAGTACGAATAGACGAGGACGCAGCTCTGGTGTCGCTAGCAGAAGCAGCTGTGGTGGACATCGTGTGGCTCCTGGACCACGTGGGGTTGTACGGTATGTCCAAAGACGTATCCGCACAGCTCAGCTTTTGAGCCAACTTTTTGCACCCTTTTTTCATTCTCTACAGATTAAGATGACAACAAGCATTATTAAGCGTGAATTTTAAAAGTAACTGAGTAGTAGTCACGAATGTTACTATCAAAAGTACCTTGACGAAGGCACGAAGAGGGTTCGTCTTGTCATCCCTAGTCCGAAACAGTTGCCTGGAAGCTTCCTCGGAGTAGTTGGACAACTGTTGTGCCTACAACATCACACAACGTTAACTCGATCATTTCAATTGAAATTTGAACCCGTTACCTCGTTTTAGAATATAAGTGCAAAGTACTTACCACGTATCTATTAAGAGGCGCCCTAAGAAGTTGTGTTTGCCTCCTTTGCGCATCGTCGAACGCATCGGCGATGTCATCCTCATCGGCCGCATCTGCAGGCAAGTTCGTGTACGGGACCATGAGATGAGTCCTCGTACTTCGCTGCAGCCATTGAAGGTACTCCATCCATTTTCCCGGGTGGTGTGGCGGAATTTGGTTGATCTGACGAACATTCCTGTTATACCATCTGTTCAAATATTGGTCGTGCGTCAACGCCCAATTCTTCTGCGTCGTCCGAAGCCTCCGATCAATCCTGCATTGCCATATTGCATTAGAAATGATGCGCTTAAGTAGAACAAACATATTGAAGAAGATAAGTGGCCATCATAGGCGCTTAAGTAGAACAAACATACCCATGCAGCTCAGCGTTGGTGGAGTACAGCGGTGGAATTCCTTGCAACCTCCCGAACTGTCTGTAAACCCTCATAGGGTAGTGCATCTCGATGATATGGAAGAAGATAAGTGGCCCTTCGTAAAGCCAGTCGTCCGCTTCCTCCTCGCAGCGCGGACTAAGGTAGTCCTCTAGCTCGTACCTAGACCACGGTGTCCATTGTACCTGCAAAGTAAAGAAACTTAATTAAGTATCAATCTTAATGATAGTGCCTTTAGTAGGAAAAGCAGATATAACGTACGTAGTTGTGTGTCAACACGTCTATCGCATCCGTGTACTGCTTGCCTTACATAATATGTGGAATTTTACCTCCTTGTCGGAATGCCGAACCGTGTAAGGCCTATGATGATACACAGCATAGTCCTGAAGGAACAACTTCATCTCCGACATCGTATTAAAGAGCATTCCCTTCCTCAGTATTAAATTTCTATGGTTGTACAATGATTCCTTACACATCTGCAAACCCGTGTCACAAACTGCCATATGCGACATACTTACATCGATATAATTTGGCACACCGGTAAAAGGCAAGCCAGCCTCCCTCAGCTGTGTAAGCTCTGCAGATATATAAGAGGGTGGTGCAACGTATTGTTGTGCCTCCCTAACCCTGCTCCATCCTTCATATTGCACTCCATCATCTGGATAACCGGTGGCTAAGGTGCCCTGACTCTGCATGGCATGAAGTATCTCAAGCGATACTCCTGAGGGCATGCCACGAACTGGTGTACACATGGCAGGTGCACCTCCAGAGGGCATGGCTTCAACCGATGCTCGCATGACATGGGGACCTCCTTCCTCATTTCCTGAATTGTCCGAATCTGTGCTAACATCATCACCAATCATTTCCTCCGCTGCCGCCTCCTCCTCCTCCTGTTCAAACTCGTCTACATCAAAATCATTGCTTATATGACCAACTGGAGGAGAATGAACCCGCTCCTGCGTCAAATTACCATCCAAGTCCATACTCTCCATAGTTTGTTGCATCTGCACACCACAATCTCCTAAAGTATCACTGTCCAAGGACGGCTCCTCATTCTCAACAATCTCCAGCACCAACTCAGCCATGCCGACATTCGAACCTTGGATGACCCTATTGTATCGGGACCACTCTGCTTGGTTGCACAAGTCCATCATGACATAGTGTGCCCTATTCTTTCCAACATCGAACCTACCCTTTAGTGTGAAAGCCTCGCCAAACTTCAAACTCAAACGGTCACATAGATCGCGGAAACTAGGGGTGCCATCAAACCATTCCAATTCTTCATACATATCCTCAAACTGGCAATCCTCTCTCCTAACACTTCCTCCGTAAAAAACTCTTACACCGTAATCCATCTACAAAACGATTTGACATCTCATTATTAAATGACCATTATGGTACTACTAATTACTACATAACTAACTAAATAACTAATATTACCTAATAAGTCAACTGTGTCGTCAATAACAAATCATCATTACCAAACTAAATAACTTAATAACTAATATTACCTAATAACTAAATAACTAATAGGTACGTAACTAAATAACTAAAAGTCTCTAATAAAATCCGAATAACTAATAATCGTTAACTAATTAACTAATACCTAAACAACTAATAATCGTAAAAACTAATAATTCAATATCTAAACAACTAATAAAAACAAATAAATATCTAAACAACTAATAATTCAATCACTAAACAACTAATAACTAAACAACTAATAATCGTAATAATTCAATAACTAAATAATACAATGACAAATAAATAAATAACTAAATAAATAATAAAAACTTATTAATATTTACTACAAATATATAATTTAAACGACAAAGTAAACAAAATTACCGTAAAAAATTATCGGGGTCGCGGCGCGGGAACGAATGCCGGAGACGCGGCCGAGGGCGCGGTCGCCGGGGGCGCGGGAGACGACGCGGTGGCGCGGACGACGCGGTGGCGCGGGCGGGGCAGCCGGGGGGCGGTGTGGCGCGGCCGGGGCGGCCGGGGCGCGGCGGAAGTCCTCCGGCGGCGCGGGAACGGCGCGGGGACGACGGGGGACGCCGGGGCGAGGCCGGGGCGCTCGGAGGCCGGTGGGCCGCGGCCGGGGGAGCCCGGGGACGGTGGGGCGCGGTCACGGCGGCACGGACACGGCGCGGGGAGGCCGGAGGCGGCGGAGACGGCGGGGAGGCGCGGGGAGGGCCGAGACGCGCGGCGAGAGCGGAGAGGCAGCGGGCGGGGGCGAGGCCGGGGCGCGGCTTATATTTAAGCCGCGCCCCGCCGTGACCGGTGGCGGGGTATACCCCGCCATGATCCGTGGCGGGTTAGGCATACCCCGCCACCCATCATGGCGGGGTACGCCCCGGTGCCCGCCACGTCACCCCTGCCACGCGGACGTGCACCCCGCCACCATGCATGGCGGGGTACAGTGCATTTGCCCCGCCATGCATGGTGGCGGGGCCAAACGGGTTAGATTTAAAATTTTTTTGAAAGACGGGTTAAATTTAAAATTTGTTTCAAATTTGGGCTAAAAATAAAAAAAAATTCGTGTGAGACAAGAGGTTACGGGTTTAACCTACTGGAAAAAAAAATCAGAAATTGAACCTTGTAACTTTGTGCCCCTTGGGCACATAATTTTTTTCACGATTGATAATTAAGTAACGGTTTAGTAACGATTTCAAAACTACCCCTAAAATCAATTTTAAGCATCTCTAAAAATTGCCTAGTTTTTTTATTTTTTTATTACTACGGTAATTGATTTTAACTATTTCTAAAAAAACGTGAACTTTTTTTATATCGTTGATGTAGTAACGGTTTTAAAAACCATCCCTAAAATAAATTTTGACCATCTCCGGAAATTTTCTTTTTAATTCGATAGTGAGAAGAGGATAATGGTGTTTGTTCACGTGTGGAGTGTGCCCACACCAAACCCTTCAACTGCCACAAGGATGAATTAACTTTGTTCTCTTGTGCACAGTATATTCCTTTCCGTTTTCTTTCTAAAAGACCGAGCAGCAGATTCTTTTCAGTTTAAAGTTGACCGTGCCACTGCAATGGTGCTCACAGCGCCGTTCATCTTCATCCATCCATAGTGTTTAGTCCTGCAGAACATGCTACTGCAAATTATACTTTTAAAATCCCATTCGTCTAAAAAAGAATAAGTTTCTAAAATTTGACTAAATTTATAAAAAATAGTATCAGTATTTATATCTTTAGATATATTTTATTATAAAAATACATTCCATGTTTGCCTAATTGCTCTCCGCGCTTGTCCCATGTTTATAAAATACACTCGATAGGTAATCTGCTGGTAGCCTGGTACTTCGTACTATGCACTGTAACTATTACAGTAGTATATATATATATATATATATATATATATATATATATATATATATATATATATATATATATATATATATATATATATATATATATATATATATATATATAATTTGACTCCCCAATACTTCTATTCTTCTTATTTAGCAGGAGGGAGTATTATCAAAACTCAAAAGTGAACATAATTGAAGTTCACATATATAAAAAGTAGTGCCTCTTGCCTCTCTACTCAACCTACGACCAAAAGGTCCAAAGCTATGGAGATGTTTGGGCACAGATAGGTGGTTCACAAGTCATAGATGGGTGGTTGGTCCCGCGCACGCAAGACCAAATAAAGATAAACCGTATTTTTCCTTGCTGTGTTGTCCCCTCTTCCTCGTGTCAATCATATCGCCCCAGATCGAGAGCTTCTTTTTTTCTGTGCTTCCAAAATCCACAGCTTTTATATCTCTTCCCTGACTGCCCCCACTGGCAAACGTCATTATATATTTATATATATTTAGAGAGAGGGGTACAGTAAGAAAGAAACTGACCTTCTAATCAGCCAGCTAGTTTCAGGTTGTTTATCGTCAATTATTGATCGTTCTCGTAGGACATAGGTATATACTCCATGTGTGCTTGGCCCTTGTTTACTTTCCCCTCCAAATTCCAAATTTTTACATTCTCTCCATCACATCAATCTTTAAACGCATTCATGGAGCACTTAATGTAGGCAAAAGAAATAACTAATTACACAGTTTAATTGTAAATCACGAGACGAATCTTTTGAGCCTAATTAGTCCATGATTGGACACTAATTGCCAAATACAAACGAAAGTGCTACAGTAGCAAAATTCCAAAAAAAAATTACATTTAAACACCCCCTTGGATTACATTACTAGCTAGCATATAAGCAATATATAATCATAGGCTAGCTTGTTACTCCAAATTAAAAGACACATTAGTAGAGAAGATCAAGATGGGATGTGGACTAGAACAAGGCGTGATTCCTCTGTTAAAGAATTAGGCAATTTCCAGATTAAAAGCATGATTAAATCTAGAACATAAATCATGATAAATATAAGAACTAGATTAAACATGTATGGCATACTAGTATAGCAGATCAGCATATTCCACAACATTAACATGACAAGCATTGATAGTCCAGCATATAGATTAGATTGTACGAACGTCAAAATTAGATCAAGAGAATTATACCTTTCAGTTGTAGTAGTAGATGGTGTTGAAGATGTTGCTGGCGGTGGTGATGGAGCGAGATCGCTGATGTCGATGTCGTCGATGTTGAAGTCGTCGTCAAAGTCGTCGATGAGAGGCGGAGGGGTATTCTTGATGACGATCCCGCGAGCTTTAGCACGACGAAGCCGACGCGCCGATGCACCCTTCGGAAGTCGAGCCGTTGTGGAAGCTTTGGGAGCAGTCGCGCGAAGAACGCTTCCCAAAAACCTTATTCGTCTTCTCCCGGTGCAGGATCGCAAAGACGAGGGTTCCGGAGACCTGCTCACCCGGTCGCTGGTGCACGCAAGCGATCGGACTGGAGTAGCTACAGCGGCGGCGCAATAGCGAGTAGAGGCAAAAACCCTAGGATTAACTGGATGCGTTTTGGCGTGGCCGGCAGGTTGCTTATATAGTCCTGTCCAACCAATCTCGTGTCGCGATCACGATCTAAATTGATTTAGGACTCTTAATTTGTAACCGGTTAGGACTCATGCAACTTGAAGGCCAAGAAACCAAAAAACGAAAACAGCAAAAGGAGACCGCGCTCCCGCAAGGCGAGGAGCCGGATTTCGGCGGACCATTCACGCAGGTGCCGCGCACCCGCGCCCTTCGCCCCGCCCGGCGAGGCGAGGCGAGGCGAGCGAGCGCGCGCGTGTGGACTTCTCTTACTCCTCCTCACACTAGACTTGAGGAAGTGGGGAGGACTTCCATATTTAAGTATGACTACCTCCACTTCCACAAGCAAGGTGGTACTAAAGAGTTCCCACATCCCCTCTTGCTCACATGAATGGGCCTTTGAGATTTATTAGGAATTTCACAATTGGTTATTGGGCCAAGCCCATATAAATTCCAACATCCTCTCCAGCGGTCTTTTGGTGCTATCGTGGTGGATCAAGCGTAAACTACGACACCAAGTCTGTAGCACACATATGTGTCGATGTATGTGTACCGTCACGTACTATCTCATACTCCATACCACTCACCATAAAAAAAGGCATATGGATTTTTTTAAGTTTGACTAGTAGGCGTATAGTCTATTATTGGTGTAGACTTTTTTTTGCGGGTATTATTGGTGTATACAAATCGGTTTATTACAAAAATTCTACCTCCATCCATAGAAATAAGTAGTTGATCAAAGTCAGACTAATTTCAATTTGATTAAGCTTATGGAAAACATTGCCAGCATATATATGTGTGCTTGGATTACATTACTAGCTAGCGTATAAGCAATATAATTATTGGCTAGCTTGTTACTCCAAATTAAAAGACACATTAGTAGAGAAGATCAACATGAGATGTGGACTAGAACAAGGCGTTATTCCTCTCCAGCGGTCTTTTGGTGCTATCGTGGTGGATCAAGCGTAAACTACGACACCAAGTCTGTAGACACATATGTGTTCACGCATGTGTACCGTCATGTACTATCTCATACTCCATACCACTCACCATTAAAAAAAAAGGCATATGGATTTTTTTTAAGTTTGACTAGTAGGAGTATATATTAGTGTATACAAATAGTTATTTTTACAAAAATACTACCTCCATCCATAGAAATACGTAGTTGATAAAGGTCGGACTAGTTTTAGTTTGATTAAGCTTATAGAAAACATTATCAGCAAAAATGACTCCAAGTAAGTTTTTAAGACCACAAAAATACATTTTATGACGAGCCTATGAGATTTACTTATAGTATATGACAATATTACTATCTTTTTTTTAATACATACTACCTCCATCCACAAAAGAAATACATTTCTTGGATTCCGTTGAGTCAAATAGTTTGAAATTTGACTAAATTTATATGAAGAAGTACAATCATTTTTATACAAAATAAACACCATTAGATTAGTTATAGAATATATTTTCAGAATAAATTTATTTAGAGACATAAATGCTAATACTATTTACTATAAATTTAGTCAAACTTGATCTCAATTGACCAGCACAGATACATAATTGCATTCTTTCGTGGACGGAGGAAGTAGTTCTAGAATTGCATCTTTGTTTTAATAAACGGGATCAAGTATATCATATAATCAATATAGTACATACTATTCATTATCAATATATTTTTTCTCTGTCATATTTTATATGATGGGAGGAAGAACTTTTGTGTCGATCAACGCATGTGTGCAGGCAGCGCCGCAACGGCCGCAGTCGCAACGACGCCATGCATGCCGTGGTGGCCGTTGGTTGGAACCGCAACGATCACGCACCCCCCCGGCGCTTGGAATCGCGCGCGGGGGGTGGGCCCCTCCGGCGGATACTTACACGTGCGCCGTGCTGCCCGCACACGTCGCGGCCGGTGTCCTCGTCGTCGTCCGGCCAGGTCCATCCACCGGGGCCGCCCGCTGCTGGGTGGCCTAGCTAGCTCGCCGATGGTATAGGTCGCTGGCTCGCCGTACACTCGCGTAGGCCGCGCCAAGTCCCTACATACTCCACCTACGTACCGGGGCACGTACGTATACGCAACGTGCCGACCGGCTGCGCCACAAGGTTTGTCGTCATTGAATGCATAAACGGCCGGTGGGACCCGCACACGCAGTCGTGTGGAAGTATAGTACTCCGTACAGTATATCCCATCGCGGCGGCCTTGTCGATCGTACGTCGTCGTGGCCGTTGGTTTGGAACTTGGAAGTGCAAAGCTCACGCTCTGCACGCCTCGAATCGTGCGGGCGCGCGGGGTAGGCCCCACGGCCGGGACGCCTAGCCCGCACACGTCGCGGCGGATCCATGACCTCATCCACCGTACGGTACCGGGTCCGGGCGGCCGGGGCCACCGCCGCCCGTACGTGTCGTCGACGCCTCGACGGTCGGTAGTAACCGACCTACGTACGCACGCGTACCAGGGAGCGCACGTACGTAACGTGCCGACCGGGCCGCGCCGCGCCCCGAGTTTTCATTTCGTCATTGCATTGCATTGCATGGATATACGGCGGCCGCGACTAGATGTGCGTAGATGCATTATTAATTTATCGTTGAATCTTATCTTGGTGAGACCAGTACGCTCTCGTTGAATCTCAGGCCCGGATCCCTTCATTTCCGAGGAATTAAAATATATACAATGAATTAGGTTATTTTGTTTGGAATTTGATATTCCATAACATTCTAAGCTCACAAATAAGCCTATCTCTACGCTCTGTTCGCTTGAGCTTATCAGCCAGCTATTTAACAGTGTTTTTCTCTCACAACAAATCAGTATCAGCATTAACAGCAGCCGCAGAAACTATCAGCCGAACAGGGCATATAGGCTGGGAGATGGAAATAGATTCTATAAATCACCATGCTATAATTTTATTCTCCAACTTATAACACACTCTTCAACTCACTTCCCTATAATAGAAAACACAACATATAAGTATGTCCTTTAAATACATACCAACAAATATACAAATATATTAGCTTAATTAATCTATACATAAATTGTAATTATTAGAATGAAGCCAATTATAAGGATCCAAACGGGTATATTAGTGAGACCATTTTTTAAACCAATTAAAATAGATTTTTGATCATCCCACCATAACAATGAAAAAAAATCCAGCCACCCCATTGTAAAAGTGAAAACAAAAACTCCAAACACTTCGCGGGCTTGATTACTCAACCACCGCCACAATAGACGCGCTACAATAGACGGAGGGTTTGATTTCGAGTAATTTGATTTCCCGCACAGTGGCTCTCCCACCACGACTTCGTTACCGCACCGCACGATCGCAGAAAGTGTATCTAGGCAGGCCATTAACACATAAATAAAGACACAAGCAGCATGCACGGAATCCACACCCCCCTCCTTTTCTCTATGGGATTCCATTCCATGTATTCACTGGTAGCAATACTCGTATTTTGCCGTATCGAATTGATGCGATCGAGGCAACAAAAGATATACAGCTTTCCCGTCTCGCATAAAAAAAAGAAACAAAAGATACACACATTTTTTCTCGCAAAAAGAGCACATAGATATTGGCGCCGTTTGGATCCTACTATCAGATTTTTAGAATTCGGATAAAAAGAATCACAACAGCATTAATGATTTTGAGGTTGTAAAAATCTGCAAGTTAAGACCACTTTAAAATCTAAACCGTTTGGATAAGATAGTGGGATTCTGAGATTTTTTTTTTCTATTCAGATTCTGAGAATAATCGAAAGGATTCAATCGAGGCCATATGTCCTAATTTTCAAATCAAAGAGAGATATATATACTCCATATTTATTCTATGTATAATTTATTTTGTTTTTATAGGTACAATATGCTTTGTTATGTATCTAAATATATAGTGTCTAAGCACATACTCTACGTAGTATAGTAAAAATGAAAATGAAAATGCAATTATAATTCGGAACACATAGAGTGCTACCAAGATATGGTAGTAGTAATGCTCAAGATATAATAACAATAAAAGAAATATTTCCTCCGTCCCAAAATAAGTGTACATCTATTATACGAGTAGTCAACTAATCACAAGTTTGACTAGATTTATAGAAAATACTTTTAGTATTTATATCTCTAAAAATGTTTAATATATAAATATATAATAAAGTGTTTAATCTAATAATATTTATCTGATATCATAAACATTATTAATTTTTTATTTATATTTATATTTGGTCAAACCTAAGATTATTTGATTCATCCAAGTGCGAGATGTGTAATTATTTTGGGACAGAGGGAGCATGTATCGTGGGGATTAATTAGTTGCTACTTTGGAAAATCCAGAACCCGAGAAATTAAAGGGAAGAAATCTTCCTGATGAGACAACTTTTTATGACGCGATATTTCCGCAATCACCGTTATTATATCCACACCAAAGATTGCTTTATTTACACCAACAAAATCGAATTAATTAGGAGGGGAAATTAATAAAACAATAATCCCAGCGCAGGCACAAGCAAACAAAATGCGGCAGGTCGTCCGTGGTTGCCTAGTCCCAGAGCCCACAGGGCAGTAGGCGCAGGATACGGCCGCACGGGCGGTGCTGCTGCCTCATATACACGGGCACCTCGCCTCCTCCTCTCCCTCCCTCCCCACACGACGCCTCCGGCCAGCACCACTCCAGCCGCGCCGCGCACACTGCAGTGCACGCCTCGCCGGCTCGTCGTCCCGCGACACCATAACCAACCACCACTTGCCGGTCGCCATGCACCACCCAGCGTCGTCCTCCCCGGCCGCCGCCGCCGCCGCCGCCGCGTCGCTCTGACGTGGTGGGGGCTCGGTAGCCCGTCGTCTAGTCTCTCCCAGCCTGTGCCACACAGTGCGAGAGCGAACAGCTGGGATCGGTCGATCCGATTCGGATCCATGGGGGTTCACCGGCTGAAGAAGCAGCACTCGGCGCCGTCGCTGGGCGGCAGCGGGTCCGGGTCGGCGTCGATGCCGCCCAAGGGGTGCATGGCGGTGCGCGTGGTGGGGCCTGCTGGAGGCGGCGGCGGCAAAGGCGGCCGGGAAGAGGAGGAGGAGGAGCGGTTCGTGGTGCCCGTGGGGTACCTGAAGCACCCGCTGTTCGTGGCGCTGCTCAAGGCGGCGGAGGAGGAGTACGGCTTCGAGCAGAAGGGTGCCATCACCATCCCCTGCGGCGTCGACCACTTCCGCCACGTCCAGGGCATCATCCACCACCAGCGGCACCACCACGTTTCCGGCGGCTCCGGCTCTGGGAGCGGCGGCGGAGGACACCATGGCCACCACAGCAGCAACCACTTCCACATCGCCGGCTGCTTCCGCGCCTGATCGATCGATCCTCGATCCATTCCACATGGATGGAAAGGGAGACCGATCGATCCATCGATCCATGCTCGCTCGTCTCTAGCGGACGGGACGGGACGACGGATCGAAGAACAATAATAATATTTACAGAGCTCAATTATTATCTAAGGTTAATGTCAAAGAAAATATTATCTAGGGTTTTCTTCTTGGTTAGGATTTAGATGCAGGCCGCCGGGGATTGATCCATGATCGAAGGATCATGGTCGCCACCTGCCTGCGATCGAGTATTAGCGTAATCATCAGTCAGTGGTGGATCTATCTGCAGGATTGGCCGTTTGGACATACGGATCGATCGGTCGATGATGATATGTTTTTGGAGTTTTACATATCTCTCTCTCTCCCTCTTTATATCTTAGGTTTCTGATGATGATGATTATGGTGATGATGATGAAAACAAAGAAGAGGAGGAAAATTAAAGTATGATGCATGCGTGTTTCAGTGCTAGTTAGACTTTATGCTCTGTGTCCTCCTCGCTTCTCTCTTTCCCTGTTGTTTCACTTTCTTGCTTCTCTTTTGTGAATGCTCTTCGCTTCTCTTTTGTGAATGCTAGCTAGTACCAGTTGTTGCTAGCTACTAGGCATATGTTGTCATGTACTTTATCTTTCTGGTATAATTTCTCGGATTCTTCCTGCTGTCACTATTCTCTTACGATTGTCCGAAAGAGATGGGTGTCTCTCCTCATCTTCAAAGGTTGTTATTATTGGGTTAGTTCATCCACCATTCTAAAAAGAATTCCGCAGTCCTCCTGCAAACAATCTAGTTTCTACAAAGTTTAGTTTGTTTCCATGCATGAGGGGTTTGATCCTCTGTAGTTCTACCAAGCAATTTAAGCAGAAGATTAATAACAACGAAAAAAAAGAAACGTAAGAGACGGTGCCACAGCATACTCCTATATGGTAGAAGAAAGCTCCTTTTCATTTCCTCCTTTTGTCACTTCTCTATTCTCCCCCAATCAAGCATGGGTTTAGTGATGCATTAGAGCCGCCTAGTCATTATTCTCTTGGACTTTCCGGACCGCTAGGCTACTACCACTTTGTTTTTTCTTTTTTTGGATTTGATAATGGCTACCACATAGTACCACTACTAGTACTAGTACTATGTGGTGCTAAGTGTAATCAGTGAGTGGCATGCATGCTTTGCTTTGCCGTCCAAGAGACAGCTACTAGTGGCATGCAATGCAACACGACAATATTCTTGTGAAGATTATGGCGTCATATATACTACAATTTGTATAATGCTATGGAAGAACCTGTGTGCACAGAGACCTGGTACTGCAAACCGTTCAGTGCTAGAGCCTAGAGAGACCTGCATCTGCTGCCTTGGCCAGAGCTCAGACTCTACTGCTCCTAGGACATTCTAGTGTCAGAGAGACCTGCAGGGGCTCTGTCACGGTCAGGTATGTAGGGCGGCGCCGAGAGATGAGACAACAGAGAGGGAGATTTCCCCGGAGCAGTAGCTGCTTCAGAAAGCAATGGGCACACGCATGTGGATTATCCGATCGATGAGCTATTTTTTTTTTAAAAAAAACTCCTCGTCCTCGGTAAACAAAACAGCTGTGCCTCCTTGTCCTTTTTTTTTTTAAAAAAACCTCCTTCTCGTCCTCGGTAAACAAAACAGCTGTGCCTTCTTGTCCCTAGTGTCCAGTGGAGTAGTTTTCCCGGTGAATCGCTCTCGTTACAATCTTCTCTCAGCGGATAAAAACAAAAAATCTTCTCTCGGCGGATGAAAACGATGCCGCCCCTCCCTGCTGATGAACATGACAAAAAGGAAGGCGAATGATCTGGACTGGCTTATTCATGTTTACGTCTCCCAACCCAACCCGTGTATAGAATATTGTAAAACAGGTTTTCACGTGCGGGGAATAAAGGCGCTTGTTCCGTCCAAAAAAGTGCAATTCTATCTATCTATCTATGATTACAAGTCAAATAAATTATCTACAGTTTGACCAAAATTTGTAATAAAAATATAGTGGTACTTATGATATCAGATTTTTCGTGGGATATATTTTATAGTATACATATTTAGAATCGTAGCTGTTGGTACCGTTTCTATAAACTTAGACTAATTTAACATAGTTTGATTTTGATCTAATTTAGAGTGTTACACTCCTTTCAGATGGAAGGAGTTAGGAGTATTATGTTTGAACTCAGGGTGTACTTTTCATTCCCTCCATCAGGATATCGATAGTGTACACTTTTGACTAGTAATACTATAGTATATGATAATAGCACTTTTCATAATAAAACTATAATAGTGATTATGTGCAGTCATATTGTATAAAATTTCAAATATCATTGGTTAAAGTTATAATTGTTTGACTTGAAACAGAATTCAGTGGTACATTTCTGATAAGTAGATAGTACTCCTTTATTCTCCCTACATGCATGCTAAAAGATTCAGGATTCAATATAGGAAGAACCTTCTAGCTAGCACGGTGATAGGCTGATAGCTCTCTCCAATTATTCATTGTATTGATCGGTCCCTCCTTGACTTTCCATCACTCTTGGTCGTCGAGTTTATCCTGCAGGGTGTGTGATCGAATTCATAGCAGGTACGAGCAGAGCAGGTCGTGTAAGGGCCTTCCATGTTTTCCTTAGCCTTGTTTAGATGCGAAAAGTTTTTGGTGAAAATGTTACATCGAATGTTTCGTGCGATGTCGGAAGGGGTTTTCGGATACTAATTAAAAAAACTAATCACATAGCTTGCCTAGAAACCGCGAGACGAATTTATTAAGCCTAATTAATCTGTCATTATCACATTTGTTACTGTAGCACTTTAGTGTCAAATCACGGACTAAGTAGGCTCAAAACGTTCGTCTCGCAATTTACACGCAAACTGTGCAATTAGTTTTTTATTTCGTCTATATTTAATACTTCATATATGTGCCGTAAGATTCGATGTGATAGTTTTAGGTGAAAAGTTTTTGGATTTGAACAAGACCTTATATGAAATACTCCTGTAAAGCACATATATACACGCAATGTTTCTTTTTGAAGGTAAAGCATATGCAACTTGGTAGAAGCAGATAACAGAGCAAGGGGTTGGTCGTCACCGAGACACACAGGCATCGAGCACCATGTCTTTTATATATAAGGTTTTTTTTTGAGTTTGTTGTAGCATGGAATTTATCACAGTTGGCACCTACGATAATTTAACGAATTTATCAAGTAAAACGGCCGCTTTAATTAGGATAAACTGACATTTTCAAGGGGATGACCGGCCATTGTGTAGATTGAAACCACGTTTAAGCAGGCTCAACAACCCTTTCAGGTGAACAAAATTCGACAGAAAGAATCTTCTGGGACCAGTGATAACTCTATCCAAATATTCACTCTGTATTGATTGATCCCTTCAGATGACTTTCCAACACTCTTGGCGTCATAGAGTTTATCCTGGTCTCATAGAGAGAAAATTGTATTCCAGATAGGTGTTTGACGTGTAAAGGTCTTGCATGAAATTTTTCTATGTTTCTAAGAAGTTATATATTTTTTTATAAAGTCAAAGATTCATCAACATCGCTGGTGGTCAGTGCAAGGAGCCAGAGGCCCTGTCTGGCCACCCCGGATTCGATCCCCGGCGACCGTGGTATTTCCGTGCACAGTGCATGGGAATGAGGAGAAAAGGCTCCCCGGTTCAAAAAAAAAACAACATTGAGTTGATATAATAATCGTGAACTTACTTCAGATCTCTGTATAAAAACATATAGTGTAAACAAGATAAAAGAAGACCCTATAGTACTCTAACAGATATACCGGACCACACCTATTACAAGTCGCAACTACATATACAAATACCACCCACATAAGGCTTTATTTGGCTACACTTGCTACCTAAATCTACATATGTGGAGATGTATTAGAGTAAACATTAGTCTAATTTTCACCTCAATTTTTTTTCCAACGCATATGTACTGAGATGAATACGAATGCAGCCTAACGGGAATCATATGTCAGAGATACATGTAGCCAAAATATCTTTCGACACAATCTCTGTACCACTTGTAAACATTCAGAACTGGAAATGTAGATAGTATACCATAGTGGAAGTTTATAGCCACATTAGTTGGCTTACAAAATAACCTGCAAACGTCACTATTTGCGACATGAGAAAGAGTAGTACACCACTAGGCTTAATTTGGAGAACACACATTGTTTACATTGGCATATATCTGTCATAGTAAACAAATAAAGAGATGAGGAATGAACAAGAAGCATTATTAGACTCTACTTTTCGGCCGGCATGCATATCGAGAAAGGAAGATACATGTATACGGATGGCGTCCTTTTCCGTACGGGCAGATCGTGCACATGGACATGCTTGCAGTTGCAGCTGAGGGAGACCACCATTTTTTTTTGTGACAGCTGCCGATCCGTTTGCTGTAGCTCCATATATTACTCCATCCCTGCAACAAGACAAAGGCACACCATCAGTGATCAGCCTCACATATTTCTTGTGACATTGCTAAGCTAACTGCTACGGATTCTGCTCTGGACTCTTCTACTCTCTCTAGCTCTAGCAGCCTGGCATGCCTGGCCTTCTTCCTCCTCTCTCTCCTTCCCTCACTCACTTCTCCAGCCAGCAATGTCTCTCAGCCGCCTGTCAGTCGTCATGTTCAGAATTGTATGGAGAGTGAGGAGTCTGAATGTCTGATGCATGCAATGGCCAGTGTGAAGGCGCTGTCGTTGCTCAGCTCAGCTCAGCTCATCAGGACATGCATGGACAATGGAGCCTTGCAGGAATGAATTAATGATGAAGAGTGAAAGGTACCCAATCAGCACTGTTGGGTGCCTAGGTAGGAGTAAGTAACATGCATGCCATGATCAATTGGGAATGCAAAATGGGATGCCAACTGTCATGATGGCATGGTAATGGTATTAGGAGGACACAGGGGAAAGGAACAGACTAACTAAACCCGGCTCCTGTCAGCGTTCCACGTGGGCGTGACTAGGACGGGCTATCGTCGATGGTCTCTCCATGATCCTGTCACCTTCTCAATTTCTCATCAAACAATCCGGTTCACTCGATCCACATCATGGCTTTTCTTTTTTCCTGATACAATACAATACAATACAATACAAGTTTCTGCATCTGCATCCGTCAGAGGTAGCAACTGAATGGATCTTTTTAACGCACGCACGTCAGCCAGGAGCCACTTGAAGGACCAATCCAATGAAATGCACGAATTAGATATTCTTATCCTACATGTAAACTTGCTTTTGTCTTGTGGTAGTATTATATATATTTCGGTTGCAGACTTGCAATTGCAGATCGAAGCTGCTGATAGAACAGGGGGTTTCCATTTCTTTAATTTGGGATAAATATAATAAGGTAGAGTTGACCAGCAGGAGCGAAACTGGATTATTCCAGAGTTGAAATCGCAACAGATGTCTTGGTCATGGACATGGACTGAATGACCACATCCATAACCCATAGGATCAGTGTTCATACAGACATACATTGATACAGACATCTTGGATGTGCTAGGCAGGCTGCTCTCTAATTCTAGGGTCGCCGTTTGGCATGTATGGCGTATGCAAGTTGAAGCATGATTCTTTCTTGTTGGCAAGTACAACTTGGTCTCTCATATTAGAACAATTCAGAACCGCATGCATGCGAGCCGATAAATTTTCGCTTTCGAATTTGACATTCAGAATTCAGATGCTTTGCATTTGCACGCATGCTGTTCTGTTCTGCTGCTGACTTTGGCGCTCTAGCTAGAGAGATATAAAGACCAGACAACTGAACTTTCATACCATTGCCTTCCACTGGTTTCTTTTGGTCCTCGAGCTAGCCGTTTCCGTTTCAGACTTCCAGACTTTGCAATTAGCGCATCGATGCCAGGCTTAGCCGCTTTATTTGGGATGGATGGATATCCGGATATGCTTTGGCTTGGCAAGCGTATATATGCGTCAAAATATATGCATCTCTACTTGCCTTGCTTCTGCTTCTGGGATTCTGGAACATTCTGGCCTGAAATATAATGTGTTGACCTTTAAAAAAGAAAAAGAAATATAATGTGTCTGTGACACGGCGGCGTTTGCTTGTGTGTATTTGGAAACTGGAAACATGCCAAGACATTCAGAGATGCTTTGCATTTGCATGCTGCTCTGTTCTGTTCTGCTGCTGACTTTGGTGCTTGCTCTAGGAGATAAAGACCAGACAACTGAACTTTCATACAATTGCCTTCTCCATTTTCAGACTTTGCAATTAGCATCGATGCCGGGCTTAGCCGCTTTGGAATGTGGATGGATATCCGGATATGCCTTGGCATGGCAAAGCGTATGCGTATATGGCATACATATGCATCTCTACTTGCATTGCTTCTGCTCCTGGGATTCTGGAACATTTGTGGCCTGAAATATAATGCGTCTGTGCCACGGCGCTGTTTCTTTGTGTGTATTTGGGAAACTGGAAACATGTATATGTATATATTTGGTTTCCGTGAACGACGGTGTTGCACGTAGTATACGGTACTCCGTCGTCCGTCTTGTTCTTGTCCAGGGCCAGCTCTGCTCACATGCAGATGGCCCATTGCCTGGATTCAGTCTTGCTTCCATGATGGCTCAAAGATAACAACAGAGACAGACACCACTCCTATCGGCGTGTCAGAGCGAGATGCATACATTCTAGCTACAAACCGATAGCATGGCTTTATCCATGGAGATCGGCCGGGACCAGGAAGGCTAATCTGTTGGACTACTACGTGTGTGCTTCAAGTCAAATGGACAGAGCATCTCCACTGGGTCTCTTATTCTTCTTTCCTTTTTGGACAAGTATATATAACTTATAAGAGAGTGTTGCTGCAACAGATCGAGTCAATCAGTAGAAATCTGTTTTTCATTAAGAGAAAGAAATAAAATCTACAGCACCTCGGACGTTCACCGGGGAGTTGCCAGCGTGCACCGATTAGGGCGAACCAAAAAATATCTCAAGTGCCTTGATCCCATCTATGTGTGATGAATGATTGAGAGGATCGAGGTTTTCCCGGTTGAGTTCATAAAATTCCGGTACGTCCCCAAAAACATGGGCAAGGCTCCACGCAGAAGAAACAAAAGTGCTAGTCCTCCTGAAGAAGAGACAGAGAGGCTCAACACCACTACCACAAGACCAAAGCAATTCAGCTTCCAGAAATAAGTCCTATTCCCTCCACAAAAGGCAAAGACTCAGCGCAACTAGCAAAGTGATCAAATTTAGTCTTGAATGCACCTCCCCTTAACAAATGCACTCTTGTAAATGAATGCATACTCACCACATATGCGGTATGCCAACTCTTTAGGTACGTAAACACTGGGACGACGGGTAGAAGAAGCGATGAAGCGAGGGGTAGATGACAGCAATGGCTGCCCAACACGGCCGGCTCGCACAGTCGTCCCAGACCCAGGCCCAGCTAGCTACCGGCCGGACGATCGAGAGCAACTTGCATGTGTGTCTCTCGAAAGGCACCATTCCAAATGCCATCTTCTCCTTTAATTTCCGCGACAGCCGACAGCGAAAGGCCGGGAGGGCCGAGCCGGCCACCCACCAGAAAACAGGCCGCAGTTCGTGCATGCATGCATGTTGCATGGCGCCTCTTGGAGCCACAGATGAGACTATGAGAGGTAGTAGCTGACAGACAGTGTGACAGCGCCAGGCATGCTGCTGCCATTACCGGAACGGCCGAACGAACGGGAAGGGGGAAGACGAATTCGTTTGGCTTAGCGTCAGCCGTCACGGCACTGTAGTACATGCCGGCTGCGGCCCAACTACAATTCAAGTCCACCGCGCCGGCGCGCTGGTCTCGACGTCTCGTGGCTCACCGGCGACCACGGGGATCAGACAGATTCAGACATCAGATCGAACGAGCTGATGAATGAGACCAAGGGTTAAAGAGGATGGGGTGCATAGTTTAATGCTACGGCGACGAGTGGGAATGGGATTCCGCCGGTGGGTTTCTGGAGCCGGTGACAATGCCATGGCGGTGACCGTGATCAGGACGCCCGGCCGACCCGCGGGGGCGGGGGCCTGTTCAGTTCGTTTTTCGCGCGCTTGGCCAGGAACCGAGGAAACTGCATGCGGCAGCCAGCGGGTGTGACACTGACAGCAAGACAGCTACTGCCTACTGGATGTGGAAGGAAACCTTCTCCACTGTGCATTGGTCAGTAGATGTGGATGGAAACGTACTCTCTGGGCCTGGAATTGCTAGCCTGATGCATGCAGCGACCACGCATGGCGTCTGAAACAGGGCATCAAGGGGGGAGTGGCGGCAGCACTTGCAGCAATGGCGTCAGTCCCTGTCTGCCTGGTTGGGCGATAGCCCGATAGCAGTTTATTAAGCGTGAATACAAGTGGGATGATCATCGAAGATGGTGTGATATTGGTGTCTGCCAGCAGCTGAAACAGCAACAGCAGCACAAGGGAGTTAGGCGTCCATCACCAAGGGTTTGGATCAACAGAGATGGATGGATGGCAAGATGGCAACGAACCTGGCTGACAGCTGACGCGGCAACGATGCAGCTGCAGTCTGCAGAGTGCTGCAAGTTCAGGTTTCAAGCAGAATCTCGTGGGAACAAGGTCACAGGATTACCTATTATTGATATTGACTGCGGCTGCTTCTTTTTTGTTGGGCAATTTGGGGCCTGTTTAATTCCCAAAATTTTGCAAAATTTTTCAAGATTTCCTGTCACATCGAATCTTTAGACGCATGCATGAAGCATTAAATATAGATAAAAAACAAAACTAATTACACAGTTTAGACAAAATTCACGAGACGAATCTTTTAAACCTAATTAGACCACTAATTACCAAATAACAACGAAAGTGCTACAGTATCATTTTCTAAAAAAATTCACGAACTAAACAGGGCTTTGCTCACAAGGAACAATGGTCACCTTTTTTTATTTACAGATTTTTTTTTAGGTGGACGCACTGGCTTTGGTTCTAGACTCAATGACAACGCTCGAAATGGATCATTGCAAAAATCAGACTCAAGAGACATGCAAATTTATTGAAATAAATGCCGTGCAGTTGTCTCTAGTTTAGAGCCTTGTAATATAAGTTTTAACGTTGGGTGCTTTTATTGTTTTTTGTGTGGACTAATGCTTTCTTTCCGAAGAGGACTGGAACCGGAACTATTTTTCATTATTAAAAAAAAAAGGTCACACGACTTGGTAGTTGTCAATTGTATCTTAACTTCTGTTGAGAAATTGGGCCCAGTTCGGCCCGCGAGCCAGAAGTAAGTGCAATGCAGGCTAGCACGCGCGTGCCCTGCTGGGCTATTTCCTGCTTCCAAGTAAGCCCATTCAGCCAGCCAGACCAAAATGAATCGCGATTTTGTGTCATGCAGCGGCACCAGAGATATGAATGCAGCCGGGATGAAAACGAACCAAACGGGCGAAAAAACACCCCTCCCTTGTTTCCGTTCCTATATTGTTTTATATAAGATCCAGGATCGAAAACGAAATCAGGATGTACGGATATATGGAACCCAACTAATATGGACGGAGAGCTAGAAAATTAAAAGGGAACACGATCTAATATTAAGTATCCACTGGCAAATATGTCCGTGCGTTGCAATGGGGGAGAAAAAACTACGGGCATCCTAGCGCCCGATCGTCCGGCGCGAACGCTGCGTCCGGACGCCGCTCCCCTTCCCAAACCACCCACCCCCTAGTAGAATCAGATCGAAACAGAATGGAATGGAATGGAATTGCGTCCACCGCGCCCCTGTCCTCCGTTCCCCACCGCGCCCTATCCTATTCCCCAACACACCCCGTTCCCCTACCGCCCCGGCGCCCCCTGTCCCAAAGAGCACAAAATAATTCAAGTGCAACATCGCAAACATATGAAAAAACTATGTAGTGCAACATCACAAAAATATATAGTGCAACATCGAAAAACATTTACTGTAACATCGAAAAATATGTAATGCAATAACGAAAATTATGTACTGCAACATCGAAAATTATGTATTGCAACATCTCAAAAAGTAGTACGGCAACATCGCAAAATCAACCATGAAACATGGAAAATAAAAACATTCAAAAATCATCTGTTGCAACGACCCAAAAATCCCATTACAACATTTGAAAATCATCTGTTGCAACATCCAAAAAATACATTGCAACACGGAGAAATAGCAAAGGGCATACAAACAGCAAAGGGATGGGTTTGAGGTGCAGGCTGGCCCATCACCTTCGAGCTCACCGGAGGGATGAGGGAATAGGACCCCAGAGCTCGCCGGAAACGTTCCACTGCCGCGTCCCTCAGATCCAGAGGAGGAGGAGGAAGACGAGGGCTCAGATCCAGAGGAGGAGGAGGAGAAGGAGGAGGGCTCAGATCCAGAGAAGGACCGACCTACCTCGTCAGAGCCGCCACCGTCTTCCTCATCTTTGGTAGTAGGGAGCGGGACCCGGGTTGCTGGGGAGCGCGGGGTCGCATGGAGGTCGCGGAAGGGGTGAGGGACGGAGGGAGGAAGGGAGCACGGGCGGGCGGGGGCGGCAGCGGGCTTGCGTGCAGGCGCGGCGTCTCGTCTCAGGGACGGCCCGAAGAGCGGGCGAGCGGGGGAGAGCGAGTGCGTGCGGGGGAGCGGGGGGATTGGTGCGTCCGGCCGCCCGGTTCATATCGAAAAAACTATCACCATTCATGAAAAATGAGGGCCAAGATAACACTTACCTATTTATGTTTTTATTTATTTACATATTTTTAAAGCTATACTTTATTTTAAGAAGACTATAACATCCATAATATATAAGCTAATGTTGGCAATAATACGACAATATCTTAATAAGTATGTATTAAATTTAAATTACACTCTTGATAGATTTTTTCTCCTATTACAAAGCACAAACATATTTACTTGTAAATATATCATAATTTTAACTTCATAATATACATTCATTGTACAGTTCAATATCGAGTTCCAATGACTTTCTTTATTGACCCATAAAACTTTGTAATTCTATTTTTTTAATTATCTATAGTCAACAAGGAGTTAGTTGCTGACATGTCAATGATTGCCCTATCTGCTGATAATTACAATAAAAGAACAATCCCGATTTTCCACATGATAGCCCCCTCATGTCTTTTAATGGTACTTGCATAAAGTTTAGAGTCATATTTGTCTAGACTATAATTAGGACAACAAACTGTTCAAGATTTCATTTTACGGTCTGATTAATTGGACCATTGGCTATATCATGTTGTAATAAGATAAAATTTGTTTGAATTTAAAACTACATCAATGATTTACCACATTAATAATTTAGTGGTGAAAATATCTATTTTATTATAAGAAAGAGGCCAAGTGCTCAAGTATCATAATATTTATTTACTATTAGTTTTTTATATTTATGGTGAAAATAAGAAAAACAGTAAATACAAATGGAGAAAGAATGTAACGGAAGACATTCGGTAAATAATAGATATAAGTTTGCTTGGTTTTTCTTTCCCAGCATCTCCGTTGAGCTTCCGTTACTTGCTTGTTGAATTTTCTATTGTAAAAATCTGATAGGCAAAGTGCGGCGGTGGCCACGTCGGAGAGAGTAACGTCGGTTTTGGTCTCTGTTTTATCACCATACGAAAGGAAAATAATACGGCTAAATCCAGTGCATCCGAATATTTAGATTAGGATTACTATATTTAGCTTATTTGGAATCGCAGAGATCTATTCTAACTCGTATGAACACGTGTTATTATATAGATAAGTTGAGATCTATTCTAACTCGGATAAGCACGAGTTATTATATAGATAAGTTTGGACGGAAAAAATTCTCCATTGTCCGATGGTTAGAGGAGGTGGACGAAAAATATAGATGGACAAAAAAATATGCACATATGAAGATTGGTTTAATATTAACATGCATACCATGATTAGTAGGTTTATATTAACATAACACAATGAGGTATATCTGTTAGGCATATTCCACGTAAATTTTAAACGGGATAAATACAGGTTCCCTGTAACAACGGAATCCCGCAAAAACAAACAACACCTATATACTACGAAGGATAAAAGTAAAAAAAAAAAACCTGACCGGACTTCTTTACATCCCCATTCTTTCTCCCCCATTCTCCATCGAGAAGACAGCAAAAGAAGAGATTTCTTTCTACCCATTCTTCATCGAGAAAGACAACGAAAGAAGAGATTTATAGTTCTACCTCTGCCAAAAAAAAGGATTTGGATTGAATCAAAATTTCTTAAATCTAACTAATTTTATAAAAAAAATACTATGAACATTTATAAATGTAAAATTAAATACATTTTATGATTAACTGAATGATATTTATTCAGTATTATAAATGTTAGTAGTATATTTTTTAAAAGACACCCCCAAGGCATGTTACACGTTATTGTACCAGAATTATAAGCATCCTATACATTATACTTAAATCATATTAAGAAAAACAAGAACTAGTATATGAAAGGCCATGTGCCAAAAAAATACAATCGAATTCAACGAGATATTTGTTCACTTTGGGTTAACTCTTAATCTTAATAGCTAATAAAGCAAGATCCTCATTCCAAACCGTCTATTTGTCACATGTGACCTGAATTCTGAAGTGGAATCATATCTGACATTTCTCTATAACCCAGTTATAAGCTGATAATGTACAACTAATTTACGCCAATAATGTATGTGCATACAAAACAAGGACAGTGGGGAGTGACAGCCTTACAGGTGCCTGAAATGTTATTTAGCTGAGCAACGGTATCGAGTTCAGCGCCACGTCGACAAGAGACTCTGTCCACGGATAATGGTTCAAAATTGGTGAGCCAAAAAAGAACAAATGACACTATATTTCTTGAGCAAACCATATGATTTCGCCATTACAAGGATCTTTACATGTACTCTACAAAAGCTATGACGACAACAACCGGCGACATCAGAAACAAGAATGGTCATTGACCATGCGAAGGGGTAGGGCAAGCAGGAGGCAGGGGGTAACAGCAATCAGGGCCATATAATTGATGAGAGGCTTTAAATTAGAAGCGAATACAATTTGCATCCGTTTAGTGTCGTCTTGTATTTGAGCCCCGTATCGTGACACCATGCAAAAATTTGGTAAACCCAAGAAAGTTTAGTTTGCCGTCCGACTTTCTGATCCAGTCTTGCACGATGGAGTAATGAGTCGGCGCGAGATTTAGTTCCTACACACAATGAAAGATGTCAGGGTACTTAATTATGCCCTAAATATAGGATGGAGAAAATAGGGTGATCTTCCACATGGATCCAAGTGTGCATGCTGAAAATGTTGATCCAAAGGATAAGCACATCCGCTGAATACCTGTGCTAACTCCTCAACCGATATAACTCGGTTGCCCTCTTGTTCGAAGTGCTGAAAAGCTGTTCCAGCAATTTCTTCCCACCTTTCCAAAGCCTCGAGCTGGTATGGGCTGATTGCTGCAGCACAGAATTCTTCAAAGTCCATCTTTCTGTATGCAAGTGGTTCCAGCTGAGATAGAAACATGAGAAGGTCAGTAACTTCAACCATCAATACAATAATTACTGGAAATAAAAATCGCAAGATGCAAAAGTTGTTCTAAAATAAAGGATTTAAGCAACAGGTCTGAAACATCACGACATCAGCTCAAAATTGAGCATAAGGCATTGTTTCAATATTACAGTTAAAGATAATCATATGGAAATTTCCTATCGATATCCCTACAGAAGGATATGATGAGCATCACAATATAATCCTTTGCTTAGGGGCATAGTGATGAATCCTTACCGCATGCAAAAACTCAAGAACCCTTGATTCTCTCATAGCATCAGTTAAGTATCTTGTCAGAGCCTGGTTACACCACAGGAGTTCAGAAGTTAGAACATGAACATAATGCACATAGGAGGACATCAGCAAGTGTTCTGCTTTTGACATGTCTTCATAATGATGAGGCAATCAGCAACAACAAATAACGTACCGTCCGAAAGTTGTCGAGTGATACAAACCCATCTCTGGGTTCAAGCAGCTTAAACTGCAATCTAAGATACAAAAGTTCATCCTCCCTTAAAGCCTTAGACAGTGCCTGTGACAAAGAAAGATTAAGTGTTACTACAATATAACTAACATTAATGAGTGGTACTTTGCTGGTTGTCAGTTACACTAC
This sequence comes from Saccharum spontaneum, assembly GCA_022457205.1. Classification (NCBI taxonomy): domain Eukaryota; kingdom Viridiplantae; phylum Streptophyta; class Magnoliopsida; order Poales; family Poaceae; genus Saccharum; species Saccharum spontaneum. The sequence continues at coordinate 59,780,649 of CM039615.1, forward strand.
AATTTGCCACTATGAACATATTTGTACTCATCACTTTTATGGAAGTCCATAATCGTTTTGGAGCACTATTAAGACCAGCAACACCAGCCTCTCATAATAAATTGAAAAGGTACAGGATCACAAAGTAAAATAAGATATAAACACCTAAAAATCATTGCAAAGGCATATAATATTAGTCTTAACACAAATAGAAACATACATCGCTCATGAACCCATCTTCTATAACTTCTACTGTTGGGAGGGTTAAACAGCCATCATGTGGCCTCTTTAGCACATCTACCACATGTACATTTATCAAATGCATATTGCTGTATCAACAAAGATCGATGAAGAATAGAAAGAATGTTTACAAATACAGAAAAGGCCATGAAGTCTGTACTGCACCTTTAATGCCAAACGTTTAAGAGGAGTAGCACGAAGATATTGCTTAACTAATCTGAAAATGAGTATGTCCAATGGAATCTGTCTTTGTTCATCTCGTAACCAAGGGTGAGCTGCAAACAGGTAAGGGAAAAGTAAATTCAACTTTTTTCTTTATCATATCATATAATGTTTTTAACTAGCAGTACCTAAAAATAGATGTTAATAAAACCTGCTTAAAGTACAAAAAGCGAAGTGAGATATTGTGATATCACAATCACGGGGCAACACAAAATACTCATATGTGGTGACTTACTCAGTGCTTGGACAGCAGTCATTCTTTTGCGGTAATCCTTGTTCAGAAATCTCTTCACAAAATCCTTAGCTTCAGCTGATACTGAAGGCCATGGTGAATCGTCAAAGTTGGGATCAGCCCTCAACACGGACCGGAAGATCCCAGATTCTGTCCTTGCCCAAAATGGCCTACTGCCACAGAGCAGAATGTATGTTATGACACCTATACTCCAAATGTCTGCTTCCATACTGTACGATCTGTGTAGAACCTCCGGAGCGACATAATATGCACTTCCAACAATATCATTGAGCCTTTCATCTGCATTAGATAGCACAGAAAATACAAAATTAAGTATAAGATTGAGTTAACGAGTGAGCAGAAAAAAATGATTAACTGTAAACATTGATACTGTATTCCAACTTCCAAACGTAAAGAAACATGCACAAACAAATAGTCATGTACGAATGTATGCACTATTTATCTGGAATATAGACAAAATGACCCTAGCATGTATGCATGCTAAACAATTAAAATGCAAGACTAACAACCAGATGCTTTCTGCATAAATAAAACAAGATGCAATTTCCTTGGTTAGTTGTGTTCAGATTTTTCAAACTTTTTTATATTACTTTGCGCCTGCCAATCATCAAAATGCACTGCTTGTTCAGCACAAGAGCTAACTGGGACACACTACGAAGTAGAACAAAGGTATGGAAAAGCAAAACCAGAACATAAAGTACATCCAGTCCAAACTTGCATGATGAAATCCTTGACCCTGAGCAACAAAAAGTGCTGAAACTAACACCGTGTTGCCCGATTTCTAGCGTAAGAAGTTCACCTAAACTTAGGTTTATTAACAATCCGTGTTCAGACTGACACCTTTTCCAAACGTTGTTATTTAAGCTGCTTACTGAGAAATGTATGCTGCTTATCTAATTCCACACTAGAAAACAAGAATTAACCTCTGAACAAAGTAATGACTTTTAATTACAAGAGCAGAAATAATTGTAAACACATGGCCCATGTAAAGAGATAAATATTAGTACATTACCTGGTCTAATAAAATCAGACAGACCAAAGTCAATCAACTTCATAGGAGCGCTTTCATCTCTTGTTGTGAAAAGAAAATTCTGTGCCAATGAAATATAGCAATTGGTCACAAAAGGCAGCCTAGCTTTCAAAACAAGCATTATTGCAGTCACTTAAATACAAAAAACAGCAAGTGCAGTTAAATAAGATGCCGGAAGTAACCCCAGTCAAACACCTACTGGAGTGCACATATATACAAACTGCACACAAAGTGGTTCCAGCATACCTCTGGCTTCAAATCACGATGCACTACTCCCTGAAGATGACAGAAGGCCACTACGCTCAAAATCTGTACAACAATCGCTTTGGCATCTTCTTCTGTATATCTCCCACCTCTTCAATAGTTCAAGTTTGCATCCTTGGTAAGCATTAACAAGAGATACTGCTACTCGGATACTAGAGATGAATATACTATGTTGTAAAAAGTACCTGGCTAAAATTCTATCTAGCAACTCTCCACCTTCACATAGTCTGTTCAAAAGAAACAATTTGAAGAAATTACCATATGGTAGGTCATAGGTATTAGTATTACATTAGTTGCAATGTTGCATTGAAGAATGAAGAGCATTTATGCACTGTAGTAGATACAACTACTATACTGTGTACACATAGAAGGATATGGTTAGCAGTGAGTGATCTAAGAAAATACACAAGCATGGAAGATCAGTTTTTAAAGTGAGCCAGCAGAAGTCAGAGATCAAATGTTGTATCTAGAGAAGCCTAATCTAGTATTTCTGAATTATAAGTCTATAGAGTCACATACAAAAGGTCACAAAAAAACATACTCCATGACAATGTAGACATTGAGGGCGTCCTCACATGCATCATAGAATTTGACGAGATTATTGTGCCCTGATAGAGCTTTCAAAATCTTGACTTCCCTACGAACATCTTCAATGGAAATGGCCGTTGTCATCTACCAAAACCAAAAGATGATATTTCATTTCAGTCAGAAGTAGAGGCAATGTTTACATCATCCATAGAAAGAAGAAATGTAAGTATTATACATTTACATGGTCAGAACTTTAAGAGAAGAAAGCATCACAAAGCATATCCAAATAATAATCAAGGCAACTATTGTTTGCGGAGTAAATTGCTTATATCAGCGAACTGCTGACAAGAATGGATGGTTTCCTTTTTCCAAGCAGATCTGGATGAGACTACGAAAATTAGTGGTGGTGTTTTGGGAACTTCAAACCCCGTTAAAAAGAACAAACGCTACATTAGTTAAATCTTTAAATTTCTAGAAGCTATTAAATTATCAGCCCTTTGATCTAGCCAACCAGTTCAATATTCCTCCTTCATGAAGAAATGTTTACTACTAATAATAATGATGCAATGTAACGCATTCTTATTGTCTCATTTATGTGATGCCATCTCCTCTGGAGCTTGGCACCTTAATCAAAACTAGGTCGTCCATGAGATCTTTCTTCGCTTTTAAGTTTTTCCACACATATGCAATCCCAGTGATTGTGACTGCCAAATTGCAATGCATTAACAGGACAAGCACATTCAATTAGGTTTTCCTAAAGTGCCACTAAATCTAACTAAAAAATGCACAGACCTTTGTTCACCAAACAAGAAGGGGGGAATGAAAGCATAGGTCAGGATATGCCCTGTATTGTCTAACATTA
>CM039615.1:59784126-59902023 GCA_022457205.1 Saccharum spontaneum
TACCCAGCTGACGGGGACGGCGAACCAAGCTAGGAGATTCAGGTAGGCACGAGGACCTGGCCACCCGCGCGCACCTCGCCCAACGACCAAGGTGTGGGCCGGCATCGGTGCCACAAGTGTACAAACAGACAAAGAGCTCGTGGGGCTTGATGTTGCCAGCGAGCGGAGAGAAAGCATCGGAGCGCAAGGCGGCAAGGGAGATCGTGGAGAAGGCGTGAACCCTGCAGCAGGCTGCAGCGAGACGAGGATGCAGTCAAGCACTGCCTTCTGTTGGTGCCCAATATGCTAACCGATGTGTTGATTCGATAGAGACGATACTCAGATGCGGTAGCCGCCATGACGAAGCAAAGAAAGAACTGTTTGCTCAGGACCGATGGGTTTGCCGGCATGTTACAAATACAGGACCGGTTTTAGAGAGTCTGCTGTAGCAAGTAAAGATTTTGAGTAGCTAAATTAATTTGGAGAGTCATTTTCTTTACTTTTCATTAGCTAAATTTAACTAGTCTCTTAGAGATGCTCTAAGGGTGCAGGATATGGAAGTCAGATGAATATAGATGGGCCGAACCAGGCCTCATGTTTACGAAGTAGGCCAACAGGTTATCCCGGATAAGCTGTAAACGGGATGAAAACGGGATTATCCTGGTCAAAAACGGTATTCCGTAAATATGGACGGAAAAACCCTCATCCCGTTTTCGATCCCGGTCCCGGTGCATTCCGTCCCGTTTCCGGTCCCGTTTGGACGGAAAAACCCTCATCCCGTTTTCGATCCCGGTCCCGGTGCATTCCGTCCCGTTTCCGGTCCCGTTTCCGTATTTTCCCGGGAAAACAAAAACGGTCGGGATAAAACGGTAAATGGTTGCGGACGGAACGGGATCCATCCCGTCCGTTTTCAACCTTGCTTGGCAATGGCACAGGGGAAACGAAAAAGTTCAGACACCCATACAAGCCCAAGGGCAACTGAGTCATTCTCCAGAGCCGTTACCCACCGTTAGGAGCAAATGCTGACGGAATGGCGTGAGGGAAAAGAAAAGTTCGAGCGAGGGCACGTAGGTGACGACCAACTTTTGAGGGGTACGCAGGAGTGTGACATCTTTTTTAAGGGTACACAGGTAAAAGCCTCCGGATCTGGGCTGGGTCGGGTCGGGATTTTGTGTCGGGGGCCACGTCCGGTTAGACACGACTAGCCTGCCTTTAATTTAAGTGGATTTTAAAGCGGTTTTATTTTTTATATTTAAAAAAATATTGTAAAATTTTGATAATAAGTTTTAAAATCACAGAAGATCTCTTTAAGTTTTTAAAAGTTTCAAAAAACTACAGATAGATTGGGATACAAAATATCCAAAAAAGATGAGCTCATGAAAATGTATGTACCACCTTTCAAAAATTAGATTTAGCTCTAAAAAAATATTTTAAAAAATCTAGAAAATTCTCAAAACATTCTAATTGATGTCTAAATGCATTTTGGGAACATTCCACAGCAAAAGTAAAATGAAAGACACATCTAGTGGGAACTAGCAACTTTCATTAAGGGGGCCCGAGCAAAATGACACTTCTAAGTGAGATAAATATATGCATAAGTGTATGTTTCAACAAATTTTTCAATGTTTTCATATATGTAGTTAGTATTTATAACAAAAACCACAATATTATGATATAAAATCCGTGAATTGATGCCTTAATATGCTACAAAATACAAATTTATAGGGATATATTAAATAAATTTTTACTGTATTAGGGGGGGGCCAGGGCCTGCTGGCCCCCAAGTAATGCATAGCATGAATGCGTTTAGCATTAATGTATGTTGCACCTATGCTTGTCGCATCTCATAATTTTGTCATGAAAAGTTTTTGAAACACACTTAAATATCAATTAGAATGTTTGAGCGATTTCCTAGTTGTTCTAGATACTATTTCCATTTTTCCAGAGCTAAATCTAATTTTGAAAGCTTCGAGATATATGTTCACAACCTCTAAATAATTTATTCAGATTCGTCGTATCTCAGTCTATCTTTATTGATTTTATTGGAAACATTAGAACTTGGAGGCATTTTATGTGGTTTGAAAACCTTATTAAGTGTTTATCGAATATATGACTAAAACCATAAAACTGATAGTTTAACAAGTAAAATGAACTGTTTCCTTTTGTAAAAGAAGTAAAATGGCCAGTGGCGGAGCTCGTCGAATCTACAAAGTAATTAATAGAAACATAAAAAGCAGTTAAAAATCTAACAAATGATGTCTTGGTCCTCTTCTATTTGCTATTGCAATCGTCAAGACGGAAGCAAAGCAAGTAATAGCAGGTCCTCAAAAGCTGAGCAGATCCTCTTTGCTACTTGTGTCTAGCCTCCGCGGACTGATGTTTAGTTGTGGGGTAAAAAATTTTGACGTGTCACGTCGAATGTTTTATGAAATGTCAGAAAAAATATTCAGATACTAATAAAAAATTAATTATATAATTCGTCTGAAAACCGTGAGACGAATTTATTAAACCTAATTAATTTGTCATTAGCACATGTTTACTATCGCATGACAGTGTCAAATCATTGATTAATAAGGTTTAAAAAAATTGTCTCGCAAATTTATCATAATCTGTATAATTAGTTTTTTTATCTATATTTAATAATTCATGTATATGTCCAAACATCATGTACGAAGGGGTGAAAATTTTGAGGAGAAACTCCACAAGGCCTGAGGCCACTCCGCCCGTCTTTTTTATTTTTTAGCCCTTTTTTCGAAAGATTTTCTCAAATACGCCCCTGACGGAAAGATTTCAGAAAATGGACCCAGAGCTTGGCGCCATCCACGCTGGCGCCAAGGTAACACAGCTTGGCGCCGTTAACGTTGGCGCCAATCCCCCATGCCACTTGGCGCACGACGCTGAGCTGGCGCTGACATGGCAGCACCTTGGCGCCGTCACCATTGGCGCCAAGCTTGGCGCCATCGTCATTGGCGCCAAGCCTTAGACCTGTTACTATGTATATCATTTTTTATCCTAAGTATTTTAAGGTTGTTCTAAGTGATCAAATAGAAAGTCACTGTAAAAACTCTAGAGTTTGTCACATTTCTCAATATCCAAGTCATGGTAAAATTTCAAATTTGTAAATGTCCAAGTCATGTTAAAAAAGCTATTTTTCCATATGTCTACCACATGGTAGTTGGTATTCTAACATATCCAAGCCATAGCAAAAATCCAGATTTATTTGGCTAAGTCTTTAAATTTACTATGGGATGGGGATGAAAATATGGCTAAGTCTGGATTTTTACTGTGATTTGGACATTGAGAAATTTAAAATGTTACCATGACTTGGATATTAAAAAAGGGCTTCATATTTTGGACTTGGATATTTAAAATTTTACCATGACTTGGACCTAATTCCATGACTTAACGTGAAGCCCTTTTTACGTGACTTAGTGAAATTCTAGCATAGTCAAGTGATAGTAAAATTCAAGACTTAGCCAATTTCTACGTTGCCCATCATATGGTAAATATTAAGACTTTGCCAATATTTTATATGTCCATCTCATAGAAAAATTAGGGTCTAAGTCATGTTAATTTAGAGCTTTGTATGTCCATCTCACGGTAAAATTAGGTAGTCAGGATTTTTGCTGCGGCCTGAATATGTTAGATGTAACACCCGAAGTGTTTGCCACCAGTTAAGCAGTGGGTTTGAGCTCAAACATGATAGATTAAGTGGAGATGATGATGTTAAGGTCAACCTATGGGCAAAGTTTCATGACGTTTGGAATCAAAAAGTCACATGAAATGATAAGTTATATGCTTGTTGGAATGACTTTACTAAGTGCTAGAATTGCATTATTAAGTGGATGGAAATATAGGTCATCAACCAAATCTTGTTGGAATGACCTTACCCAAAAGACTCTAGATGAACTCTACAACAAAAGTCGTGAAAGGTTCGTGTTGAGCAAATGCCCAGAAAATGCTCCAATGGATCAAAACAGACAATTCAAGCTTTATCGCGATACTACTTTGGTCAGAGTAGAAATGTAAGTTCTATACCAGTTATGTTGTTGGACCTTAAATGAAAGTTGTAGTTCATGTTATGTAGAAGAAACTTTGTTTTTGGACCAAGAGCTAGATCAACTTGTAAGCTTGTTAAACAGAGGCTCGAAGTTTGGATCAGCTGCTGTTTTTCAGCCCTAGAAATAATTCTAAGTCCTGGATTGACAGCAGTGAGTTGCTATGTTTGTGACCTTTTATCTTCCAAATTCATGTGAAAACTCAATTGGATTCCTTAATATGGGTTGAAGTACTTTTCATGGTGGAAACAATGAAGCAAGTCTCATCAAGTTTGGAGTTCATTTGGATCTTCGAAAATAGTTTCCAAAACAGCAAAAAGCTTACTTTATCCATCTCATGGTAAATTTTCAGACTTAAACAAATTTTCATATGTCCATCTCATGGTAAAATTTTGATAGGCATATATAAATTTTATCATGAAATGGGCTTATGCAAATTTTGGTTTTAAATTTTGGCCCCAAGTAAAATTTTGAATATCCAAATCCATAACATGAAGCCATTTTGCAATATCCAAGTCATGGTAAAATTTTAAGTCTTCAAAATTTTACCATGACTTGGTTATTTAAAGACTTAGCCAAAATTTGTAAATTCCAGACTTAGCAAAATTTAAAGACTTAATCTCAAAATTTTAAATATCCAAGTCATGGTAAAATTTGCATATGTCCATCTCATGGTAAATTTTCAGACTTAGCCAATTTACTTATGTCTAAACCTTAGTAAATATCAAGACTTAACAAATTTCAACATGTCCATCTCATGGTAAATTTGAGTACTTAAAACAGGGTCTTGGCGTCGTGAATTGTGGCGCCAGGCTTGGCGCCAATTACGATGGCGCCAAGCTTGGCGCCAACGGTGACGGCGCCAAGGTGCTGCCACGTCAGCGCCAGCTCGGCGTCGTCGGCCAAGTGGCATGGGGGCTTGGCGCCAACATCAATGGCGCCAAGCTGTGTTACCTTGGCGCCAGCGTGGATGGCGCCAAGCCCTGGGTCCATTTTCTGAAATCTTTCCGGCAGGGGCGTATTTGAGAAAATCTTTCGAAAAAAGGGCTAAAAAACAAAAAAGACGGCCACTCCGCTCGAGGAAGCGACACGTCCGCGTGTGGGAGTGGCTGATGGCGAGCGTCAGTGGCCGGCCGCCAATGGGGACCCAGGATGGAGCTGTGGAGGACCGATGTCCGGTGGGGAAGGAACCCTCGGAGGACGGCGGTCGGCGCTCCGGCGGCTAGGGTTAGCAACAGAGAGAAGTAGAAATGGGAGTCGGGACGGAGAAGCAGAAACGGGAGCCAAGGCGTCGGGACGGCCGCCGCGCGTTCGGCCTCTCAGCGACTCAGCTTCTCTTCTCTCTTTGACGGGCCGAGAGTTTACAAGATTTGGCCCAATGTATAGATCCAGTCCAGAAACATCATATAGTATAAGGGGGTTTTGGGCCATGGCCCTAGTGGCTCTAGGCCCAAATCTGCCCATGACTGTGGCCAATATATATCGGATTCGTGTTTTTGTTTTGTTTTCGAAAATTACATAGTACAATATAGATGCTCACAACACACACGCACACTTACTCCTATGAACACGCGTACGCAAATCCACCCCAAAGAGCACCTCCGAAGCACTGAGCCAGCAGATCTCGAGATTTAAAAAGTCACCACAGACGTCTCGCTGTCGATGGGGACGTCGCCTATCTCTAAAAGCATAGTGTCGTTAAATCTTAGAATAAATCAAGGAAAAATACGAGCACATATGCCAAGTCGAGGACTTGAACTTCGTGTTTTTGTTCTGAGAACACACAGGAGGAATAGCTTTTTGCAGCGTGACTCGATATTCCCCCTGTTCGGCTGAGCTTATCAGCACGGCTTATCAGCCGCGGAACAGTGTTTTTCTCTCACATCAAATCAGCCACAGCCGGCTTATAAGCCAAAAAACAGCCTGCCGACTAAATTCGCCCATGCTTCTAAGGGCAGGCGCAATGGAAGCAACACCTAGTGTTAGCCCTAGCATAAAGCTGTTTTCCACGTACTCCAAGGATGAGTTGGGGCCAATACTCTCACATCGCAAGCAGCACCTCCCTCTGCTACAAGCAGCACCTCTCTCTGCTATGGTTCAGGACCTGCTCAGCTTTTGGTTAGCTTTTTATGTTCTCTCCCATGCCACAGCGTAAGATAGAGTGCTGCTTCGACTTTTTCTCTGACCAAGCTATCGCCTCCTGCGGAAGAGAATCTAACACCATTTGAAGCTAACATCTGTGATGATTTGGACCATGGTTGCACAACTGGAGGTTGGGGCAGCACGCCATGTTGGAGCGTTGGGCATGGCCTAAAGAAAAGCGATTCCTTTTTTTTGGAGAAAGAGAGAAGAAAGGCAAGTGATGCTAAAGGCCCAGACAGCACCTCACTCAGGCTTTCAGTTCCATCCATCCAGCCATTTTTTCTGGTACACGAAAGCGAGGGCACTTTCCTTTATGTACTGATCACCGGCGTTGGTTGGAACCAAACCCATCTGGGCCCGTTCACAAAGACGTTACTCCTACCTTTGAATTCTCACGGCAAGGGTCGCCTGGCAGCAAAACACAGAGCCAAACGAGGCACATCTGGACAAGAGCTATCGAGGTCGGCACTCGGCAGTGGCCACATCTGGACAAGAGCTATCGAGGTCGGCACTCGGCAGTGGCCCAATAGAAATGCCGTGGAGACGATGAGATCACGCCAGAATAGCTCAGTCTATCACGCCACAAACGGCTTCCCTCTGATGTCCGACCTATCTCGACAAGGCAGGAAACCGCCTATTGCAGATGTGTACTGCATGCTTCAGTTACGGAGTAATCCCTCCGTCCCATTGTCGTCTAGACTTCTTTCTGTGACCGTTTGTCTTATTCAAAATTTTTATATAAATATTATTTATTTTGTTATGACTTATTTTATCATTAGAGGTACTTTAATAATGATTTATTTATTTTATTATTTATATAAAAAAAATTAAATAAAACGAACAATCAAGAAGTTTAAAAGTAAAAAAAAAACTATTTCAACGAGACAGAGGGAGTAGGTCCGAATCGAAAGAAGTGGATTGCTACTCCCGTGCAAGCAACAGCCTCTGCCTGACGAGCTGCACGTCAAGCATATTCTCTATGCACTAAACAGTTTCATTGAAAAGCTGGAGAGTAAGAGCAGGCGCAGCACAAAACGGCCGAATCATTTCTAGTGAAAAAAACGATCTATTCAGCTACTGAGACATACTGACATCGCAACTACATCTCGGGGGTCAGAAGTATCACTAAACCAACTTGTTAATGAGGAGCCCTAGAAAAAAAAAACTTGAACAATAGGAATCTAAAAGAAATTACTACTGCACAACATACAGAACAATGACCAGTCGACTAACTAACTCCAGCAACCGGTCTGGTGCAGTCTTCCCATAGTCTTCTGGTGTAGGGTTTGAATGCACAAACTGCAAGGGTCCCAGGGATCATAAGGATTTCCCTAACTCAGAGGATGGCAGGTCCTAGACATTTATAACATCTGAGGAAACAAGGGAAAACAAAGGTTAGGAAATAAGTTAGATGGCGATGATGGCAAAAGCAAAACCGCAGAAAATGCAGCTATTACATAGCAAAGTAAACTGCAATATTCTCTGTTATCCAATAAGAAAAAAGAGCTTTTTGTTCAAACATTAGGGAACAGAAAAATTGAATAGTATACTTGTTATTGTCCCACAGCACCACATGCACGCAGTAAGGCAACCTGAACCATGACTAGCGAACCATATAGCTAAACTAATGGGAGAAATCAATAGACTTTGAAGCATTCGGTTGCTTCATTTCAGAAAACAGATTTCAATTTATCCAAAGTGGAATATGCCTATTCATCAGTAATAAACAGCAATTTTCATCATTTAGACATATACAACCCAGGGTTCACTGCGTAGTCAAATACTATATGTGGATGCGTGCAGAGTTCAAGCATCTAAAAACACCATAAATCCATTATTTTATGTTTCCAACTAAACATCGTCTCCAGTTAAAGAACAAATTTCATGCCTTTGCTATTTATAAGTGCCAAGCACATAAATGTTAGCGTAGCAAAAAAAACTAATATATCAAGCATACCAGCATCTAAAAAACATAACACATTGATGAGTCCAATAAAGTTCAATATATTCACTGTGGCTCCAAAAGATGGTAATGAATCTCAGTGGATTCAGTTGAGTACACATATTACAATGTGCATTGAAATGCTACATGTAAGATTTTTAATGCAGAAGTGTGGCTCTGGCCTAAAAAGCTCATCACAACTAGCATGGGGGTTTGTGGCTAGTACATTACAATTCTGATGAGTACATTCCCATCCAACATTACTTGTTTGGAAAATAAATAGAGATCTACAATGTTGTCTCGAACATCATATACTTGCTGGTGTGGTACGACCACACCACAATAAAGTGGGGATGGTGATACCTTTTTCATCATCCAGACTAAATAGACGTGAATATGTAAGAAGTATGGCAAGAACAATGAGTATGCATGCTCAGAAAGGAAAACACAAAGAAGTGGGAGTACGCACCTAATGCCATATTATTGAATCCAATATACAGCACATCATCATCACTGGGAAATGGGAATCACCTGAAGAAATGGATCACATAGATTAATGCAATGTTACCGACTGCAGTCAAGAAGAACAGCGACAGTTGCAAGTAATAACAAACAAATAACAATAGACATGAGCATGAATTTTGCCTTGAACATATGAAGAGTTCAAGATCATAATCGAACTCCTAGCACTAGACAGTAAGTGATCTACTAACAATTTACTTGCCAATCATAATGCTTTGCTTGATGCTCTTATAAAAGAAAATGATTTGCTCAATGCAAGAAGAATAAGGACAGGTATCTAAATAAAATAGCATTCTTACCTGTGCATTCACAGCATCCTTTCCAGTACACCAATTTCGAAAATCTGGTGTGACAGTTGAAGAAGAAGCTGCTTGTGTGTTAGTCTGAAGATTGTCAGGAAAACTTGAGGTTTGCTAGTCTTGAGAACACATATGTTCTTGTAGAACATTATCCGTGTATTTATGCGAGGTATCACTTCTGTACAGCAAACATGTCCAGGTGTCACAGATTTTCCTGCCGCTCAAGACTACCATGGAAAGAATCTAAAAAAAACTTACATGGATTCTAGATAATCTCCTGTATTTCTGCTGGCAGACTGCTGTGCATAATCATCTTCCAGATCAATTTCAGGGATTGTTCGCCCATTGCCCATATTGTGAACTCTAGCTTGTCCATCTGCAGCCTCATCTAAAATAATTTGCCCATCCTTCAAATGGTGTATATCTCCTGCATGTTGGTCTGCATCATTATTCAGAAGTATTTGCTTGCTGCTCAGATAGTAGTTATTATCCAAATCATGAGCACCCAAAGGAAAAGCCATGGGATTTGGCTCCATTTGGTCATGATCATCCGCACCATGACCTAGCAGCAACTGTTCATCGTTCACATGGTGAATATCCAGAACTTGAACAGTATTGACCTGATCTATAAGCATCTGCTCGTTCTCCATCTGTTGCTCATCCACATTTTGCTTTAGAAGCATTTTCTCATTGTTCATATGGCAATTATCTGAAGTATGTGCAACCATACTATGATTTAGAAGTATTTCCGCATTGTTCACCAGGTGATTATCATGTGCATGCTCACCAGCCTCATTGTTCACATCATACTTCGTCAAATCATGCCCATCCTCCAGTAGGTGATTATCCTCTGCATTCTCGTCTTGAACTTGATTTTCTGAAGTATCATCCTGTGCATGTTCATCGGCCTCATTGTTCAGATCATAGTTATTCAAATCAGACTCATCCTCCAACATTTGATTGGCCCCTGCATGATCATCTTGACCTTGAATTTCTGAAGTATCATCGTTTGCTTGTTGGTTCACCAGACCAACTAAATCAGGCACAGAATCACAAAGATCATCTGCTGGATGACCGCAAGAAATCTCGGAAACCTCACAGTCCACTGGAGTTTCAATGACATTGAGATCGAAAATCTTGTACCAAGCTGGCAGCTCTTGCTCATCCCTACTGAGATCACCAACAACAGTTTCAACTTCAGTTTGTGGAGTCTCTCTTTCATATCTTAATTCAGAGTAACCATCGGTCACCATCAATTGTTGCGCTTGCTCATCTCTAAGACGACCAACACCAGTTTCAACCTCACCTTGTGGAGCCTCCATGTCATACCTTACTTCAGAGCAATTATTATTCTCTGCCAATAGTTGCTCTTGTTCATCTCTATCAAGATTACCAACACCAGTTCCAAATTCACTCTGTGGAGCCTCCATCTCATACTTTACTTCAGAGCAACCATTATCCTCTGTCAATGGTTGCTCTTGTTCATCTCTATAAAGATCACTAACAGCAGTTTCAGCTCCATTTTGTGGAGTCTCCATCTCATACTTTACTTCAGAGCAACCATTATCCTCTGTCGATGTTTGCTCTTGTTCATCTCTATAAAGATCACCAACAGCAGTTTCAGCTCCATTTTGTGGAGCCTCCATTTCATACCTTGTTTCAGAGCAAACATTGTTCTCTGCCAATGGCTCTACCATACAAGCATCCATGTGTGCAATGCCAGTTTCCATTCCCTCCTCAGTATTGCTGAGCTGGGACTGTCTATGGACAGGTTCCTCAATAGATTCAGATATATGAACATGCACATCAGACGGTTGGCTTCGGGTGTCATCCATTTCATCACCATCTTCATCATTCAAGTCAGAGGCTGCAAACTCACCATCCTCGTCTTCAGAAATCTCTTCTGCAAACTCACCGTCCTCACCTTCAGACATGTCTTGAGCATGATCCAGTCCAGCAGTCTCTGACTCCACCTGCTTATCTTCAATAGCCACAGCTTCAACAGCACTGTCATTCATCTCCATAACCACCACTGAACTAGGGACCTTCAGCTGCCTTGGTATTTCATCGACATCCACATTGTGCACACCTCCATCACCACCACCAGCAGGAACAACGCCAGAGTCTGGCACCTTGGAGCGATCCAAATCACGAGTGCCTGCCCGCAAATCTGGATCTCTCCTGCTGCCACTGTAGTAGCTCCTTGTCCTGCTTCTGCTCCTGCTTCTGCTCCTACTTCTCCTCCTTCGATCTACTCTGCCATCAGCCGAAGCCCGGCGATCATTATACGAATAGGACCTTGACATTGGTGGTCTCTTCGGCTCATTGTAGTCACGTGTCCGGCGGCCGCCCCGGTCAGCATCACCGCCACCGCCATCGTTGTATTTGCGCCTCCCGTCAAAGCTGTGGCTCCTCCTGTCCCACCCCGACCTCTTGGCTTCCCTGTCGTCGTCCCACTTTGAGACACGGCCCAGGTCCCCGGCTCCACTTCCACTCCGCCGCCACCTCGGGCCGTCGTTCTCGTCTCTCTTCCTCCCGTAGCTGGAGGGAGCCGGAGCGGGAGCGGGAGCGGGAACCGGAGCAGGAACGGGAGCGGGGGGCTCGGGGCGGTAACTGGGATTGTGATTTGGGTCCTCCCTTGCCAGGAGAACGTGCTCGGGGAGGAGGCCTTTGGCGACCAAGTAGTGAGCTGCCAAGCGGCCGGCCTCGAGCAGGATGTCGCCGCGCGAACGCCTCTCGGCGGCGGCGGCCGCGAAGCCGTTGGGGAGGGGATTCGGATTCTCCTCGTATCGCCGCGGCGGCGGCAGCTCGGAGCTGCGCCTCTTCGGCTGGGGAGGGAGCGGGTCACGCGGGCGGCGCTGGTGGCGCGGTGACGGCGGGGCCGGGGATCGGCGACGGTAGCGTCCTCCCGACGGCGGCGGCGGCGGCGGCGGCGGGTCACGGCCCCGAATGCGGGACCTCGGCTGCATGGATTCTCTCCGGCCCCTGGCCCGGAGGAGCTGCGCGTTCGGTGTGTCTGGTTAAGTCCGGCGGGGCTCTGCCTCTCCCTTTTCTCGGGCGATGCGATCGAGCAGCCAAGCCCCGCGTCCGTTCAGTGGTGTGCGTTCGGAGCCCGGCGAGTCGCAGATCCGGAGTCGGCGCGTCCTTTCGTGGTCCCCGCCAGCAGCGGCGGCGGCGGCGCGCTTGGGGTCCCGGAGGCGGCGACGAGATTTGGTGCTGCGGCTGTGTGTGAGGGTTTGGTTGCGAGTGGAGAAGGGGCCGACGACACAGATAAGAGGAAGAGGACAGAGGAGGGGGAGTGTGCCTCTTGCCTCCGGTTGGTTTTTACTGCTGGATCCAGTGCCACCAGCCCACCGCCCCCATTTTTACTGCGGGTGTACGGACTCTGTAAAAAAAGGTCATTCTGGCTTAAAAAAAGTTTGCTACTTTTTACTTTGACAAAATATTAATATTTATGGTACATAATTAGTATTATTAGGTAGATTATTGAATATACTTTCGTAAAGCTTATTTAGAGATAGAAATGTTACACGTATTTTCTACAAATGCAATCAAGGTTGAGAAAGTTTGAGCAGCACAATTCACATAGCGACTCTATTTTTAAGACGGAGGGAGTAGGCTAGTGTCAGAGGAACAGACTATGAAAACAAAAAAACCATAAATATATAAAATTTAAAATTTAACATACATATCTTATACTTTTTACATGTTTTTCTTTCTATATGTTATTGTTGGTGTATCGAGACGCATGTGTACGTGAGTGTTATCGGGTCTCTGCAAAAAAAACAAAAAAAAATCTATAAGCTACTGTTCGTTGATCATGGAGCTACAAGATTTACAACAACATGAATGGATGGGCAAAGCAACCACGCCGTGGCTCGATGATCATGGAGCTTCCACATTCCGGCAGCCTAACATCTGCGGTCACGCCATGTGTTCAGCGTCTGGCGTGTTCGTTGAAAGGAAAAAGGAAAAAAGAATTGGAAAAGACCCGAGGTGGCACCGTGGCATGCATGGGCACTGCTGGGCTTCCCACTGTTCACGGCCCAAAATAGCTTCCCTTTGATGATGATGAGTTGAACGAAGGAAGAAGTCTCCATTCTCAAAGCTTCAGAGGATGGTACACGCTAAAGCTTCCAACTTGCAAGTTCCAAGCCGTCCATTTTATTCGGCTCTTTCCGCTACGCAAAAGTCAAAGCGTTTCAAGGGTGTTTTCGTCACTACCGGTGTAGATTCTTCTTCATTTTTTTTGTGTGTGTGTACTAATGTCATGAATTGGCGACCAAGAAGTAAATATGTGAAATCAAAAAACGCATCTCACATAATAGACTGGCAAATAAAATTGTCAAACTGACATCATGAGAGAGTTTTGCCAACAAGATTCTAAATGCAGCCTTGTCGCAGAAAGCACATTGGGCATGTGCCAACGGACGCATGCATGACAGGGACTGCGGAGAACCTTTGTGGGATGGAGAATAGAACAAACAGTAAACTGCAACAAGGCGCCAAAAAAGCTTTCATGGAAGGACAAGGAGAACATGCATAAACATCTATGTAGATCAGAGCTCTACTATGAAAACGAACCACACAGCATGACATACTTTCCTGGTTCTCGCCTTAACTCTTGCCCTGCAGTCCTGCACAATAGAAATGGCTGGCTATATACTATTTCTTTTTCTCGAATACGCATGAGTGTGCAATTTGATAAAAAGAGTATAAAAGACGTAGTAGACTACCAATGAAAACTTTTCAATTCAATAATGAAAGCACAAGCTCTCTGAGAAATTTATAGCTCCAAAGGAACAACACCATCATACTTATCTCAGGGCCGTCCCGCAAAATATGTGGGCCCTGTGCCACAATCTAATATAAGCCCTTAACATAACTATATTTTTTTTTGAAAGAATAACTACCAAATAATAATCGCAATAGTAATAGGGGTTTATAAGGCTGTTCATGGCTCCACATCTCGCAAAAAACAAATAATATACTCCCTCTAGTGTGCCAATAGTTTGTGTTTTGAACAACAAGGTATTAAAAACATAGTTTTGACCACCTTTTATCAGAATATACTCACTTTGTTCCAAAATAAGTGCACATCTCACATCCTGATGAGTCAACCAATTTAAAGTTTGACTAAATTTATAGAAAATAATATTGGCATTTGTATCTTTAAATATGTTTACTATGAAATATATAGCATGGTTAATCTAATAATGTTTATTTGGTATGATAAACATTAGTACATTTTTTATATATATTTGATTACATTTGAGATTGATTGACTCTTCGGATGTGAAATGTACAATTATTTTAGGATGAATGGAGTAATCAATAGTCTAAAAAAGATATGTCGTTTTAGTAAATTACTTTTTATGAATAGTCTAGCTAGGAATATAAACATTATTGTTTCCAAACAAAATACTTTAAAATTTAACTGTAACCAGAGCCTTAAAAAGTTGACTTCAACCTTGTCCGTAGTATCTGTCAACTATTTACAAATGAGTACAAAATGCCGTGGGAGCCATTCATGGTCCAGGGGCACTTCTTGTGGGCAAAATAATTGGATTATTAGGAAAGACAATCCAGAGATATATTAGTCTTTTTACTAAAAAATACATAAGATGGTTTGCAAGCGGCAAGGAAAAATTGAAGGAGATTCGAGAATAAGGAAGGAAAGTCATGTGCTCAGTGCTCACGTGGTCGTTTTCAAAAAATTACATGGAAAACTTGTACTACTGGTATATACTACTAATTTTAACTAGTATATATCCACCCTAATCTTGGGGCCCTACAGTTTTCGGGGCCCTGTGCGAGTGCACAGGTCGCACGTGCCCAGGGACGGGCCTTATCTACGCATGGTTCACCATGCTCCCTTTCATGCACGCTAGAAGCTTCACATGAGCGATTTCCTTCGTTGCCCGAGTCAATCAAATAAGGGAAAAGGGTAGAAACTGACTGCTGGAGATGGAGTATGGTTGCTTGAATTCTCTGTTTGCGTTGATCCTGAAGACCTGGATGGCTGGAACCCTTCACATTGTTACTACACACAAGAAAAGGGGTTGCATTGTTGGAACTTGCAAGAACACGGTAATTGCAGATTCATGAAGGAACTACGTACTACAAATTGTGAGTGCTGATCTGGTCAGGAAAGGAAATAACTATACACCTGGCATTATTCACCTTGTTCGCTTATGCTGATGCTTATGATGAAATATCATAAGAAAAAAAACATTGTTCCATAGTTGAAAAGTAGCTCAAGCGAACAGGGCGATTACGATGGAATATAAGAATGTTTGATGAAAGTTAATAGCAAGAACACATTTGATACAAGCCAGTAGTGTCAGTCCACACATACAGGGATTAAAACTCGGCCACGATTCAAGGGACACAAATTGAGCAAATAATGCTTCAAGGAGTTACGAATTGACTGCTGATTTTGACACTGGTTTGCTGCATGTCAGCTCCATGGCCCTCGTGGGAGCGAGGCATGGGCAGCAGCACGCACGGCATCCCACCACCAACAGCCTCTGCGACATCGGCCGCCTCCACCCTCCAGACCTCCAGCTCCAGTGCGCGTGCGCTGTATCGGCGGTCGTCGCCTCGTCGGAACTCGGAACTCGGGAGACTTCCACCCACTCCCAGAGATCCCCCCGACGGTGTCTTCGGGCTGCGGCCTTGTTCGGTTTGGGCCCGTGGCGGCCAGCCTGTTTGGAAGGACGGGCCCACGTATCTGGAGGCCTACTTTGGTGCGCGGACTGTGAGCTAATCGAGTGGGGAACCCAGCTTGACACCGTCCTGGGCTGGGCTTCATAGATACTACTGAGTGAGTACCTTGGCTGGCCCAACCACAATAAAGTTAAGCTGACAGACACTGGACGCAATACAATAGGATGTTGGACTTCCGTGCGTGCCCACTACCCACGATTAGTCCCGTGAAAAAAAAGGCAAAATGTTCTTTTTCAGATGGGACAGCAATTGCGTTTTCTATTGTGAAGATAAGTGTTCATTGAAAAAATATTGTGAAGATAAGTTAGTAATGTAGCATTTGGTAGGGCCATGTATACCTACCACTACCACATTAAAATTCAGATTAGACAGTCGATGGGATTGTTTTGTGCTATTTAATAAACCAAAACTAGGATGCCCAGCCCTACCAAATACTCCAGCTGCATTACGGAGGAGTAGTAGGTGATATACACAGCTCTACCAGTCATGTCCACCAAAGCTGACAGGCAATACTCCTAGTACAATTCTAGTAACATCGATCTGGGAATAATTCTGTGGTCTCGACAAAGAAGATAATAGCAACTTGGAGCTAGCAGAATAATAGTACTACACCACACACATGAATACAGTACTCCTGCGTGATTGCCCAAGTTGCCACCTTGCGCTGTACTAGGGCATCTCATCTCATTTCATCGAGCAGCTGGCAGCGGCTGAAACCTAATCCCTCCGTCAAAAAAAAAAAATCATTCTCGCTTCCAAAAAGTCAACAGATTTTAGCTTTGACCAAATATATTTAACAAAATATTAATATTTATAGTACATAATTAGTATCATTAGGTAGATCTTTAAATATATTTTCATAATAAACTTATTTAAAGATATAAATGTTGTACGTATTTTCTACAAACATAGTCAAAGTTGAGAAAGTTTGACCAGCACGTTTCCCATGACGACTTTTTTTTATAGGACAGAGTAGTACTCTACTAATGATCAAGTGCCCATAACTATAACTATAATAACTATAATAATAAATATCTTCAACGAGGAATGAATCCCGTCTGTCAGCCATCTGGTCACGGTAGCAGGCACGGTTCACGCGACTTCGGTCACTGTTTATGTGGGTCTCAGCAACTGTTTATATGAGTCCCACATATACTATTCACTTTTTTGTTTTTTTATTTTGTTTTTTTTTCCTCAACTTTTTTTAACGTCTCTTTAAGCCTTCTAGTAATCTTCAACGAGGAATAAATTCTAGCCCTCCTAGTCCATCAGGCACTTAGCATGGTAGCTGACGTCATCCGTGCAATGTTCATCACTTCAGCTGATGCTATTTGTGCACTATTCATTTCTGTAGCTAGCTTTTTTCTCCGCTAATTTTTTTTTTGCACACACCCAAGGCCGCACAGCGGAGCGCCCCGTGTGCTAGTATACGTGTGTTTAGTTCGCGAAAAAATTTAGATTTGGCTATTATAGTATTTTGTTTGTATTTGTTAATTAGTGTCCAATCATGAACTAATTAGATTCAAAAGATTCGTCTCATAATTTACAACTAAACTATGTAATTAGTTTTTTTTGTCTACATTTAATGTTCCATGCATGTGTTAAACATTTGATGTGACAAAAAAATCTTAAAAAATTTTGGAACTAGACACCCCCGTAACAAACAAATCCTCGGCTTCGTCGATCGCGCTTGCGATGTGATCGGGATCATCATCTGAATCTTTTGGCTGGCTTGGTCCAGATGATGATGGAGACTGGCTCGAGCTGTTGGCCCCTGCTCGCATGTCGTGAACACTTGAGCAGTGCTTGCAGGCTTGCAGCCGCAGTGCTGCTACAGCAAAGACAGCCCCACGCATCACATCCCACTTGTCAGCCTAAAACAAACCCGGCCCGACCCCGAACGGTGTTTTTCCTTGACATGAAACACGCCGGCTACCCGTAGATCATGTCATGTCATGTTATTACCGCTGCGGCCGGCGGTTTCCTCCGGTGGACACGTGCTTTCGACGGCGGCGCCCCAGCCGCCGTGGCCGTGTCCGGCCATCTCCGTCCTGTGGCGCTGCTGCCTGCCTGCTTGCTTTGGGAATGGGAGCTACTGCTAGCTTAGGAGTACGTGATGAGATGAAGGGATCACTGGATCACTGGGCTGTGTTTAGTTTGCAAAAAAAATTTTATTTTTGTTTGTTGTGGTACTTTCGTTTGTATTTGTTAATTAGTGTTCAATCATAGACTAATTAGGTTTAAAATATTCGTCTCGTGGTTTTCTACCAAACTATGTAATTAGTTCTTTTTTATCTATATTTAATATTTTAAGCATGTGTCAAACATTTAATATGATGGGAAATCTTGAAAATTTTTAAAAACTAAACATGGCCACAACAGCTGACAGCGGGCGATGAGGCTGGCCAGCTCGGCGCGCAGGGGGAGCCTCCGCAGCAGCTCTGCGATTCGTTGAATCCACACATGAAAATGAAAGTTTTGTTCTACTCGATTCGGAAGCTAGCAATCCCGTACTACAAATTCAGGCAGTAGATAAGAAGTTTGAATTTTGAGAGCTCCAATTTCTTCGCAAACCCACAATAGGTATATATATAGCTTGTATATCATATTTTATACTACTCTCTTCGTCCCAGAATACTTAACCTTATATTCTCTCCAAACCAAATTATAAATCGCTTTAGACTTTTTTTTAGATTGATTTTACTATATATCTAAACATATATTATATCTAATACATAGCAAAATAGATGTACCAAAAATATCAAAGCGATTTATAAAAGGTAATACAGGGAGTATATTTTTTCCAATACATCTCTATCTCCCGCCCTATTCGCTTAAGCTTATCAACCAAATCAGTCAGTCATTTAGCAGTATTTTTCTCTCACAACAAATCAGCGAACAATTCTTTCAGCCATGACTTATCAGTCAAACAAACAGGACCGACATTTCTAGAGGTACTAAAAGGACTTTTACTTTAAGCAGGTATATCTATTATAGATCCAAAACGTCCACTGTTACGGGAGTATCACTATGTAAAAAAAAAACAATACAGACGCACCTTTAGTTATATCACAGACGTGCTATAGCGCGTCTGCGATAAGTCGTCTGTGATAATTAAATTATAGACGCTCTTAAGCCCGTCTGTAATAATTGTGCACCACCGACGCATGTTCCTGTGGAAGCGTCTGTGACAATGAAGACGCGTCTGTAATAAAAGCGTTCCACCGACGCGTGTTTCTGTGGAAGCGTCTGTGACAATGAAGACGCGTCTGTAATAAAAGCGTTCCACCGACGCGTGTTTCTGTGGAAGCGTCTGTGACAAATGAAGACGCGTCTGTAATAAATGAGTCCACCGACGCGTGTTCCTGTGGAAGCGTCTGTGAAAAAATAAGACGCGTCTGTAATAAGAGTATACCACCGACGTGTTTCCTGTGGAAGCGTCTGTGAGAATAGAAGACGCGTCTGTAATAAGAGAATCCACCGACGCGTGTTCCTGTGCATTTGAAAACAGTATCATGATTCAGAAAAATAGTTGGATACATGCATGAGGATCATTATTGTCAATCACGATAGCCAAGCAGGTGCTGCAGAATCCCAGAGCAGTGAGCACCAAGGAAAATGTAGGGCTGACCTTTCTCCAGTGAACTGCACAAAGCAGCAAAGAACAATAAGAAGTAGAATGGCTTTCACCCCCAAGGCCCAATGGGTGGGCTTGGCCCTTCGCCCACTTTGATATCCTTGTACTGCAGTCCGGATTCTGTAGTTACCATAGGCACCTGGATATCATTAGATAACTCAAATTTAGCATTTCACTCACTATATGTTCTTTGGAACAAGGCATGTCTCTCCATACTAACGAGGTGATCATATCTCAAATTTCAGTTATGCATTGCTCTAAGTCTAGACAAGTATACTGCTAAAAAATAAGTTGAGACCTCGATTGCGCAAAATTGAAAGAAATTACTAACTGATCAAGGCAGGAGGGTACCAAATTTTCTAAAACCAGCACCTATTAATTGTTGTTATCATTATGTCCTTTCACCATTCAACTGAAAAACACCAATCATAAACCAAGAATAATATACGCACAGAGACTCAATCAACATTTTCGAGCTCGCTTTCGCAAGCGGCGTCGCAAACCTTGTACTCTATTATGCATTTGTCTGTTCCCTTGCTTTAGGGAACAGCCCTCCTAATCCTAATGGAAAAAAAAGCATGATCTTGCACTGAAAAAAAGGTAATGGGGGTGGTGAGGAGGACAAATCAAAGAAAGCATCTCTGGGATGGATGCATTATTGTTCACAGTTCACATAGGAGATAGCTAGGGTGGTGCTTTCAGATGCAATGCAAACTAACCCTTTGATGGCAGGGAAGGGATGGCTGGTAGGAAGCAGGAGCTCACACTGGTGCCTTACAGGCAGGCACTAGGCATTTTGTCCTACTCACCAATCACTAGTATAATGCTCCCTCTGATTCTATTGCTCCTTGAGGCCCCTACACTATCACAACCCTCTGCACTTCTATATTTGGAGGGCACATCTCGTAACTATCCCAAAGTTCAAATGTGGCAGATCAGAATATAGGTGGATGGATGATGCTAATATTCCATAATTCCATTTCAGCAGCTCACCGGTATCCCAGTTATATATATATATGTCTCAAGATATATATATGCACAATATATGCAGTGCTGTGACATGACATATACAAGCAGAGGCATGAATGAATGATGCACAAGTAAAATATTCATCAGACAGCTCCAATGAATATAGAAATCCATGCATCACAGTGATGAGTCCCAGGTCCCGATGGGTTTACTGGACGGTTCTATAGAACATGTTGGAGTATTATCAAAGAAGACAGTTTGAGGGCCCTGGATGCCATTTACCGGGACCATGTGTTCAAGTTCAGGCTCCTTAACTCGGCCTTCATTACCTTGCTGCCAAAAAAGATGGATGTAGTTCAAGTAAAGGATTTCAGGCCAATAAGCCTCATTCATAGTTTCGCTAAATTGGTAACTAAAATTATGGCTAATCGACTGGGGCTCCTTTCTTATCATCTTTGGTCTCTACGAACCAAAGTGCTTTTGTAAGAGGAAGGAATATCTAGGACAATTTCTTATTAGTACGCCATTGCTTACCACCAGAGAAGGCCACACTGGCATTTTGTCGAGCAGCTGGTGGACACGGCTGCTCGCGCCCCTGCTGCTGCTGCTCGAGCAGCTCGCGGCGGCCGCTCGCGCCGCCCTGGCATGCGCGGTGACCACCCCGACGGCGTCAGCAAGTCGTGCAGCACCAGCCCACGCGCGGCGAGCATGGAGACACCCACGCGCGTCGGCTTCCTCAGCTCGTCGGCCTTAGCCTGCTCGAGCACCACCCGGCGGCGTGTTCCTGATGGACGACTTGAGCAGCAGCGTGAACGAAGGCGAGGCCACGTCCGCAAACTCCGGCGAGTCCGCGTCCACCGGCCCCACTCGCGCGCGCTCGGAGAACCCCGCGCCGGCATGGATCCCCGCCCCGCCGTCCCGATTGTTGGCCGGAGCACACCTCCGCCGCCTGCTCCAACCCACCCGCCACCGGCCGAATTCCTGCCCGCCTTGGTCTCGGAGAGCTGCGCGCGCCCGGGGGGAAGGGGCGGCGCTGCGCAAGCTCTGTCACCATGGACGTCTAGGTGGTGGGGGCGACGCCATGGACGGTCTGTCGCTGGCCGTGACCACGCATAATAGATGAACCTTTGCCTGACGGGGATAGCTCGGACGCGTCTAGCAACAAGCGTCAGAAGATAGAACACTCGTCTGTCCTAGGACGATGGTACAGACGACTCATACTACGACATCTCTGTGATAGTGTCCAATTTCTACACGCGTCTGTGTTAAATCTTATTACAGACGGGCGTTAACCCTTGTCTTATTACAGACGCTCTTTCCCTGACAAGCGTCTGTAACAATTTACTACAGACACGTTTTAGTCTGTCGTCTGTAGTATGCGTGTTGGATTTGATCCTTTTTTACATAGTGTATCTCATAAATATGATTAGACATACAGGACGACTAGCGCTCGGATGTCTGGTCCGAGACCGGCGTCAGAACACTCGTGCTGCAATTTCCCGCGCTCACACCAGCAATCCACGCCAGCACTCGTACAAAAAAATAGCATACCCCCGTCTGCGCCTGGGTATCACGTGCCCATGCAGGACTCGTGTCGCCTGGACGCCGCCAGCGCCGCCAGACCGCACGCAGGGACTGCTCACGTCCCCTCCGCTTCTCATGCACAATGCAATATGTGTAACACCCATTCTACTTTTGAAACATCCAAATACAACACTTGCAATATACGTAAAGACAAATAAAACACTTGAAACATGCTTCTGAAACACTTGTAAAAATACATGAATAAAAACTTAAAAAATTATTGCAAACATACACAAGAGGAAACACTTGTAGCATATGTGTGAAACGTATGCAACATCCAGATAAACACACTTGCAATAATACGTAAAAAAATACAGATGAAACATTAAGAACATACCTTTGCAACATACATGTACAACCATTGCAATATATACAACATTTTGATCTACTTTTGCAACATTCATTTGAAATAATTTCAAAATACCGCTGAAACATCCGAAACACTTGAAACAGACGCTTATAACATGTGTTTTCAGCACATCGCAATATCTTGCTGCTTGCGAAATGGAGGCTCACCGGCATGTGGAGCTCACCAGCGTGTGGAGTTCACCGGAGACAGCCATGCCGTCGCCACCATCGACCAGATGGATTCCGCCTACTACGAGGCTGGTGAGACCCCTTCGTGGTATCGTGGGCTCGACATGCAGCTCCCTGCAGCCCCTACAGCCGGCGCTGCAGTCCCCACACCATTAGAACTCTCGTCGTGCAGTGGATCTGGTGAAAGGAGCAGCGAGACAACACTTTTTTTTATTACATTTTGGAAAACTAGGGTACTTTATTTATGCCTAACTTAATTAACATACGGTGATGATCAACTTTGTTCCACTCGATCGTAATGAAGCAGCGCCACAGTCCAGAGTGTCTTTCCTTGACACGAAACACGTCGGGCGGAGGGTGTGATGTTGGCGGCGGGGCTGACTGGGCTACCCATGGATCATATCATGTCATGTTATTACAGCTACGGTGAAAGGTCTTGATGGCTAGAGGGGGGGTGAATAGCCCTTTAAAAATTTCTACAAAGACAAGCTAAACAAGTTTATCAATACAACAAATAGCGAGATGCGAGTTTTGCTTAGCCTACGGGGTGTTTGCAAACCACCTATTCAATTCACAATTCTAGTATTGGCACTCAACCGCACAAGTTAAACCGAGAAGGTAACTACAACTACAACTAGCAAGCTACACAAAAGAGCTACTCTAGCAAAGCAAACTAGCTAGCAAAGATAACTAAGAAAGTAATGCGGAGTTGAGTTAGGAGAGTTTCACCGAGGGGCGAAGTATTGAGCCAACCAATATGATCAACAATGAATACAAAACAACCGAACACCGGGATCAATCAATCACAATATGAAAGTGATGACACGAAGATTTATCCCGAGGTTCACGTGCTTGCCGGCACGCTAGTCCCCGTTGTGTCCCTCTTTACCACGTGGTTCGGTGGCTAATCGGTCTCACACCGAGCCTCTCAAAAGGCGCCACAAGAACCTACCAAATGGCAAAAGGTTGCAATGACACGAGCAATTTACTAATGTTGCCTTTTGGCACTTCGCCGAGGTAGACACAAACCCCTCATAATCACCGGAGGTGGCCAAGAACAATCACCAACTCTTGCCAACGCCTCCAAGCTGCTCCAAGCCGTCTAGGTGGCGGCAACCACCAAGAGAAACAAGAATCCCGCAGCAAATCAACCACCAAGTGCCAACTAGATGCAATCTCACAAAGCAAATGCACTTGGATCACTCAATCTCACTTCGAATATGCAAAGAAGCAAGAGAGATGAGTGGGAGGGGAGTTGCTTAGCTCAAAGTGCTCACAAGTATGTCAAAAGTCCAAGAGTAGGAGCTTTGAGCCGGCCAACGAGTATTTATAGACGTACCCCTTCGAATATAGCCGTTAGGAATTTAAACAGCCGCAGTCGCGCTGACCGGACGCGCCGATTGTGCAACGGCTCTTTTTCGAAACACCAACCGGACGCGCTGGTCGCAACGACCGGACGCGCTGGTCACGACCGGACGCTCCGGTCCCGTAACTGACCGGATGCGTTGGTCAACCCTGAGCCGCGCACAACGAAACAGTGACCGGACGCGCTGGTGAACTGACCGGACGCCACAGTGCCCGCGTCCGGTTGGGGTCCAGTAAGCTCCCTGAACGACCGGACGCGTCCGGTCGACTGTGACCGGACGCGCTGCGCGTCCGATCGATAAACAAAAACTCGCGCAGACGCTGAACGCTGACCGGACACGTCCGGTCAAACAGTGACCGCGTCCGGTCCAGCGTCCGGTCACCTCTGTGACCTCCGTTCGCTTCCGTTTGATTTCCGTTTGATTTCCAACTTCCGGCGTAGTAGAAAATAGGCTTTTCAACTCCTCGAAAACGTCTGAATCCCGCCTCGAAAGCTCGGCGGGAGGGAGAGAGGACCCCAAACCCTCTCTACCGCTCAAACTCAACCGCCTTCGCAAACGTGCTAACATCACCAAGCGATCATCACCATGTGCATGTGTGTTAGCATTTTCACAAACATTTTTCGAGGCGTTATTAGTTCTATCCAAATGCATATGACATGAAATGCACACCTAGAGGCACTTAGGAGTTCAATAGCCGCGTCATTCCCCTCTTTATAGTACGGCTATCTATCCTATAATGTAACCACACCCACTAGGTGTCTTGGTTACTAAAACACAACCCTTAAGCATATACCTTTGCCTTGATCACGTAGGGTTGCGTCCAAATCCAAGTGTGGCCATCATGATCACCATATCCATCTTGCCACCAACCTTGGAATGTACTAATCCTCATGTGCTACATACAACTTAGACATAGGATTAGTACTTAGGCATTGTCACTAATTACCAACACCAAACATAGAACTTTCATGCGGCCCGACGACGGTTTCTCCTCCAGTCGACACGCGTGCTTTCGACGGCGGCGACCCAGCCGCCGCGGCCGTGTCCATCTCCGTCCTCGCAATGCAGGCGAGCAGCCACCCCACCGAGGGGCTGTGCCGCACTGCTAGGGCACCGCTGGGCCGGTTGTACGAAGTCTAATATTTTAAGTTTTTTATTTGATAATTAGAATACATTCACATTAAAATTATGTGGAGACATAAATATTAAGGCCCTATTTGAATCCTTGGAATTGAATTCATTTTAATAATCATAATTTAGACATGTACTAATTAAGCTAATATGGTTGTATATGGATTATATTTGTATATTATTGTTGGTTATGCAAGAGAGATACTTATATATTGCATTTCTACTATAGGTGAGTGAGTTGAAGAGCGTGTTATAATTTGCAAAGTAGAAACATAGAACGGTAATTTATAAAATCAATTTTCATTTCCCACCCTATGAATTTAAAATAAACTTATATGTGAATTTGGAAAGTGGTGGAATGTCAAATTCTACGTTAAATAGCATAATTTATTAAGTAGATTTTAATTCCTCCAAATAAAAGGATCCAAACGATCCCTAATAGTATTTTCACTAAATTTTTAGCTTGTCTTAAATTTTAAATTGTTTTTTTATGGAGGGAGCAGACATAAGCATGGAATTCTGTTTGGAGGAAAACATGCATTCCGGGTAATGAAAATAGCGTGTACTACAGCTGCGACTGTGTGCATGTTTACACGGCTGGCGCACGTACCAGCTCAGGTGTGTTAGAGAAGAGCTTTCTTCAAGTATCCAGGGAGCTTCCTCTTAATATACGAAACGTGCAGTCCAGGATCTTCTTCGACCTGGAAGGGGACAACGACACAACTGTCCTGGGAGATATTAATTTCAAGTACTGCAAACGACCTCCTCTTACGACTTGGTTAGATGTGTTAAAGTTTAACAAATACTGTAGTATTTTCGTTTTATTTGATAAAAAAACATTCAATTTTGAACTAATTAGGCTTAATAAATTCGTCTCGTAAATTACTCCTAATCTATGCCGACATGCATGCAATTAGTCTACATTTAGTACTTCATGCATTTACCACAATATTAATGTAATGAGAGTTAAATTTTAACATTCATGAACCAAACATGCCCTTAGTTTCACTTGTTGCCAAAAGATTCACGCGATTTAGATACATTTTTAGTGGTTCACGGTGAAGTACAGCTCATACCGAAAGTTTCTTTTTAGCAACCAGAGCTCAAATTTTTTTTGCAAACGTCACTAGTGGTTTGGAACTTTGGATCTCATAGGAATTATAGGAATATGCTAAAAAATCCAACAGGATCCAATTCTTCATATCCTTGTCACCTTGTGTACTCCCACGGTCCTAAACTAGAAAAAAAAATCTCATTTTATAATGAGTCAACAATCATAAGTTTCACTAATTTTATAGAAACAAACAATTTATTATAAAAATATATTCCATAATTAATCTAGTTATATTTATTAAATTTAGGTTTTTTATTTTTTTTGTTAAATTTAGTTTTTTTAACTCTTTGAGAAAGTGAGACTTTCATTTGGGTGGGGGGGGGGGCGATGGAGGGGGTAGATTATTATTGGTATATTTTTGGTTTGTTGCATTAGCATGTGTCTAGACTAGTGCAATGCAGTTTACTTTGTTTAGTCCCAGTAGAAGCTCTTATGTAGTTATATATATGGAGACTTGCATAGTGCTCAAATCAAGTCTAGTGCAATGTTAACTAGTACGTTATTAGATTCAGTGGTGTTAAGTAAGGTATATTTACACATACTAATGGAGCACAGTACAAAAACGAAATATTCTCACCTCCTCCACCTCTCCTAAAACATTGGACGTCTACTAGAACATATGCGTGAAGGTGACTACACGTAACGACACATTGTAAGGAACCAAACACAAACTTATCCAACACAACTTCTCTGTGCAGCGCAACCAAATAATAAGCAATTGCATATGCCTATGTTGTTTTGGATGTACAATATAAGACCTAATGCAGGCTAAAACTAATACAACAACCAATCATACCCTATTGGATTCAACGGATTACTATTTTGATATTATGAATTTGACTAACCAAATTAAACATCTTATAATCTAGGGATTCAAACAACCCAACTATTTATATATTATTATATTCTAGAGTGTCTATTTAAAGGGCCTATTTGGATCACTTTTGGATTATTAGAATCTGGATTATGAATATAATTATAATAATTTGGATTGTATAGATCCGTAAATTATAGATGCTAGATTATTGTCCATTCATCTACCCTATTATTAGATTTGAGATGGATTATAGGACTACAACAATATAGTGGTAGTACTTTAATCCAACCCGTAATATAGAATGTCTCTGAATCACCTAGAGATCTTTTTTATTTGATTGCTGCAATCAAATCGACCCTAAATTATTACAATCTGCTTGACATTCAAATTGGCCTTACTCTGTCCCCTGATTTGTGTTCAACCATCAAGAAAAGAATCTCGCAATCCAGCTACCTGGGTGCGTGCTCGCAAATCTTTACGATTTAGTTTTATATTTCTATTCTACTATATGGGAGGAAGCAGTACATTCTCATGTCAATCAGGATCAGGTAATGCAGCTATTGACCCTGTTCGGCAGGCTATTTTTTGGCTTATAAGCCGGCTGTGGCTGATTTGCTGTGAGAGAAAAATACTGTTCCACGGTTAATAAGCCGTGCTGAAAAACTCAGCCGAACAGGGGGATTATATTACTGCTAAAAAGTCGGCTCATGTAGCCATCGATCTACCCAAGGACCGTTTGGTGCGGATTCGGCAGCTTTAGGCTGTCCGCACTGCCGACCTCCGAACCAGCCGGTACGCCAGGCGCAGCATGCGCGCGCCCGCACCGCGTGCCTGTATCATGCACGAGAGCGTAGCGGCCGGCCGGTACACGCGCTACGCCCAAAAGCCACTGTGCACGTACGTCAAATACTGTAGCAGGAGAGAGTGTGTTGGAGAGAGAAGGGGGAGAGAGGGAATAAAATATGGAATAATAGGTATAGAGTATGGGATAGAGATAACACGGGTGCGGAAGAAATGGATATAGAGTAGAGAATCTCGATAACTGAGATAAAATATTCCTTTTTAGAGATAGAAATAAAGATAGACGAGTGCGGATAGTCTTACCTCCCACTACGGTTTCACTATAACAACACTGTGTAACATTATTCACCAAAGCTGATTTCCTCTCTTCTCTCTCCCTCCCACAGCGACATCGGGAGCCAGTGGAGCTGGAAAAAACTGGCTTCACCAACTTGCATGTGCGCTGTGAGGGGGAGAGGAGAGAAAAGCAGCTTCGACGAACAGTGTTGCTACAGTAAAGACAGACGGAGATGGCGAGCCCGCACCAAACGGGCCCAAGACAGGCACACTATACAATCAAGAACAAGATTAGAAGACACAATATTTGTAAACGAGATTCTTATCAAAGTTAACTTGAGATTGGTAATTCAAAGCTTTTTGCCACCTCAAGATCAAGGAGGTGGCACACATACATGACACAACAAAAGTTTACAATACGGTAGCAACAACATTACCTCATGATCAAACCGTAATATAAACTGCAGCAAACTTAATTAACTGGGATTGAGCACTGCTAGCCAGTAGTGGTAAGTATATGTACTTGCAGTAACAACAGTACAGGGTAAAAAGCCAGCACCAACAAGCTCGCTCACACACACACTGGTCATGGAAGTCACGGCTGATACAGTACAGCTCAGAAGCACCAGAAAGTCGGCGCCGGCGCCGGCGCCGGCCGCGCCTTCTTGAGCGGCGGCATCCCTCCTCCGTATGAGCTTGCATGCAACAGTCTTGAATTGGCATCCAGTTAGCTCATGGTTAGCTCCTCTGCCGAGGTTTGGCAGCGCCTTTAGATTTGATATCGATGTATTACTTCCCCTGTCCCGAAATATGCCCATGTCTCAATCACAACTTTGACCGAGTATATAAAAAAACTAATGTTTATGATACGATAAATATCATTAAATTTATTAGGTCATATATTTACATAGCAAATCTATCTGGACATATAAATTTTGATACTATTTTTCTATAAATATAATCAAATTTGAGATTGATTGACTCCTCGAAACATGATGTGAAGGCTTATTCTGATGAGTGGAGAAAATATATGGAACACGGTTTTTTTCCCCTTGCAGGGGCAAAATTTACTTTTATGTATATGTTATGCGTCCATTACGGTCTACAGTGCGGCTACCGCCATAAATTCTCGCGAAGTCTAATATTTTAAGTTTTTTATTTGATAGATAGAATACATTTACATTAAAATTATGTGGAGACATAAATATTAAGGCCCCATTTGGTTCCCTGGAATTGAATTTATTTTAATAATCATAATTTAGACATGTACTAATTAAGCTAATATGGTTGTATATGGATTATATTTGTATATTATTGTTGGTTATGCAAAAGAGATACTTATATGTTATATTTCTACCATAAGGGAGTGAGCTGAAGAATGTATTATAATTTGCAAAGTAGAAACACATAATGGTAATCTATAGAATCAATTTCCATCTCTCATCCTATGAATTTAGATAAGCTTATATGTGAACTTGGAAAGTGGTGGAATGTCAAATTCTATACCAAATAACATAATTTATTAAGTAGATTTTAGTCCCTCCAAATGAAAGGATCCAAACGGCCCATAATAGTATTTTCACTAAAATTTTAGCTTTGTCTTAAATTTTAAATTGTTTTTTTATGGAGGAAGCAGACATAAGCATGGAATTCTGTTTGGAGGTAAACATGCATTCCGGGTAATGAAAATAGCGTGTACTACAGCTGCGACTGTGTGCATGTTTACACGGCTGGCGCACGTACCAGTTCAGGTGTGTTAGAGAAGAGCTTTATTCAAGTATCCAGGGAGCTTCCTCTTAATATACGAAACGTGCAGTCCAGGATCTTCTTCGATCTTGAAGGGGACAACAGCACAACTGTCCTTGGAGATATTAATTTCAAGTACTGCAAACGACCTCCTCTTAATTTCACTTGTTGCCAAAAGATTCACGCGATTTAGATATTTTTAGTGGTTCATGGTGAAGTACAGATCATACCGAAAGTTTCTTTTTAGCAACCAGAGCTCAAATTTTTTGCAAACATCACTAGTGGTTTGGAACTTTGGATCTCATAGGAATTATAGGAATATGCTAAAAAAATCTAACAGGATCCATTTCTTCATATCCTTGTCACCTTGTGTACTCCCACGGTCCTAAACTAGAAAAAAAAATCTCATTTTTTAATGAGTCAACAATCATAAGTTTCACTAATTTTATAGAAACAAACAATTTTATTATGAAAATATATTCCATAATTAATCTAGTTATAGTTATTAAATTTAGGTTTTTATATATTTTTTTTGTTAAATTTAGTTTTTTTAACTCTTTAAGAAAGTGAGACTTTCATTTTTGGAGGGGGGTGTGGATGGAGGGGGTAGATTATTATGGGTATATTTTTGGTTTGTTGCATTAGCATGTGTCTAGACTCTAGACTAGTGCAATGCAGTTTACTTTGTTTAGTCCTAGTAGAAGCTCTTATGTAGTTATATATATGGAGACTTGCATAGTGCTCAAATCAAGTCTAGTGCAATGTTAACTAGTACGTTAGATTCGGTCGTGTTCGGCAAGGTATATTTACACATACTAATGGAGCACAGTACAAAAACGAAATATTCTCACCTCCTCCACCTCTCCTAAAACATATTGGACGTCTACTCGAACATATGCGTGAAGGTGACTACATGTAACGACACATTGTAAGCAACCGAACACAAACTTACCAAACACAACTTCTCTGTGCAGCGCAACCAAATAATAAGCAATACAAGACCTAATGCAGGCTAAAACTAATACAACAACCAATCGTACCCTATTGGATTCAACGGATTACTATTTTGATATTATGAATTTGACCAACCAAATTAAACATCTTATAATCTAGTCTGGGGATTCAAACAACCCAACTATTTATATATTATTAGATTCTAGAGTGTCTATTTAAAGGGCCTATTTGGATCACTTTTGGATTATTAGAATCTAGATTATGAATATAATTATAATAATTTGGATTGTATAGATCCGTAAATTATAGATGCTGGATTATTGTCCATTCATCTACCCTATTAGTAGATTTTAGATGGATTATAGGGCTACAACAATATGGTGGTAGTACTTTAATCCAACCCGTAATATAGAATGTCTCTGAATCACCTAGAGATCTTTTTATTTGATTGCTGCAATCAAATCGACCCTAAATTATTACAATCTTCTTGGCATTCAAATTGGCCTTACTCTGTCCCCTGATTTGTGTTCAACCATCAAGAAAAGAATCTCGCAATCCAGCTACCTGGGTGGGTGCTCGCAAATCTTTACGATTTGGTTTTATATTTCTATTCTACTGTGGCTGTGTTTAGATGAGGGTATTAAATTTTTGGAAGCACAATAACTCTTTTATTTTTATTTGGTAATTAGTGTCCAATCATAGGCTAATTAGGTTCGAAAGATTCGTCTCGTGATTTACAACCAAACTGTGTAATTAGTTATTTTTTACCTATATTTAATACTCTATATATGCGTCTAAAGATTCGATGTGACGGAGAATCTTGTAAAATTTTTAGAACTTGCCTATATGGGAGGAAGCAGTACATTATCATGTCAATTAGGATCAGGTAATGCAGCTATTATATTACTGCTAAAAAGTTAGCTCATGTAGCCATCGATCTACCGAAGACCGTTTGGTGCGGATTCGGCAGCTTTACCTCAACTGTGGTTTCACTATAACAACACCGTGCGACATTATTCATAGGAGCTGATTTTCTCTCTCCTCTCTTCCTCTCACAGCGACATCGGGAGCCAGTGAAGCTGAAAAAACTGGCTTCACCAGCTCCCATGTGCGCTGTAAGGGGGAGGGGTGAAAAACAACTTTGGTGAACAGTGTTGCTACAGTAAACACAGACGGAGCTGTCGAATCCGCACCAAACGGGCCCCAAGACAGGCACGCTATACAATCAAGAACAAGATTAGAAGACACAATATTTGTAAACGAGATTCTTATCAAAGTTAACTTGAGATTGGTAATTCAAAGCTTTTTGCCACCTCAAGATCAAGGAGGTGGCACACATACATGAGACAACAAAAGTTTACAATACGGTAGCAACAATATTACCTCATGATCAAACCGCAATATAAACTGCAGCAAACTTAATTAACTGGGATTGAGCACTGCTAGCCAGTAGTGGTAAGTATATGTACTCGCAGTAACAACAGTACAGGGTAAAAAGCCAGCACCAACAAGCTCGCTCACACACACACTGGTCATGGAAGTCACGGCTGATACAGTACAGCTCAGAAGCACCAGAAAGTCGGCGCCGGCGCCGGCGCCGGCCGCGCCTTCTTGGGCGGCGGCGGCTGCGGGAACTCCGGCACCGCGAACACGTCGCTGTCGCTGTCGGAGTTCCAGCTCCTCTCCCTCACGCACCCCTGCTGCTGCTTCGCCGCCGTCGGGTCGACCACTACGGAGGCCGGCACCTTGTCGAAGCCCAGCGCTCCGCCGCCGCCGGACCACGCGCTGCCGCGCTTCCCAGGCCGGCCGCCGGCCACCACATCGAAGAGGTCGGCGTCCAGGGACGGCACCTGCTCGTGCCCGTCGATGCTGTAGCCGGCCTTCTGCGTCCAAGAACGAACCACCGCGAGGTCGATCTGTTAGCTAGCGTGATCCGGCTGCGGATAGAATAGAACAGAGCGCGGCGAGGATGGCTGGGCACGTACCGATGCCGCTGAGAACGCGGGGTCGTCGAAGAGGAGGTCGTCGACGCGCCAGCCGGGGCAGATGTTGGTGAGGTAGTCCGAGATGCTGCTACCGCCGCCGCCGCCGGACTCAAGAGCCGAGGCCTTGGCGGCGCAGGAGCCCTGCGCGCAGACGGCGGGGACAGCGTCGGGCTCGCAGGCGGCGCAGTCGTCGTCGTCGGGGGAGGCGGGCACCTGGTCGACGAGCGCGGCGGAGAGCTTGGCCCCGACGAGGAGGAAGCGGGTGTGCTTGGCGGTGAGGTCGTTGGCGCTGTGGATGGGGTCGTCGCAGTCGGGGCACAGGATGGCGCGGTCCTCCACGCAGAACACGAGGCCCCTCCGCTCCTGCAAGGCGCAGCAACCATGTCAGCAGCAGCAGCAGCTCCGGTCAGAATCCGATCCTCTCCCTCTCCGGCCGAAGCATGCACCGGACACCTCACCTTGCAGACGTCGCAGAGCGGCGCCTCGGCGGCGGCGGCGTCGGAGGAGTCATCGTTGCCGGAGGCGGGCTGGAGGAGTGGGATGCGGCGGTGCTTGTGGGCGAGCTTGTTGGCGCGGTGGACGCGGCGGTCGCAGGCGGAGCAGAGCGCGGCCTCGTCGGCGCAGCAGAGCACGGCGGCCGGCGCGGCGCCGCAGACGTCGCAGCGCACCTGCATGGCTAGCCTATGGGAGACCAGCGCTCAGCCGCTCAGGAGGAGGAGAATCTGGTAGGCACTAAGCTTGCTCTCAAGCTACAGCGTCAAAGGTTGAAAAAGGGTGGCTGGAGAGAGACAGGGGAGAGGACATGGCGGGCGGGATGGGTGCAGCGAGGAGGAAGCAATAATAAAACAGAGCAGGAGGAGGAGGGGGTGGTGAGATTAAATTATCCGCCATGACAGGGAGAGGCGAGATCTTGTTTGGGGAAGAGAGGACAGGAGATGAGGCCCAAGCCAAGTTGGCCACCTGGGTTTGTGCTTCTTTTGTTTTGTTGCCTCCATTCGAACCAAACTCACTGATGGCTCTACTACTCTCAAGCTAGATTAAGGTCTATTTGAATTTGATATTTTGATCCCACGGCCTAACAGATTGTACCTAAAAACTAGCTCTAGTCTATTCAAGCAGAAGAGCTAACGATTTTTAGTCGCTATTTTTTTGGTCTATTAGTCAAACACAACTAGCTAACAAAAGCTAAACTAATAGTTCATTGCTAAAGATGTATGCACATTTTTACCATGAATACAAATATAAACAGGCTAATAGTCAACTAAGTTTTAGCTATGA
Organism: Saccharum spontaneum; assembly: GCA_022457205.1. Classification (NCBI taxonomy): domain Eukaryota; kingdom Viridiplantae; phylum Streptophyta; class Magnoliopsida; order Poales; family Poaceae; genus Saccharum; species Saccharum spontaneum. Next base: position 59,817,994 of record CM039615.1, read on the forward strand.
CAAACAATTAGTCATAGTCCATCCAAACAGGCTCTGTGTAATTAGCCATAAATAAGACCTAAGTAGAATCAACCGGGTTGATTTTGCACAACTTTACTTGATAGCTTGGCTTATACTTTATTACCTACTTATTATTATGAGTGCTGGTGGGCGTGAAAAATCAAAATGCATATGCCTGCAAGATATTTCTATTTTTTATAACTTTTTTGCAATGCAAGTGGTTGATGGTTATTGTTGTTGCTCCTTCCAACATTTTTGTAAAAGTGGCGGGAGTTTTTAAAGTCCAATTGGATCCTCAATCTAGGTGAAAACAAATAATGATAGTCTCCATTTGGCAATAATATTAGTTCCATTCACATGTGTAGGAGCCATGTGCATCTTTGTGTAGTACTCCCTCCGTCCGCAAAAGAATGCAATTATGGGATCTGTGCTCAGTCAATCTGATTCAAGTTTGACTAAGTTTATAATAAATAGTATTAATATTTATATCTCCAAATAAATTTATTATAAAAATATATTCTATAACTAATCTAATGATACTTATTTTGTACTATGAATGTTAGTACTTTTTCATATAAATCTAGTCAAAGTTTGAAGTGTTTGACTCCTAGAAAAATGAAAATTGTATTCTTTCGTGGACGGAGGGGGTATTGATCTATCTACTGAGTACAGTATAATTTTGACTAGATTCTATAGTGTTGAGCCATTTTGGCATGAGACAGAGGATCACGACTCAAAACAGAAACATGACAGTCCACTTAGAGCAACTCTAACAGAAGAGTCATCCATGTTGTGTAATCTATATTTGACTATTTTGGAAAGAAAATAGAGTCCAACAGCTATTGTATTTGGCTTTCTAAAATAGCAAGCCATCTATCCCGGAATTCTCGCATGGTAAATATAGCTTGCATATGTCGCTAGCCATCTGCCTTGCCGTACTAGAAAGGCTGTTGGAGTTTTCTGTTTTTTGTTTTTTTGCTAGGATTTCTATTTTAGAGATTGACTATAAATCATGGGTTTAGCCATCTATTTTTATCAACTCTCTTGGAGTGGCTCTTAGAGTCTTAGCATTCAGTCAAGAATATGCTAGAGGCTAAGCAACCTACGGTTGCCCAATTAGCTTTCTTGCTGTGGAACTTGCTGACTCCTCAAATTAGAGTCTGATGGAGGCCGGTCACAGCAATCCAAAGCTGGGGTAGGGTCTGTTGCTACCTTGATGGTGCCTCGCCCCAAGCAGAAGCAGCTTTCACAGGTCAAGAGGATCCCAGCTGAGCTCCTTGGCAGATGCTTCAAATGCCTCTCTTACTCGCATCGAGTAGCGACTTGTCGGCTGCCATGTCGTTGTCTACGGTGACACGGATTTGGGCACCACGCCAAGGACCGTAGGCGTTGGACTACTTCGACCTCAGCGGCGGGCGACAACCTGCCACGGCACTCTGCCTGCGACACCCCCATGGCCTCCCAGCACGCGCCGCGTGGCGGTGCTGGGGCTGCCGCAGCGGGGTGAAAGTCCTATGTTTGGTGTTGGTAATTAGTGACAATGCCTAAGTACTAATCCTATGCCTAAGTTGTATGTAGCATATGAGGATTAGTACATTCCAAGGTTGGTGGCAAGATGGACATGGTGATCATGATGGCCACACTTGGATTTGGACGCGACCCTACGTGATCAAGGCAAAGGTATATGCTTAAGGGTTGTATTTTAGTAACCAAGACACCTAGTGGGTGTGGTTACATTATAGGATAGATAGCCGTACTATAAAGAGGGGAATGATGCGGCTATTGAACTCCTAAGTGCCTCTAGGTGTGCATTTCATGATCATATGCATTTGGATAGAACTAATAACGCCTCGAAAAATGATTGTGAAAATGCTAACACACTCACACTTGACGAGATCACATGGTGGTGTTAGCACATTTGCGATGGCGTTGGAGTTTAAGCGGTAGAGAGGGTTTGGGGTCCTCTCTCCCTCCCGCCGAGCGTGCGAGCGCGGGATTCAGGCGATTTCGGGGAAATGAAATGCCTATTTTCCACTACGCCGGAAGTCGGAAATCAAACGAAAATCAAACGGAGGCGAACGGAGGTCACAGTGGTGACCGGACGCTGCACCGGACGCTGCACCGGACGCGGTCACTGTTTGACCGGACGCGTCCGGTCAGCGTTCAGCGTCTGCGCGTTTTTCAGTTGGTTGATCGGACGCGTAGCGCGTCCGGTCACAGGCGACCGGACGCGTCCGGTCGTCCAGGGAGCTTACTGGACTCCGACCGGACGCGGGCACTGTGGCGTCCGGTCAGTTCTTCAGCGCGTCCGGTCGATGGTTCGTTTTGCGCTACTCAGTGTTGACCGGCGCGTCCGGTCAGTCACGGGACCGGCGCGTCCGGTCGTGACCAGCGCGTCCGGTCGTTGCGACCGGCGCGTCCGGTCGGCGTTTCAATAACTAGCCGTTACGCGACCGGAGCGTCCGGTCAGTTGGACCAGCGCGTCCGGTCAGCGCGATTTCAGCTGGATCTCGTTCCTAACGGCTATATTCGAAGGGGTACGTCTATAAATACTCGTTGGCCGGCTCAAGGCTCTTACTCTTGGACTTTTGACATACTTGTGAGCACTTTGAGCTAAGCAACTCCCCTCCCACTCATCTCTCTTGCTTCTTTGCATATTCGAAGTGAGATTGAGTGATCCAAGTGCATTTGCATTGTGAGATAGCATCTAGTTGGCACTTGGTGGTTGATTTGCTGCGGGATTCTTGTTTCTCTTGGTGGTTGCCGCCACCTAGACGGCTTGGAGCAGCTTGGAGGCGTTGGCAAGAGTTGGTGATTGTTCTTGGCCACCTCCGGTGTTTGTGAGGGGTTTGTGCCTACCTCGGCGAAGCGCCAAAGGCAACATTAGTGAATTGCTCGTGTCATTGCAACCTTTTGCCATTTGGTAGGTTCTTGTGGTGCCTTTTGAGAGGCTCGGTGTGAGACCGATTAGCCACCGAACCACGTGGTGAAGAGGGACACAACGGGGACTAGCGTGCCGGCAAGCACGTGAACCTCGGGATAAATCTTCGTGTCATCACTTTCATATTATGATTGTTTGATCCCGGTGTTCGGTTATCTTGGTGTTCATTGTTGATCATATTGGTTGGCTCAATACTTCGCCCCTCGGTGAAACTCTCCTAACTCAACTCCGCATTACTTTCTTAGTTATCTTTGCTAGCTAGTTAGCTTTGCTAGAGTAGCTCTTTTGTGTAGCTTGCTAGTTGTAGTTGTAGTTACCTTCTTGGTTTGACTTGTGCGATTGAGTGCCTTTTTACTAGAATTGTGAATTGGATAGGTGGCTTGCAAACACCTCGTAGGCTAAGCAAAACTCGCATCTCGCTATTTGTTATATTGATAAACTTGTTTAGCTTGTCTTTGTAGAAAGTTTTAAAAGGCTATTCACCCCCCCTCTAGCCATCTAGACCTTTCAAGTGGTATCGGAGCCGTGGTCACCGTTTGTAAGGCTTAACAACCTCGGTGTAAGATGGCTCAAGTTGTGTTCAACCATGTCGGGGGCAAGCCTCCATTCTTTGATGGTGTCTCATCTTTTGATCATTGGAAAAGAAAGATGAAGCAATATCTTGGCTCTATCAATGAGAAAGTTCGGGCTGTGGGGGTGGTAGGAGACGGCGACGACGTCAGCGGCACAGGGCTAGACCAAAGGACTCCGGCTTGGGTGCGCCAGCCAACCAGGAGAGGTTGCCATCTTCTCCTACTGCTACCTTCAGTTTGGCCTCTTCTACTGTCGCTTCCTGCCCCCATGAGCCCGATCTGCTCGCTGTGGCGCCGTGCGAGGGCACTGGGCCTCCCGCTTGGGTTGACCCGATGCTCGATGAACTCGATGCCTCGCTTGAGCTCGCTGCCTCGCTTGTCGCCAGTCGATCGGTGGGTGCTTCGCCGTGTCGGAGGCGGCATTGGCAGTGGATCTCTGCCTTTCAGGCCCGGACGTATGCGGCTCGGGTGAAACATCCTCGGTGATGGTATTGGCGGAGAGATCCCCTCCAGCCATGTCGGCTGTCGCTGCGGCCGCGTCGTCGATTGAGGAGAGTTTGGAGGAGCGGCTCTGTCTTCCTTTGCAGACGCCCCTCATCCATGGGCCGCCGAGGTTGCGCAGACCTCGAACGTCGGCTCCTGTTACGTCGTTGTGGCGCAGTGAGCGCATTGCCGTCCAACCGCGCGAGGCAGACACCACTAAACAGGCTCAGCGTGTTCTCATGAACAAGCTAGGATTGGAGGCCCCGTCCCCCAATGTTGGCTCCGACACGGTGCGCAAATACAAGGCGGCCTTCCTGGAGCCGCTTTCAGACTCCACCCATGACGCGCTACAGCTTCTTCTTGGTGGGGAGTTCGACCCAGTGGCCATGGAGCCGAACATGATCGGGTTGGACGACGAGAATAACTAGTCCATCGGCACTAGCACCTTTGTCGTTATAGTTTCATGTAATTACAACCTCGTGCGAGTGTCGTAAGGGTGTGTGGTAAGATTTTCGGTAATATTCGGATTACCGTAAGTTCACCTTGTTTGTAACAAAACTCCTTTATTCTGCTTAATGAAATACGTGCTATAGCACGTTCTCAAAAAAATTAGAGTCTGACTAAATATGTACACTGATACTATCTTGAATAAAAAATGATCATGATTACGAGCAATAAAACACTAGTGAGTAGTGACAGGAACAAACATCGTCCAAATAGCTCTAAATTAACCAGAGATATATTTTTTTAAAAAAAGTACGGCCTTTGTATTTTTATTTAAAATAAATCAATTATGAGTTTTAGAGATCTAATCTTTTTTTTTGAAAATACATAAAGTCAAAATCACTTTTAAAACTAGTCGAGGACTAAAGTGTCTAGTTTAATAGTTCAATGGCTAAAGTAGTTTGATGGTCATTGGATCTTGATGGCCACAACCGGACTCGGAACCATAGCTTGATACTTGATGGTAAAAAAGACTTCTTTCTTTTTTCCAGGGGCATAAGCGAGTTTAGCTATCCTGACCATACAATGTTTTTTTTTCAATCTCAAACCTACCTGCGCAGTCTCTCAGAAATGTTTATGAGTTCGAACTTGCATACATGCATGCATTCATAAAAGTAAGTATACATGCAAGTATGCGAGTATTTGCATCTATAAGAATATGCCTAGATTACTTGCTATTATTGTGCAAAAGGTACTCGGATCCTTTCGTCCTGAAATATAAGGAATCCAAGTTTGTCTTAAGTCAAACTAATCAAATTTATAGAGAAGAATATCAACATCTATCACATCAAAGAGGTATATTATAGAAATATATCTTTATAATATATTGATATGTTCAATTAAGCTAATTTGAAGTTCTATGTATTTCCTTCTTTTCTAAAAAAAACTTGGTCAAAGTTACTATAATTTGACTTAGGACAAAAGTGATCGATGCTACACCAACGTAATAAAAAAATATTTCTGACATTCACAAAAAATGAGTAAAAACTCGTTAGAGGATAAATATCTCTCTCTATTTTTCTCTCTCTATACACTGCACACACGTAGTACAGTACAATGTGGGAACTGGGCCTTGCAAGGTCAATACTGCACGCCTCGGATCACGGCTTGCTGGCACTAAAAACCTCTGTGACTGAGTGGCATGGTCCATGTGACAAAAAAAATACGCATGGCATGTTCTGGATGTGTACGTGTACGTACGGGCCCAATTAATCGACGCGTGGACCACCGTACCACAGTGGCACTGTGTGCAGCGTGCTTAATCTGCGTGATGAGCGCGTTAGTTGTTCATCGATCATTGTTTCATTATTTCTAGTCCCATCGATGGACCTCAACTGTTGCTAATCCGTCCGTCCGGGCCGGCTTATTATTGTTGCTCCCATCGGTCAACCAAGAGCACGTACCTACAAGTCAGCTAAGTACTCCTACAAGGCAACAATTAACTAACAAAGCACAGCGATGTGGTTGTCGTGGCGACGACTTCTTCTTGCTCCTCTTCTTAAACATATGTGCGTGTCGACCATGGATCGATCGCCCAGCTACTATCCATCCATTTGTATGTAGCTGATGCATGCATTATTGAAGTGAATTGAACTTTAAGTCAGAGATGCTTGCATGATCAGCCTTTTGAGGTCACTGGTACCTCAATTAGACCTGATTAAATATCGGACCAGGAAAAAAAATTCGGGCCAAAAATTTTAGTTAAGTCAGTTTCTTATAGATAGGTCAGGTCGGATGCCTGTGTTAACGACATTCATCCTTAATCCATCATCAGTTCATCGCCGCCCTGTCAGAAAAGATCAGATTTGGTCATCTCTGAATGAAATCTGACAACAGGGAGTAGGAAACGATGGTAATGGTAAAGAAAAATGCTGATCACAACCACGAGCTAGGCCTGGCTACCAGAACGGCGTTCTGGAAAGGGCCACGCTGGGACAGGTCCACACCCCAATTACTCCCACTCCCACTGCCAGGATGGTTCAAGATCAATGTAGTGGATGGCTCCTTTGTACGTAGTGCAATCTGGTGGAGGTGATGTTGGGGTTATTGCTAGAGACTGCAATGGAATTAGTGGTTTTTACAGCCTGGTGGAGGTGATGTTGGGGACTTGGGGTTATCGCTAGAGCAATTTCGGCCATGCTTGCAGAGCACCAGGAAGGATACCTCAGAGCATGATGCATAGTTTCGCTGTCCAAGAAGCAAAAGAGTACTACGCTCAGAGAAGCAAAAGAGGATCAGGTTCAGTACGTGCGTAGTTGGTTGGAAAGGCACATCGTGTGGCTTGGGCGATGAAGTGACTAGTGAAACCTCGCCCTTGTTTAGATACCTAAGGCCTCGTTTAGTTACCAGAGTCGGGGGTGGCCGATTCGGCACAGTGCCACCCCCGACACTGTAGCACTTTTTGTTTTTAGTGGTAATAATTGTCCAAATTTTGATTAATTAGACTCAAAATGTTCGTCTCGCAAAGTACAACAAAACTGTGCAATTAGTTTTTGATTTCATCTACATTTAGTACTCCATATATATGCCGACATTTTGATGTGATGGAGAATCTTCTTTTTGCATAGTAGAATTTGGGGTGAATTTTGGAATCTAAACAAGGCCTAAATTTACCCCCAAATTCTACTATGCAAAAAGAAGATTCCCCATCACATCAAAATGTCGGCACATATATAGAGTACTAAATGTAGATGAAATTAAAAACTAATTACACAGTTTTGTTGTACTTTGCGAGACGAATATTTTAAACCTAATTAATCAATATTTGGACAATTATTACCAAATAAAAACAAAATTGCTACAGTATGACGAGACATCTACTATGTAAATTTTGGATCCTAAATTTGGGATCTAAACAAGGCCCTCGGTAGTCAGGTGTCAGGGTCGATCAGATCTACTCCGTATTCAGCTCGGATGTCGCGCGTACTCCGTACGTCCCGATCGCTTTGGTTGTCGATCAGCTAGCGAGCTATACTCCGTATGTGTGTATACGTATCCATCAGCTCCATCCAGGAGTACGGTAGGTCGGAAAAAAAAATAGTGATTCAGATGGAGCACCTTTCATTTTGCCCTCTAGATTCACATGTTTTTTTTCTTCTTAAAGTTGGAGTTTATGGAGCTGAGGCTGATGGGGTGTTTGACTTGAAAAGGTTTGGGAATTGGGAGGTGTACGCTTCGCTGCAGCAGCCATCGGTGACGATTCCGATGGAGAGAGTTGTTTCCATCTCCACGGTTCGCGTGCAGTCGTTCTCAGAGGTACTCCACTCTGAATTTCAGCGAAGCCGCCTTTGGCATGGATAAATGGCGTCCCGCCCGTCCGTCCGTCCTTGCGCGCATGGGTTTTCCTGGGTGCCATTAACTCCCCGACGTTGATTGAGATCATATACATAGTACTAGTATATACGAGTATACTTATATATACCTCTATATAGTAGTACTGCTATACAGGGTTTGTTTGATACAGCCCAGCTTCACCAGTGGAAAACAGCTTCATAAGTATCTTTCACCAATGACTTCATAACTGTTTTGAAAAAACTGCTTCATAGCTATTTTGGAAAAACTGTTTGGCGAAGCAGCTTCACCAACGACTTCATGCATGGCTAAGATAGGGAAATGAGGAAGAGAGCTATGAGAAGCTATTTTCTTCAGCTTCACCTCTCTCTTTTCCTTCGTGAGAGAAAAAAAACTTCACCCCATGAACTGTTTTAAACAAGGGTGTTTGGCAAAATGAAAAAAAAAAACAGATCACAACAACTCATGAATCTATCGATGAAGCTGTGCCAAACAAACCCATACCAGCCTAACAGCGTGGCTAGCAGCACATACGTAAAGCTAGCTTGCTAGTATACTCTAATTCGTTCGCATTACGAGGTTAGGTACAGATAAGATGAGATATAGAGCAGCCAGGCATCGATGATGGTGCTATAGATGGTACGTACGGTATGTATCTATCTATCCGAACGCAAGTCGTCGCTCACACGGTCGGTCGACCGGGTCCCGCGCCTCCGCGCGCGCGCGCTCGCCTCAAAAGGCGTTGGCATCGGCAGGTGATCGAGGAACGCCCTCCCCCTCCAGCAGTCCAGCACGCCCGCGCACACAGCCCGCGGCGAACCCACGTGCCTCCGTGCGTGTCGGCAAATCGATCGATCGACGCGCGGTCGTTCGCTGCCTTTCGCAGGGGCGTGGGACTGGGACTCTGGGAGTGAGGTCGGCCGGGCGGGCGGCGCGCGCGGCGTCTGCGTGCTGGGCAAGGGCCGCCGGCGGTCCATGCACGCCGCCGTCGCTTTCCCTCTTCGTCGCGGGAGATCGAATGATCGATGGACTAGCTTTATTGGATGGATGTTGATCGTGGGGTCGGGTCGGGGCATATGCATCATGGCCGGCCGGAACTCGACCGGGAGTGTCGTTGGCCCACCGCCCACGTACTCCTCCATCCCTCGCCGGATCGCTCGCTGCACATTCCTAGCCTAGCAGCTAGAGACGTCATATCCATTCAGGATATGGGCACCGGCCGGCAACGCCTGTACTACCGACAACTACGCGTCCATCCATCACGGCCATACTGTAAGAGCCAGAAGGGAATCAGAGGGATTGAGAAGCAGGGAATTCAGGAAGATAGCAAGCAGGAATTTGGGGGCGGCAGAGTTCGGAGGACGGAGGCGGCTCTCGGCCGAATCTCATAGAGTTTGGGATAATTGTTTACATCCTCATGCCCTACTCCTCAATACATCCAGGATATATGTAATACATCAGTGGAGCCACTCTGGGCCAGAGAAGAGCGAATTGGGCTTGCGAAGTCTTCGGCCTGGTGGTGCGGACGACTTGGCCCAGGAGGGAGCGCCACCAGCTTGGTCAGGCTCCAGGTCAGCTTGTCCAGTAGGCAGGTCGCTGACATTCCCCGGCTCTTCAGAACCGGCGTGTCCCCATGCCGGTGCACGGGGGAACTGCTGGCGCAAGGAGACCAGCGGCTCCCAAGTAGCCAGCTCAGGCGGCATATGAGACCATTCGACAAGGCCCTGTTCCACTGGATGCTGCCCACCCGTCCAGCGCCGCTGAAGAACTTTGACAGGAACTTGATAAGCCTGCAAATCTGAAACAACAAGGGGTGAAACCTGGTGATTGCCAGCATAACTCTTCAGCTGCGAAACGTGAAAGACTGGATGGATGGTGGCCTGTGGTGGAAGCTCCAGCTTGTATGCAACTTGGCCAATCTTCTGCAATATCTTGAATGGGCCAAAAAACTTGAAGGACAGCTTGTTGTTTGCACGCCGCGCCAACGAAGTTTGCACGTAAGGCTGTAACTTGAGGAATACCTGGTCGCCCACAGCAAACGACCGTTCAGACCTCTTCTTGTCGGCCTGTCGCTTCATCCTGGACTGAGCACGCGCCAAATGTTGCTTCACGAGGCTGTGCATCAAGTCACGGTCTTCCAGCCAAGTATGCAGCTCAGGAACAGGGGCAGCCTCGGTGAGATCAAAGCCCAGGTGTCGAGGCGGAAACCCATACAAAACCTCAAAAGGGGAGCGCCCAAGAGCGGAATGAGTGGATGTGTTGAACCAATACTCAGCCACAGAGATCCACTGACTCCAAGAAGCTGGACAGGCGTGGACAAAGCAGCGTAAAAAGGTTTCAATGCACTGATTAACCCGCTCCGTCTGGCCGTCGGTCTGTGGGTGGTAGGAAGAACTGAACCTCAACTCGGAGCCTGCAGACTTGAACAAGAGTTGCCACAGCTTGCTTGTAAAGATTCGGTCCCGGTCCGATATGATCACCTTGGGAAGGCCATGGAGGCGGTAAATCTGGTCCATAAAGAGCTTAGCGACTGTAGCAGCTGTAAATGGATGCTTGAGGGGAATAAAATGTGAGAACTTGGAGAATTTGTCCACCACTACCCATAAGGCATTATAGGAACCAGATGTAGGAAGGCCTTCTATAAAGTCCATTGTGATAACCTCAAATGCAGAGGCCGGAATGGGAAGCGGCTGGAGCAAGCCGGGGTAGCGCACTCTTGCACACTGTTGAACATAAGCCCACACATCAGACTTCAGTCCAGGCCAGAAGAACAGCTGCTTAATGCGTGCATAAGTGACAGGCGCTCCAGAATGTCCACCAATCGGGCTAGCATGAAGAGCCTGAAGAACTTGAGCTTGCACTGCCTTGTTAGAACCCAGCCATATCCTGCCTTTGTAGCGAATGACACCCTGAGTCAGAGAATATGGTGGCCGGGCACCAGGTGTAACAGCGAGCTGGGCGACTAAGGAGAGTGCAAATGGGTCAGACTCATAGCCGGCAACCACATCAGATAACCATGAATGGTGAACAGCAGACACCGCATTCAGGACATCAGAATGCTCGCGCCGAGACAGAGCGTCAGCGGCGACATTGTCAGCACCTTTTCGATACACCACCTTGTATTGCAGTCCGAGCAGACGAGTGAAAACCTTCTGCTGCCAGGCTGTATGGAGCCGCTGTTCGTTGAGGTGCACCAGACTGTGATGGTCGGTGTGGATAACAAACTCGCCCTGGAGAAGATAGTGCCGCCAGTGATCCACGGCCATGAGAATAGCGAGGTATTCTTTCTCATATACTGATAAACCTTGGTTGCGAGGGCTCAGAGCCTTGCTGAGAAAGGCAATAGGATGGCCATTCTGCTGTAGGACTGCACCTACGCCAGTCCCAGAAGCATCGGTCTCAATATGAAAGGGCTTGGAAAAGTCCGGAAGAGCAAGCACTGGAGCCGAGCACAGGGCCTGTTTCAGGAAGTCGAAGGCATGCTGATGGTCATCGGTCCAGACAAAATACTGATCCTTCTTGAGCAAATCAGTTAGGGGTTTGGCAATGACTCCAAAATGTTGAACGAACTTCCTGTAATACCCTGCTAAACCCAAGAAACCGCGGAGAGCCTTGACATTACCAGGGGTCGGCCAATCAAGCACGGCCTGGATTTTCACAGGATCCGTAGACAGACCATCCGGGCCAATAACATGTCCCAGGTAGTGAATGGACTGGCGTGCAAAAGTGCATTTAGAAAGCTTGAGCTGCCATTGATCTTGACGCAGCCACTGGAACACTTGGCGCAGATGTTCAAGGTGCGCATCCCAAGTAGGGCTGTATACCAAGATATCGTCAAAGAAGACGAGCACAAATTTGCGCAAACCCGGAGCCAAGGTGACGTTCATTGCTCCCTGAAATGTCCCCGGCGCTCCGGTGAGACCAAATGCCATTACAGTAAATTCATATTGGCCGAGGTGAGTCTGAAACGCCGTCTTGTGTTCTTCGCCCGGCTGCAACAGAATCTGGTGGAAACCCGCACGAAGATCCAAAGTGGAAAACCACTTGGCATTGGCGAGCTCATCCATGAGCTGGTCAAACACCGGTACTGGGAACTTGGACTTCCGAGTCAGGGCATTCAAATGGCGGAAATCAACGCAAAACCGGTAGGTTCCATCCTTTTTCCGAACCAGCAAGACGGGCGATGAAAAGGGACTGGAACTGGGACGGATCAGACCGTGGGACAGCATGTCTTGGACTTGGCGCTCTATCTCATCCTTCAACTTAGGTGGATATCGGTACGGCCGGATGAACACAGGCTGAGCACCCGGAATGAGAGGAATTGCATGGTTGCACGCCCGGGAGGGAGGAAGTGCGGATGGAGGTCGAAAGACATCCTCAAATTCCTGCAGTAGACCCTGTAGGACCGGTGGAAGATTTCCTGGGACCTCCACAGCTGGAACAGCGGCAACTTGGAGCAAGAGTTGATCTGGACTGTCATCAGTCAAACCTTGTAAGATGTGTGTGCTGCCCTTGTACGGAATTGCCAGCCATTTATGCAGCCAATGCACTTGCATGGGGCTGAAGGATTCAAGCCAGTCCATGCCGACCACAGCATCGAACACTGCGAGAGGCAACACCTTGAAATCCGACTGGAAGTTGCAAGCACCGACTGACCATGGCACCTGACGAAGTAACTGACTGCACTGAAGAATTCCACCCCCAGCAATCTGAACTGCAGCTGATATTGGAACTGCAGAGATGTCAGTTAGCTGAGGCAATAGGGCTGCATTGATGAATGAAGTTGAACTGCCCGAATCCACCAAAATTTGCACAGGAACACCAGCAACATGACCCAACAAGCGAACTGTGCGAGAAGCAGGAACACCCGAAACAGCAGCTTTGGATATGGCAAGGCAAATCTGCTCGGTAACCTCAGATGTGTCAGAATCCTCAACGGCAACTTCTTCCTCATCAGGGCAAGCATCCCAGAATGCTTCAACAGCATGAAGAACCTCCGGGGCGCACTGATGATCTTTGCTCCATTTGGCATTACACTTGTAGCAGAGGCCCATAGCACGACGGTATGACTTGATAGCTGCCATCTTCGAATCGGGGAAAGGAGTTGCAGCAGGCAGTGGCTTGTCGGCACGAGGCAGAGCTGGAACAGCTGGTGCCGGAAGTAGAGGCCGAGTTGCTGACGAAGATTTTGTGGCAGACCAATCACCAGAACGAGCCACGCGCGACAGTGGCAACGGGTTCGCTTCTTCCTGCAACATAGCAATAGTGCAAGCAGTATCCAAATCCGGAGGTCGCAAAACAAGCACGATGGCTTTGATTTCAGGACGAAGCCCATCGATAAATCTCATAGTGAAATACATGGGATCAGTGTTGGAAGAATAAGCCGATAGCTGATCGACCAATTCCGTAAACTGGGTGATGTAATCAGCCACCGAAGAGGTTTGTTTAACGTGGAACAACTGGCGAATAAGAAGTTCCTTCTGATCGCGGTCGAAACGATCGTGAAGTAAGCGACAGAAGTGTGTCCAATCGGTGAAATCCAACGTAGGCTCAATGGATTGAAACCAACGTGCTGGTCCTTTGTCTAAGTGCTGTTTAGCGACACGGATCCAAATCGTGCTAGGAACACTATACATGTCAAAATAATCTTCACACAGCGAACACCAGTGGCGTGGATTGTCACCATCAAATCGAGGAAAAGGAAGCTTAGGAAGTCGACCTGTGTGCGGTGGTGCAGTGGGTTGAGCGGCAACGAACTGGTTGGGGTGAGTAGAAGGAACGGAACGCGGTGGAGGGTTGGGTGGCAGGGGAGGCTTGGTGGCCGAAAACAGAGAAGAAGGAGGGGGGAAAACAACAGGAGGAGTGTGAGGCGTACCCTTGGCCGGGATGTGAGTCCAGGTCGTGACGACCCCGGAAACAGCATCCCGTGTAGTCGGATCGAAGCCGTGCCCATCGGGCGGTTTGGCGTTGAGGCCAGTGACGAACTGCGCCGGGGCTGTTGGAGGAGACGCAAGGATGCCCGGCTTGTGTGACATAGCTTCGAACACCTGGCGGTCGCGTGGTGCGGTGAGCTTCTGGACCTCCAACTTGATGTCGTCTAACAAGCCCTCCATGCCCGGGCGCCAAGTGGCGAGATCCGCCGTGACCTTCTCGAGGGCGGCGACGCGGACGTCGTGGCTGGCTGCGGCATCCACGGCACGGGCGGCTTCCAGATCGACGTAGTTGGCCTCGAGCGAAGCCAAGCGCTGCTCGACGGTCGCCGCGATCGGATCGACGCGGATCGACTCGAGCCCGGCGACGCGCTGCTCCAAGGTCGAAGTCGCGGCCACCAGCTCACCGAAGCGGGAGTCGACGGACGCGGCGTGATCCGCGAACTCGCGGTCGCGGTCGGAGACGCGGGAGGTGAGCTCGTCGAAACGCCGGTTCATGGTGTCGAGGATGAGCTGCAGAGACGGATCCATGGCACCTCTAGCACGCTGCAGGCGGGTGTAGTGGGAGTGGCCCAGATCGGCGAGTCTCTGATACCAGATGTAAGACCCAGAAGGGAATCAGAGGGATTGAGAAGCAGGGAATTCAGGAAGATAGCAAGCAGGAATTTGGGGGCGGCAGAGTTCGGAGGACGGAGGCGGCTCTCGGCCGAATCTCATAGAGTTTGGGATAATTGTTTACATCCTCATGCCCTACTCCTCAATACATCCAGGATATATGTAATACATCAGTGGAGCCACTCTGGGCCAGAGAAGAGCGAATTGGGCTTGCGAAGTCTTCGGCCTGGTGGTGCGGATGACTTGGCCCAGGAGGGAGCGCCACCAGCTTGGTCAGGCTCCAGGTCAGCTTGTCCAGTAGGCAGGTCGCTGACACATACATGCACGCACGCATTGCATGCGTAATGCCATGCCATGCCATGCTCCGTCGTCTCTAGACTTGACGAGAACCTGCGAGACGTATGCGTATGATACGTCGTCGTCCCGCCAGCCGGCTTCATCTATCATACCGTAGGTTTTATTTCCAGCAAGTATTTTTTTATATACTTACACCAAACTAGCTAAACCGCTGCAAAAGTCAAATTAAAGAACCCAAGAAGCCAAACTTGCTAAACGGCAGCTGCGTACGTTAAATTAATGGATCGGACCTTTTTTTTCTTCTAAAGTTAGCTAAATTTTAGACAATATTATAAACCACCTGTTTATTAGAGCCGCAAAAGTTAAAATAGTCTAAAATTTAGTGAATAAATTTATAGACCATCAGATCTAAATGAAATTTTACATGTAGAGAGAGACGCACACACCACACACTCCTACTACTACCCCAAAAAGCACGCAACTGGCGGCCAACGAAAAACAACGTCGGCTTCAGGTGACGACTTTTCCTTGCTTTCAACCAGGAACTACTCGGTGACAACCTGCCATGTACTCCAAATTATAAGTCACTTTGATTTTTTTTACATCTATTTTGCTATACATCTAGATAAATGATACTCCATCTGTTCTAAATTATAAGTCATTTTAACTTTTTTGATACATCTAGATATAATAATATGTCTAGATACATAGCAAAATAGATGGACAAAAAAGTCAAAGCGACTTATAATTTAAAATGAAGGGAGTATGTCTAGATACGTAGCAAAATAAATGAACCAAGAAAGTCAAAAAAAGGCAGACCCAGTGCCGGAGGCTCCCACATGAGTGGGGTCTGGGGAAGGGATAAACCGAGGCAAGCTTTTTCTCCGTAAAATCTGCAGAGATACTGCTTCGAACCCACGACCTGGTGATTCAGTGAGACAGCTCTCACCACTGCACCAGGCCTGCCCTTCAACCAAGAAAGTCAAAGCGACTTATAATTGAGAACGAAGCAAGTATACGACAAGTCCAGAACTGAACCGGACCAAGATTTTACAGCAAGTCTTTTCTTTTGGGTATAAACAATAGCTCTGTTCATCAGCAACTGCTGCTACAGTAATACGTAAGAGAGAGCTACAGCCGCAGCTGCTACATCAACTGCAAAAAATGGCTACCGAAGAGGCCCAATGCAAGAGTCAATCGATACACGAAGGACCATTTTTTGGGGTTTAGGTAGTCAGTTTGTTGCGTAGACATGGACAGCTGCGTGTATAATACCTACAGTTAGTTTGTTGCATCGACATCGACCGCTGCGTGCATAATATCTAGACGCTTGCGGCCAAATAGGGCATGGGTTCAGAAACAAGCAGAGAGCAATAGGGATGTGTGTGCCTTTTTTTTTTTGAATCGATGTGTGTGCTGTTTCATTTAGCTTCAGGCAGGCTGCGATGCTTTTCCGTTTCCGTGCGCGGGCTCTCCATGAGACCTCTCTGCTCTGCAGCTCATAGTTCCAGACTCATGGAGTGGTTCGGGATGGTTTTCAGCTAAGCAAACAGGGCGCTAGTCTGATAGCGTCTTTCCAGCTTTCGGCTTCGGGAGTGCTGCTGCTTGTACTGTTCTACATTTCACCCCTTGATCTTCGGAAGATACACGTCGCCGTCGACGACTGGAAGAAACTTTCAGAACAAAAATTGCAGCCATGGAGAAAGAAACTACACTAATAATGGATTATGGATGGCTGGAGTGGCCAAAACCAGGCCTTGGATGCTGCTTTCATGTCATGTCAGTGCAACTGCAAGATGACCACCACATACAATACAATACAGCTACCAGTAACTGCTAACAACAGAAACAGCAATCGAATCAAACGTCTGGGCTGAACTGATAACGGCCAGATGGTAGAGCCCAAACTGATGGCTCCAACACAAGACGAGTCTAACACAGTTCAGAGTCCCACAGTAAAAGTGGCTTCAACAGGGCAGGAGAAGCCGCATGTTAAGGTACGCCTGATCACAGGTAAAGAATCATTTCGGATGCATTTCTTCCACGAGCCATCTATTTTACAAGTTTGAGCAACATCTCCCTACTACCAGGTGTTACAACATTCCCCCCCTGAGCCCGTCTTGTCTCCTCTAAAACCTAGGAACAGAATCAGAACCTATCCTCTTCTAGCGGGTTTCCACGGACGACGAATATGGGTAAACGAAAGAACGTATTTGCTTGCTGTGCTGCCTTCACATCACGATGCGGAGGACGGCGAGGCCGACGGCTGAGATCGAAACAATGGTACCTATGCAGTACTTGATGACATCATACTTTGCTGCCTCCAACTGAGCCTTCAGTGAGTGAATTTCCTGCATATGGTAGCAAAACATTTTAGTTGGTCTCTGATGTAAAAGATGAGGCGAAAGCACAGGCATGCAGCAGCCTTAGTTTACTGCCACTCACCTTGTCAAGCTTTGTGGTAAGCTCAGTAGTTTCCTCATTCTGCTTGGCAAGTTCATCACGTATGCGCCTGGCAAGTTCACACAAGGCAGTTTTAGCCCAAAAAGGCATAAAACTAAAGGAAATATCTATTGTCATTCAGAACTCTGATGTAAAAGGCAGTTTTAACTCATCAGAAGAGGCTATAAAAATTCCTTCAAAAGGCTCAAGGGAGACTGGATAAGAGCATGAACATTCTGACTGTTAGTAGTGGCATTCATCTGGAGTTGTTCTATGAAAGTGAGCTTTTTCCGTTACATTAAGACTGCATGCAAGACACCAGTAGAAAATATTGCAGACAAGTCAACCTGTCATTGTGTGTTCATGATCTGAACATTCTGTATACTGCTGACCAACTGATGGTTGCATCTAAGAAAGAAGTATGAGCATCTCAACCAAAGGCATAAGGCCAAACCACTATATTGAATTTGAAAACATCAGAATTATAGGTTGGTCCACAAATCTTAAAACCAGAACATGAATCATATGCAAAGGTGAGCAATGATAACCAAAGTAAGCAGGCCAAGCCAAATATCTGGGAACCAGAATCGTAGCCAAAGTCACTATAACTTTTTTTTTATAATGAAGAAGTTAATCATTATTTGTTCTGTTTGTTCCATACACAAATTTGTAGAAAGTATTGATTCTTAGTATGTTTTAGTGATCAAGTGCAGTTGGTAGCCAGATAATAGGAAAATAACTGAACAGCGCAGAGAGCATATCTAAACAGAGACAAATGATCTTACCCTCTTTCAAGGTTCAGATCCAACCGCTGCCCTGCAGTGACCTTGTCAATCTCATACCTGTTTCAAATAATGTACAATTAGACTGAGTATGTTCATTCAGATTCCTGGTATAAACAGCTCTTTAACTTAATACAGACTTCAGTTCACTCCTCATCTTATCAATATCTCCACGAAGTTTCTCAGTCTCCCGCTGTAACAAAGAGAAATGGTTTTCCTACAGAAAGGAAAGGACCTTTTTTAAGCAACTGACCCAAGTAATAATCATTACAAATAAGAATAAGTACATGATAAAGTACTCAAGACAACAGTTTTGAATACTGAAAATGTAAAGAGAAAAGCAGCAAGACGAGGACATGTGAACTGCAATCCATGCAAACGCAGTGCAGAGAAAAAGCAAGAACTATTTTTAGGTTAGTGGTTTCAATTATCAAACTGAAATCTGCAGTTCCGTATTATTAGGTTCAGCTAAAACATTGCGGAGCACACAACAACAACAATGCTTTTTAGTCCCAACTCCCAAACTGGGATCACAGAAAGAAAAATCCAGCGTCATGCATACAGACCAGAGTATCAGATATGTAGCATCTGGCTCTTAAATCATGGATAGAATTTCTGAAATTCCACTCTCTGAAAGAGAGTTATGAATAGGTTCTCTCGAAAAATGCATCAGAATGATCCTCCAAACTAGATAATGGATAGTACAGTGCAAACATGACAGGTAGATGAAACAATGACTTCCATATGATTGCAGATGAGCAGAACAGATCCCACTAAATCTAGGAGATCAAGAACCCCAAAAAACAAGTCTCAGTCTATCTCAACAATAATGCATGATAAGATGAACAAAACATTAGATAAGATAACAAGTCCAGCCAATGAGCACAATCAGCAAGACATCTTGAAGTTCAGGGCACACAATAACATATTACAATATCAGCTACTCAATTGGACGGGGAGTAGGGATTAACTTAACCCAACACTAATGTTTCTCAAGACTATTTTCCAAACATTATTAAAAAACAGTACACCGAGATTTGCAATGCCTGTGGCTAAAAAACGAAGATTCTATTGTGTTCCGATAGCTAAGCATTTGTAATACACTTATACTTGACTTGACACTGGAGCTATTTGAAAGTACCAATAAATATTTCATTAGGTAAGAATAGAATGTATGAGAACAGAATTCTCTTCAGCAGAGCAAAGAATTCTATGGAGTGCATTACATGGTAGGAAACTCTAAAAATGCAGGCAGTAGCTTCTGGAAGCGCCTATGAAACCAACAGGCCGCAAGCTTGAAACTAATTGTTGAAAATAAGAAAAAGTGGTGCGACGCATAGCAATCTTAACTAATTCAAACGCACATGTCCTATGTTGTAGTACTAATAATAGTTTTTGAAAGGTAAGATTGTTTTATTCCTCTCGAGCTTTACTGCTGGCATACCCAGGGTATCAGAGTTTCAGAGATAAGACATTTCTCCAAAGGTTCGGAGAGGTACCATATGTCCATCCCTTACCGTGGGTACCACACCAACATTTGTAAGCTGATTTGAGAAAGGGTGCTGTAACCGATACAGGGCAAGCAGTACATCTGATAAGCCTGAACTAATGTAACTTGGTGATTTGAGAATAACTTCTACAAGGCAAGCTCAGTCCACTGATGTTAACTCAAAATAAAAGGACAAGTGTTAAGACATGTGAGCAAAAATGTACCAGTCTCATTATAAATTAAGATGATCAAAATGGCCAAGACATAATAACCACTGAAACCTGAAAAGGCACAGATAAATGGTTGATTCAAATGGGTGATCTCAACCCATAATGCCCATTCGCACACATCTATTCCACAAACTAATAGTCCCATGATGTTAATGAGGAGCAGCTCTAAATCCGCTTGTACGAACCTTCATTCAATCATCCCAGTACTGCTCAAATGAACAACCTAAAACAAACTAGAGAGGAAGCAATGCTAAGTTCCTTCACCGCAAAAGGCCTAAAAAACAGAGTAAGAGCTATGCAACCAATTTCAATTTTAAGCTAGCAACGATTTATGTCGAACATGTACAAGGTCCCAAATTTAGTTCAATGAAAATCCAGCGACAGCTACTTCTCATGGTCTAACATTTTAGCTTCGAACCATACCTGCGAGCTCTGCACTTGCGACTTGAATTTGGAGATATTGGACTCCTGCAGCATCTCACTCTGCAAAAAGCCAAGCAAGACTACCAAGTGAGGAAGACAATAAACCAACAGTAAGAAGAAATCCGCTGCGCAATGTCAAAAGCGTTTACCTTCTGCATCTCGGCCTTGGAGACGAAGGACTCGGAGATGCTCTCGAGGCTGTCGTTGAGGACCTCCGTGATGGCGGAGGTGATCGCCTCCGCCTGCTTGGTGGGCACGCCCTGCGACTCCAGCTTCCTGACCTGCGGGCGACACGACCATCCCGGCGAGCGGGCGCACTCGCGTCAGCAACTGGCCGGAAACAAAGATAAGAGGAGACCCGGAGGCTTACGAGGGGCGAGGGTGTCGACGAGGAAGGCGCGGCGGCCGTTGGTCTTGACGAGCTGCGAGATGGTGCGGGGGCAGGGCGCGGCCGCCGCCCCACCGCTGCGGCCCACTGCTGGTGCCCGTGCAGGAGCAGCGCGCGCCTGCAGGCGACGGCGGCGGCGGCCATCTCCTCCTCCTCCCCCCACGCGACGCGCGGCGGGCGGACCGGGGAGGCGGCGGCGGAGGCGGAGGGGTCGGGGGGCGCGAGCCGGTTGGCGAGCGGTCCGGGGACGGGCTATAAGGTTTGGTGGGTGGGTGGTGGGCGATTCGGGCGGCTCGGCTTCGTTCCCGGGAGAGGCGGTGGCGGCCGGATCGGAGGAGGTGGCGGTGGCGCTAATTTGGGAAAGGCGAGGTGGGGACGGCGCGAGAGGGCGACGCTGCCTATATGCGGAGGCGTGTAGGCGAGGGCCCAAGCCTTGGGGAGGAAGAAGACGCGAAGCAAGGGTAAAAGAGGAAGAAAAGGGACACGGTTTTCTTTTCTCTTCCGATAATTTTGGATTTGGATTTGGACTTGGAAAAATAAATTTGGAATGGATTCCCCTAATCCCCTTTGCCGCGTTTCAAAGTTCATTGACAATTAATGGCCTTGGAGCCAGTATGCAGTGGGTACACGGGATCACGTGTAATTTCTTCAGTTCTGAGGCCAATGAATCATGGTCACGGTTAGGTAGAGAATTCCATACCAAGCGCTTGCGACATGGATAATAAACTACCTTTTTATTTTTTTATAAAATATATTTGTAATTTATAAACAGATGCAAAGAAGCAGAAGAAAAGGGAGTAGATGCAAAAGAAACATTCAAATATCTCTGGGGTTTGGTCTGGGCCTTGGCGAAAACACACGGTAACACCAAATATCTCTGGGGTTTGGTCTGGGCCTTGGCGAAAACACACGGTAACACCAACGAACCAACCCACCCCAAGTCCCAACCGCCCGCCGCCGACCCGACGCGACCATTCCAATCTGGCAGTTGCATGCAATCACCCACCAGACGCGAACCGTGGCCGTGGGTTGGGTTGGGTTGGGTTCACGCCGGCCGATGGGATTCGCTGGGCATCAGAGTTCCAGGCGACCAGACCAGCCGGGCGCGGGCCACGCGGTTCACGTTTCCGATCCCATTCCCAGCAAACGAGGCGCGCCTGCTGACCGCCGTCGTCTTGCCTCCGGCCTCCCGCCTCCGGGCGGGGCGGAACGCGGAAACGCGGCGCAGCGGACGCGGCCCATGGTCCAACACACGATACTGGGCCTCCCCTCTCCCTATCTGCTGTGGGCTGTGTGGGCCTGTGGCCGTGCGTTCGTCGAGCGAGGACGTGGGAGGAGGATACACGTGTCCATCCGATTCACGACGCGGTATATCGAAAATGAACAATTCCCGATCAAAAATAAATGGACAATTCAAATTGACTCGTGTCCATGTACTGATCTTGAAAATTGGATCTGCACATGATTTTTTTTTCATGAAAGTCGGACTTGCTGGCGTCCGAACATCCGATCTGAGGCATTAGCGTCGGACGGTGCCCGTGCAGCAAGCGAGCAAGCGGCCCAGCAACGTTAGACTTGCGAGCGAGAGCTCCAGCAGTAGGCCCTGTCGCTCGGACTTCGTCCGCGCCGCCAGACCACGCGTGGGAGACCGCTCGCACAACCTCCCGATTCTCATGCACATCCCATGTGCAATACCCCGATCTAGTTTTAAAACATACATATACAACACTCAACATACAGAAGAAGACAGATGAAACACTTAAAACATTTCTCTGAAACACTTGTAAAAACACCTAGAAACACTTGAAAACTATTGCAAACATTACGTAACATCCAGATAAAACACTTGAAACATATGTGTAAAACATATGCAACATATGTCTGAAAAATAAATAAAACACTGGGAACATACGCTTACAACATAAGTGTACAACAATTGCAACATCCCGATCTACTTTTGCAACATCCGTATGAAACACTTCAAACACAACGTTGCCGATTGCCATGGCCTACGTGGTGGGGAACTATCGTGGAGCATGCCTCCCCTTCCTGCTAACAGCGTGAGATGGATGGGGCATAGGCGTAGTTGCAGGCGCAAGCCTCAGCAAGCACAACCACAGGCCTCCCCTTTCGTGACGGGCGAGGTGGATGGTGGCGCTTTTCTGATCTTGTGCTACCGCGAGCTGTCGCCGCTCTGATGGAAAAGGCTGTGGAGGGTCTGGCGCGAGTTGTCGCTGCTCTAGTGGAGAAGGCGGCCGGTGAGCTGGAGAAGGCCGCGGCGGGCTGGAGGCGCGATGAAGAGGGAGGAAGGCGGGCGACCGCTCTCGGGCACTATGGAGGTGCTGGCTATCGAGCCCCCGGCTGCCGTGGAGAAGACCGTGGTGGGTCTGGCGCGAGCTATCGCTGCTCCGGTAGAGAAGGTGGCCTGCGAGCTGAAGAAGGCCGCGGCGGGCCGAAGGAGAGATGGAGAGGGAGGAAGGCGGGCAACCGCTCTCGGACATGGTGGAGATGCTAGCCGTCGAGCCCCCGGCTACCGTGGAGAACGCCAAGGCGGGCCAAAGGAGCAATGGAGAGGGAGGAAGGCAGGCAGCCGCTCTCAGGCACGGTGGAGATGCTAGCCGTTCGGAGCGCAACGGCGGACCTAGGATTTGGCTATGACTAGGGCTAAACTTTAGTGGCCAAAAATCAAGACCCAAATTTTACTTGGTCCTCTTCATCTTGTACACTATAATTTTAGAAAGGAATCAAAACTCTACGAAGTGAAAAGGACTGAAAAGTGAAATTGGAAAAGGAAAGCGAAATGCAAACCAGGGCTGCAGTTGCTCGGTCCGCTGGGGGCTGCGGCGGGCGGGCAGCCGGCGACTGGCCGAGCCGCTGAGGGTGCAGCGCCGCAACTGGCAGCCACGCAAGCCGGACCTACGAGCTGCCGAGGGCGGAACAGAGAGGGCGAGCCACGGAGCCGGCGAGGGCGAAGCACAGAGCGGAAGCCGGACCGCCGGAGGGGAGACAGGGAGACGCGAGCGAGGCAACGGATGAGGACGAGGACGAGATGCGAGCGAGAACGAGCGAGGCAATGGACGAGGACGAGACGCGAGCGAGAGCGAGCAAGGCGACTATTGGACGGTTGGGTTGATATTGCAGCCCGCGAACGGGAATGTCCGGATGATTGGACGTCCTCACCGTAGCATTTTCGCTTGAAAATTGGATATGTACGTGATTGTTTCTTGCACAATAACCTCCACTCAACGAAGAACAATATATGAGTGCTCCGAGGATGCATGCATGGTTCCCAGTCGAATTCTCTGCTCGGAATACTCCCCGGACACGGCCGGGACACCCTCACAGTATATCGGAAGGCATGGCAGCTGTTACCACGACTCCACGAGCTACCGATCTCGTGTCGCGCGCGTGCGGATGTTAATTGAGGCTCGAACTGGAGCAGCATTTCAAGGAAACGTGGGCAGTGATGTTCTCTGAACTCGGTCTGGATGATGCTATGTTCGCCGAAGAGTGAGTCGAGTGACCAAGATGACAACAACTTCCTCAACAACAAGAAGGATGAGAAGGCAGAAGGCAGTTGCAGAGGTTTCCATGTAATCTACCCAGCTGGGATGATTACAGACTATCTATCTTTATATTTATTTTATATCTCTATTGTATATAGTTTAGTTGCCCTTCACCTATGTAATGGGTCTATTATATATCCGTGTATGGTGTGTCTCTGTCGTCTTTCTTAATAGCAGCAACTATGACTCGATGAGCAGCAGAGGCCAGACTTGCTTTTGTTGATGGAAATGATGTTTTCAAGATCTCGAGTTCGCCGAGCGTGAAAGTTTGATAAATTCTAGTATCACATCAAATCAATAATGTTATTTGTGCACAATCCTCTATTTACAACAATTCGCTGTTCAATTCTTCAATGGAAGATCTACTAAGCTTACATGAATTGGCCTTTGTGAAGCAATATGTGGGGATGTTAGTTACTTTTAGTATCAACTACTTTCCCCGTAGCAGAAAGAATACAATTCTGGCTAAGAGTGTTTAGCCAAACCATCTTTATTTATAGCTAGAGTATTATAAAAGCTGGTGCGTTTCTGATACCTAAGTCTTCACTTTACCAGAAATATATGTATAATCTCTAGTTAAATTGACCTATGGAGCATGAAACATAGGCGTCGGTTAAACTTTGCTGAATATGAAATCCGAACAGCAATAGCTTGTATTAATGTTATGTGGTCTGCTCTGGTTGGGATTACAGTCTCTTTTTTCCTTGTTCAGTGTCCAAAATTCTCTACTACAAATCCCTTCGCCCCATCTGCCCGGACGCACCCATTGACCCACTCCTGTCCGCTCGAAGGCCTTATCCACCGCGCTATCAAATCTTTGCGTTTGGCTCTACTGTGCCGTCCGCCCACTGCTCACCTTCTCTAGCGTAGGGTCGCTCGCCGTAGGCAGCGCATGCGCTCGCCGGGGCAGCGCTGCTGCCTCCATCGCAGGGACGCCTTGCCGTGGTCCCCGCAGGTAGCGCATGCGCTCACCGGCCTCCATCGTAGGGGCCCCTTGTCACGGGGGACCGCACCCGCCCACCCTATCGCCAGAGTCGCACAGCCGCTTGTCGGGACTGTGCAGCTGCATGCCTACTGGTATCCCTCCTCGCCACTCCACGGCATCGAGCTCCGCATCGATGAGTCTCCATTTCATCCAAGCAACAAGTAGATGTTGCGCTTGAAAGCGTATGTTATAAGGGTATGTTTCAAGTGTTTCAGATATTTTATAGGTATGTTGCAAGTGTTTCATACGGATGTTGTAAAAATAGATTAGGATGTTGCATATATTGCAATGGTTGTATACGTCAACCCCTCAAGCAGTCAAGCTGTTTTCAATGAGTCTAGTGAAATCCTTAAATGGGTTGGACCAGGACCTGAACATCCGTGTTACTTTATCACCACATATCAGCCTTTTGTCTTTTCATTTCAGTATTATTAGTAAGACAATTCTATATGCAGCTGGACCTGGACGTTACTGTCGGAAAAAACATAGTTTTTTCTTTTTTTCTTCACCATTAGAGCCACTGTTTCAGCTGTGTTAGTCTTCAATTCCCTTTCCTATTCATCCCATGTGATTCACTATCGTGATTCATATTTGTATGGCACAGCTTCTGAAATGCAGAACTTTTTGTGTCATGAAATTTCCATATCAGTAGGCAATTTCAAATGAATTTATCAAGCTATTTCTTCATCTGAAATAACTGGCAAACTGCAAGTTGCATAATTGGCTCTACGTAGCCATCAGTATTTAACGCTATATAATACTATCGAATTCTAAAATTACCTTAGTTTTGCACATTGGTTTGCATTTATTTTGCTTGACAGTTGAAGAAAGAAATTGAAAGCATCTAGGCCCCTAGAGTGAGTTTCGATAATTGATGACAACGTAACATTACTATGATTAACGTGTGTTTTGCAGAAACTTTGGTAAGTTAGGTCATGGTAATGGTGATTGTTTGGGCACTATGGTTTTCATACCCCTATTGATGGAAATCGTTTCGGTTTTCAAAGGATTAACGACAAGGTTAAGGACAAACTAGTTCTAAATGTTGTTTGGTGTTGGAGATGCATTTAGAGTAGTTTAGGACTTCGTTTTTTCCTTTGGCCGCACTATAAAGAGGGGCATGAACGGGTAGCTTGACCTAGGTGAGTCTATTTGTTTAGGTGTGGTACACACTTGTCAAACCTAGCACTAGGTAGCTCAGGTGAAGCCTAAAGATCATTTGGAAGAATCTTGGCTCAAGTTGCGTCGCGATCCTAAGTAATTTAAGCCATTTCTCTGTGACCGAACGCGGTCTTTGTCTTGACCGGACGCGTCCGGTCAGTGCAGTGGACAGAAGCAGAAGCAACATCACCGACCGGACGCTATGGCTTGCCTGACCGAACACGCAGGTGGCGCGGCCTACAGTCAGGAGAGCTAGCGTCAGTAACCGGATGCTAAGCCTGTCTGACCGGACGCCACTGTGGTCGAGTCCGGTCAAAAGTACAGAAAGGTTCCAGAGAGGGTTTCGAGCGACCGGACGCGTCCGGTCACCTCTGATCGGAGTCGTCTGCGCGTCCGGTCACTCAGCGCCCTTGATTTTCAAATCGACCGTTGCCACCGATCGGACGCGTCCGGTCACATCGACCGACGCGTCCGGTCAGTACGAAAAATGCTCAGTTGGCACTTAATGGTTGGGATTGACTGTAGTGAGTATAAATACATTCCCTACCCCTCCATTTGAGGTCTCTTGCTCATTTGTTCAGCTAAGAAACATCTTTCATGTGAGTGCAAGAGCTCTAGTGATGATTGAGATTTGATAATTCAAGATTAAGGACCCTCATTAGTGACTAGGGAGTAGCAAGTGTGCATCCACCTTCTCATTAGACTTGTTGTGGTCAAGTGAGAGTTCTTGCTTGTTACTCTTGGTGATCGCCATCACCTAGATGGCTCGGTGGTGATTGAGAGCTTGGTGATCATCTAGCGGAGCTTGTGGATGACACAACTCATCTTGTGAGCGGTTGTGGGCGATTCACCGCGACGGAGTGTTAAAGAATCAGCCCGTAGAGAGCACTTGATCCTCGCACGGATCAAGGGGGAGCTACACCCTTGCGCGGGTGCTCCAACGAGGACTAGTGGGGAGTGACGACTCTCCGATACCTCGGGAAAACATCGTCGTGTTCCTAACCCTTTACATTCAAGCAATTTACTTTCTTGCATTACTTTTGTTGCTTGGTTTACATTCCTAGAATTGCCATGCTAAACTAGAATTAGAACTTAGGGTGCAAAACTTTTATCGGTAAAATCACTAGGAACACTTGTAGGCACTAGGGGTGAATTATGGCTTAACTTAGTGTGCAAAACTTTTATCGGTAGAATCACTAGGAACACTTGTAGGCACTAGGGGTGAATTATGGCTTAGTAGGATTTAATTCTTACAATAAATTTTAGAAAAAAACTCAATTCACCCCTTTTTGGGCATCTTGATCCTTTCAGAAATAATGTCGAGTAGGTATCTTTTGACACTAAATTAGATGATCAATTTACCAACGTTTGCAATTCATTTGTCAAGTGAACTGGAACCACAGATAAGTGATTTTTTTCTTCAAAAGTGGATAAATGATTGCTTCTTGAATAGTCTTCATCACTCAACAAACAACATCAATTTGTCCAACTAAAGCATCCCTTCCTCCTGATGTGTGTCATTTCACCCTGTTCGCCTGAGCTATTTTTCAGCCATGGAACAGTGTTTTCCTCTCATAACATTTCAGCATAAACATCAGCATAAGCGAACAGGGTAACAGAAATGGCTCACTAATATCTATCTTTGACCGCAGGCTATTGCAAAAAATTGGAAGCTGTTGTTCCGTTAAAATGTTGATCAGCGCGCTACTTCCTCCAGATGTTACACTGCATTGATAGGCAAGGGAACACAACCCTCCAAAGGATATGGTGGGGTACCACAGTCCCTGACATTCTTTGCCTCTCACGGAGCTGTGGTGCCTGGACTGGTGCATGCTTGCTGCTTGCCACTCGTCTTGCTAGCTGATTGCTCTGTGAGAAGATCTCCCTGAATTTGGAGCGACTGGTGATTCTAAGGATGTTTTGCTTTCCAGGCTGCTGAGCATATAAATAGTTTACGATTCGTCAGCCAAAGCAGCAACACTCACTACAAACAAGTAAATAGTAGTGTAGCACTGCCACTCGGCGATCGCGGCCCACGGAACTATACTTACACCTGTGTAATAGACGAGCTTGCTGAGTGCCTGAATCTGCAGCAAAATGAGCACCACTGGTCCACTGCAATCACCCGGGCCTTGTTCAGTTCCCCAATTCTCTCCCCTAATTCCACTATGCAAAAAGAAGATTCCCCATCACATCGAAATGTCGACAAATACATGGAATACTAAATGTTAATAAAATCAAAAACTAATTGCACAGTTTTATTGTACTTTGCGAGACGAACATTTTAAGCCTAGTTAGTCAAAATTTGGATAATTTTTACCAAATACAAACGAAATGCTACAGGAATTCTGATACAGTGTTTTTCTCCCCAATTCACCAATCTAAACAAGGCCCCGGTCACAGGCTGGGCATGGGATCAGAATTCAGAACAATGCAGACACATCAATCGAAGCAGAAAAAATTGTCAAGGACTATTGTCAAGGAATCTCATTCTTCACATCTCGCTTCGTTGGCAACCAATGCAAATCTCGCTTAACACACAAAAAGAACCACCAGCAGAAGACCATAGTGTGCCCGGCTTCGTTGGCAACCATTTCACATCTCACTTGTATCAGACAAAAAGAACCACCAAAAGTACAAAAAAAACAATTGATAACATAAATGAGAATGCATGGCAAATAACATTGAACACGCAAAAAGATTTAAGAAAACAGAAACATGACGTATTATTCCCAAAGACCAGCTCATCTATGCAACCAAACCAGCTAAGCACAGCAAAATTGCAACCCCACTGTCTATATTCTTCACAAGCAAAAACTAAACTCATGTCCCATATTAGCAAATTCATTACAGGATGGTAGCAGAAATGGGAACACAACATGTCCAAACTCAGCATGAATCGGGCGTCCAGAGGCACCATTCACATTTATTCTCAGGATAGACAAGCAGCGGGATGGACAGCGACCAAGGCCATTGGGATGCTATGGAAAGCAGAAAAATCTCTACTGGGTCTTGAACATGTGGCGGATCAGGTCGACGACACGGTTGCTGTAGCCCCACTCGTTGTCGTACCACGAGACAAGCTTGATGAAGTTATCGTTCAGGGCAATACCAGCCTTGGCATCGAAGATGCTTGACCTAAGTGGAAGCAGCAAAATGACAAATGAGTACGGAGATTACACAAACAACAGATGAATCAGAGAACACCATCAGAATTCGACATAACAGTGTGCCGTATTAATCAGTTATGTTGGCTCCTAAATGAAACAAAGCAAAGGCATACCTGCTGTCACCAACAAAGTCAGTGGAAACCAAATCCTCCTCCACATAGCCCATGATACCCTTGAGTGGGCCCTCAGAAGCAGCCCTGTAAAGCAATAGCAATTAAGTAAATGTTGCCATCAATCCTTACCAAAATAGATGGATAAACTACTATAAGATCAAGATAGATGCAGGAAACATAAAAAGTGAACATCAAATGTGAAAGTAGAGATAAATCCAACAAGGGATGTCATTACATTCATAGGCATTGGTTTAAAATGAACAATACTCACATTGACTGAATATTAAAAAATAAATGGATTAATCACTTACTTAATAGCCTTCTTGATATCCTCATAGGAGGCACCCTTCTCGATTCTGACAGTGAGGTCAACAACTGACACATCCACGGTGGGAACCCGGAAGGACATACCAGTGAGCTTGCCATTCAAATCAGGAAGAACCTTACCAACAGCCTGCAATTCATCAATATTCAAAGTCAATATACAGCATTCCATCTATAATCATCAGAATAGAATGGATATCGACTTTACACTAAAAAGAAAAATGAGGTGAACAACGACCCAAACTAAAGAGGAAGTATAGGTTCAGTTAGAACTAGGATGGCAATCAACCAGGCCTTTTAATGCTTAATGCTCATTTAGCTATGTGTATGCTCATATGGCTATGTAAATTAGCTATATAACAACTCATGTAGCAACAGGAAGCTACATAAAATGCACATACATTGGCATTAAAAATTAATTCATGAAGCTACATGAAACCAAAACACAGCGGAACAATAATTTAGTACAATCAGCAGGCCAAGTCAGTCTGAATAAACGACCAACACTTACAAAAAGAACAAATATTAGCTCACTCCATCCAACATTGTGAATTACTGAATTTATTATATACCTTGGCAGCACCAGTGCTGCTGGGGATGATGTTAAAGCTAGCAGCCCTGCCACCTCTCCAGTCCTTGGCTGAGGGTCCATCAACAGTCTTCTGGGTGGCTGACAGACAATCACCATGTTGTCATTATACAGCCAACTACACAAGCCTTCTCAATAATCTTAGTAGGCAAGATTGCTCGATAGCCAAAGAAAACTTACCAGTGATGGCATGAACAGTTGTCATCAGACCCTCGATGATACCAAAGTTGTCATGGATGACCTAATTAGTGACATTAGACACTATTAGTAAATCAAACTACATCAGAAGAGCAGACAACTAAAAAGAACACCCAAATAAGAGAGGGGGGTGACGTGACGGGGGACACACCTTGGCAAGGGGAGCAAGGCAGTTTGTTGTGCAGCTAGCATTGGAAACAATGTTAATATCTGAGGTGTACCTGTCCTCGTTGACACCAACAACGAACATGGGTGCATCTTTGCTTGGGGCAGAGATAACAACCTTCTTGGCACCACCCTATATAATAATTCAAAAACAAAAGGAAAATACAGCTATCAGAAACATCCAAATTACAGGGGGATTTACAAGGCTCAAGGCGATCTGACAGGTAAGGCAGCATAGTACAGAGAGTACATGGGTGTATTAGATCCTAGTCACAACACTTAATCATCCTGTCTGATAATTTCTAGATCTCTATAAAGTAACTCTTCTTATAACAACAAAACTAACATTAGACAACTACTATGCATTACCAAAACCTCAGGTTGTCAGAAGCATACGACCAATTGAATTGAATTATACTAAAGAAGGTAGTGTACTAGTAATCCCAGCTCTGCCTGGTTGCAGGTTGTGTGTTTGCAAGCTGTACTAATAAGAAAGTTTTCTGGTGAAAATGAGGACACGATTTGCTAAACCCAAATACTAGGTAGCCATCACTCAATTTGTCCACCGCATGTAAATGATCACACAAATGCATATAGTCAGGAATTGGGAATAAAATGATATGCAAACAACCTGCAAACATTCTGAAACAGCCATAGTAGGATCATGAAACAGCAATTATACCTTCAAGTGAGCCGCGGCCTTATCCTTGTCAGTGAAGACACCAGTGGACTCCACGACATAGTCAGCACCAGCCTCACCCCACGGGATCTCCTCAGGGTTCCTGTACAATCGCAGCAGTTCAAACATTAGCTCACAGCTTGAACACGAACTCAACCCATCCATGAAAGAAGCTGGAGAGGGGAGTACCTGATGCCAAAGACGGTGACCGGCTTCTGACCGAAGAGGAGGGTCTTGGAGTCCTTGAGGGTGATGTCACTGTGCTTCCAGTGGCCGTGCACGGTGTCATACTTGAACATGTAGGTCTACGCAAGATGGGGAGCACATAAACCATGAGCACAGCACACAGATTTCAAATTTCAGAAACTGGAGTAAGCACCAAATCACCTCAAGCTGATAATAGAGCAACAGAACCAATAGAACCCCCAGATCTACGTAGAGACCCAGTAAAGAATTGAAGTCAAACGACTCCGAACGCCACGATTAACTGAATCGAGCATGCTGCCTGACGGATCGGTGCTAAACCCACCCTAAAACCTTGTAAACCACCAGATCTACTCATGGCACGGAACAAAACGAAACAGATCGAGGCGCATACCATGTAGTCCGTGGTGATGAAGGGGTCGTTGACGGCGACCAGCTCGACATCCTCGCTCTGGAGCGCGACCCTGGCCACGAGCCTGCCGATCCTTCCGAAACCTGAGCGAAATCACACACGCAGACGCAGGGAGAACCAGTCAGAAGACTCCAAACCCGACAAACCGAGCAGGAAGAACTAGATTCGGGTAGAAACTCACCGTTGATTCCGATCTTGATCTTGCCTGCATCCAGAAATCCATCCAGCAAAAATAAAAAAAAAAAAAGGGTCAGCAAAACCCCTTTGGTCAGATCTCAGCACGGAGCAAGAGGGAGCAGCAGCAGCTAGATGGAGAAACCGAAAAACCCAACGCGGGATCCGGGAGCGAGGAAGTACCCATGGCGAGTTGAGGAGCGAGGACGAGATGCTCGAGACCAAGGAAGCGGATATGGGGTGAGGCGGACGGACGGTGGAGAGGGTTTTAGCGTCTTGTGTCCTTTTAAAGTCGACGATACACGAGAGAGAGGAGAAAAGGCAGATTTATCTATTGCTATAATAATTATATAAATAAGGGGTGTTTAGTTTGAGGAGTTAAAGTTTAACGTAGTATTTTCGTCTTATTTGACAAAAAGTTTTTAATTTTAAACTAATTAGGTTTAATAGATTCGTCTCGTAAATTACTCTTAATCTGTGCCAATATACATATAATTAGTCTACATTTAGTACTCCATGTATTTAAGAAAACATTGATGTGATGAAAGTTAAACTTTAACGAGTTGAAACTAAACAGGCCCTAAATAAAGGAGAGAAAGCGAAATGCAACTAGGGAAAGTGATTTGAAGAAAAATAAATAAACTACGGGAGCAAATACTTCGGAATGAGGTGCGCGGGTGACCTGTCCGTCCGCCTTTCTCCAGAAGGCGCAGCAGGCCAGGTGAGGTGTCGTCGATGACGTGTAGGCCCAGACAATGCTATGGCCCACGTGTCATTGAAAGCGACGGCGGCTCCAGTGGGTGCTTTTGGCTGCTTTGCTGTTGTCCGCGCGTGGTTTGTGACGCAACAAGAAGAAAGGCATATTCCCACATTCTTTCTTGGGGAACAATAATGCCGGTAAAGAATTCTAACTGAGTTTATTTATATTCAAAAAGAAAAGGAAAAGAAATCCAACTTGAGGAAAAGAAATGTCAGTATTTTGACATTCTTTGAAAAGCATAGGACAAAAATTACCGTCGTCGTGTTGTGGTAGTAAGAATGTTCGGCAAAAGACTTCACCTAGGCTGGAACCGGTCCAAATTTAACTTACCATCGGATCGAATTAACTAGTCTATATCAGGTGTTAATCATTGTGTACATACATTGGCTCTGTTTGGATCCAAGAGCTAGAGTTAGTTTGAATCAAACTATTCCAAAAGTATTCAAATAGGAGGGCTAGAGCTAGTTTTTTGCAATTAGCCCACCCAAAAAAATTATCCCCCTCAAAGGGTGATTATTTGGGCTAGTTTTGATGGGGCCCACACAAAAGTGTATTTTTTCTTATCCTTGAGCCGCACCTGATCCATCCCCATCGCACCCCAGCCGCACCCGCGCGAGAAAGTGCGCCGCCGCGGGCCCTAGCGGGCGAATCCAGACACGCTGCAGACCTCAGGCTCGCCGCTGGCCACCTCTCCGCCTTCCATCTCCCTCGAGCGCCGGCCTCTCCCTCGCGGTGTCAGTCGTCCATCTCCCTCGCGCCGGCCGTCCTTCTCAGGAGTGCGCCGCCCCGATCTTCGTTCGCGCCGCCGTGGTTCCTCCCTCTTCCACCGCCGCGGCACTAGTCCTGCGCTCCACAGCGGTCCTCGTTCGCCGCTCGGGCGCCCTCGTCCGGTGCGCTGCTGCCATGGCGCCGCGCCGTCGCCCTGCAGGTCCGCAGCGCCGCTGCTATGCAGGTTTGCCGCGCCGGCACCATGGCCTGAGCAGCCGCTGCCGCCCGCGCCATGGAGCTGGCACCAGTGCTGCGAGGCCCTTCGCTGACCCGTTCCATTCATGACCTTTTCCTGGTGTTCTGTGTAGGACAACTTTGCGTCGGTCGGCGTATCGCCATGGACGGAGACGACTTCGACGCCGGTCTCGACCTCAACTCGCAAGCGCCGGAGACGGAGGGGTTCTCGGGGCTTTGCCTATATGGTGACTACCTCTAGGGTGACACAAGAGCCTGCCATACTAAATCCGGCTGGGAAGATGGTTTAAATGAGTCAAATGATTAGATAACTGTATTTATTGTTAAACTAGCTCTTGCATCCAAACACATCTTCGGCTAGAGCTAGTTCAGGGCTAGTTTAGAGTTAGAAACTAACTCTAGCTCTAGCCGAGCTAGAGGGATCCAAACAGGGCCATTGAATTACGTAGCTATGCCAAAAAAAATAACTTTAAAACTACTATCAAGACCAAATTAATTAGCATATATTGTCCCATAAATTGAGTAGATGGGCCATCAGGGTGGCCGCTTCAGTATGCTTGTGCTATCATACATGTGACATAGCCCTATTCGTTTGAATTTATCAGTACAGCTATTGAACAGTATTTTTCTTTCACAACAAATCAGCTTATCATCCGCGAAAATCATTAGCCAGTTTTTAGCATGGCTTTATTAGGCTTTGGCTTTTTCAACGATGCACCGAGGAAATAGAGTCGATGAAGTGGACGAAGGAGTCGAAGTTAGATGTAGCTCTAACCAAACAATGCTGAAATGTGTCAATGTGTACCTTCGTAATTGAGGGAATGAGAATGAGAACCAAATTAAGATTCTAGGAAAGTAGGATATTTCAAGTGGTGAGGAACATAAGAGGGTAGCATACTAGCGGGTTTGTGCGCCCACGATGAAACGGTGGCTTCTGCAAGCCGCGCAAAGGTAGCAGGAGTTTGAGAAAGAGGCTCGTGATAGCCATTTTGTACAAGTCAAACCAAGACAACTAGACATCCACACAACCAAACAAATTCAACTTTTGCATTTCATGGACCAGGCCAGCTGATCTACAGCCAACCAATCACGGGCCTATTCACTGGATAATTTTTAGCTGGCTGATGCTGATTTGTTGTGAGAGAAAAAACTGTTGAATGGTTGGCTAATTATAGCTGATAAAGCGAACAGGCTGCACGTCCTTTGGAGACGGTGAGGCGGTGGAGCCGCGCTTTTACTCGTCCGTTATAGGATCATCTTTTTAGGTAACAACAAGCTTGCATTGCAGGCTTACTCAGCAGGGTCGTATTGTTGCTATAGCTATTAGCTAAGGCTTTGTTTAGATGGCGAAAATTTTTACAAAATGTTATTGTAGCATTTTTCATTGTTATTTGGTAATTAGTGTCTAATCATGAACTAATTAAGCTTAAAAGATTCGTCTCGTGAATTACGGTTAAACTGTGTAATTAGTTTTATTTTTTATCTATATTTAATGCTTTATGTATGTGTTAAAGATTTGACGTGACAGGAAATCTTAAAAACTTTTATAAAATTTTCTAGAACTAAACAAGGGCCTTGTTTAGATTGGTGAATTGGGGAGAAAAACACTGTATCAGAATTCCTGTAGCATTTCGTTTGTATTTGGTAAAAATTATCCAAATTTTGACTAACTAGGCTTAAAATGTTCGTCTCGCAAAGTACAACAAAACTGTGCAATTAGTTTTTGATTTCATCAACATTTAGTATTCTATGCATTTGCCGACATTTTGATGTGACGGGGAATCTTCTTTTTGCATAGTGGAATTTGGGGAGAGAATTGGAGAACTGAACGAGGCCAAGGCATGAACCATTGGACATGTAAAACACGGAGTGCAAGCTACATTTATTACTGTGAGTGCTCTTACACGTCAGAGAGTGATCACTCGTGTAGTCGTGTTCTTCCCTTGCCAAGTTGCCAAGGGCTTTTTTCGGAGATGGGAGCACTCCTATGCAACGGTGACAGTCCACGTGAAAACGACGTCAGGCCAGGCGCGCGCCCCGGGCGTCTCGTGCTCTGCCGGCCGCCGTGGGGTCCCGGGGAGCAGCAGCAGCTTGCGCATGCCGCCGCCCATGCCCGTTCGTCCTCGGCTTCAGATTTCCGATAACGTCGGCCCCTTCACCCCTTTTTAGGCTGTGTTCACTTCACATGCCAACCTAAAATATTTCTTCTTTTACTCATCACATCAAATATTTGAACATATGTATGGAGCATTAAATATAGGTAAAAAAAATAACTAATTGCATAGTTTGTCTGTAAATGTCGAGACGAATCTTTTGAGCCTATTTAGTCCATGGTTGAATAAATTTTGGCAAATAACAATAAAAGTTGCTATAATAACTTTTCACTCACTTTTCATGAAGTGAACACACCCTACGTGCCTCTTTCCTTCCCTCGCTGGCTCGGTGTCGGGTCCTGGCTGCACCCTAGTCGCAAGTCGCAACTAGCGAAAGCAGCAGCCGCCCCGCACGGCCTGTGTCGACGACTTCCCCGGGTTTGGAAAACGTCCGTGTCGTGGCTCGTCTGGCTTCAAATCCTGCCGACGGCAGCAGTTGTCCGCAGGGACGGAGCTAGAAAAAAATCTAGGGGGTTGGGCTAAACAGAGAGTTAGACTAACTTAATTATGCCCCCACGTACAAAACTACTGTAGCAATTTAAAGCATTTTGACATGATAACTTAGATAACTTAGCATTTTGAAATGGCCAAAAGTAAAGAAAAGGTATATGCTAGTAACATGGGATATTTACTTATTCTCATTTTATTGTACCGAAAGCAGTAACAATAATGATGAAAATATTAATAACAAGTGAAAGGTGAGAGCAGAATTTTCCCATTAAACACATGGAATATTTACTTATTCCTATTAACTAATTCTATAGTACTTGAATAATCTGAATAGAATTTTCTCCTTTCTTTTCAGAGGTATTAATTTTCAAATGAACTTCTATGAAAAGTTGGACATATAAATGTTGACTGATCAATGGAAAAGGAATTGCGCACCCGATTACCTGAACCAAATGCAAACTCCAAAACCTGAACCAAATGCATACTCCAAACAGGAATTAGGCAAGGCCTTGTTTAGTTCCCCTATTCTCCCCCCAAATTCCACTATGCAAAAAGAAGATTCCCCATCACATCAAAATGTCGGCAAATGCATGGAGTACTAAATATTGATGAAATAAAAAACTAATTACACAGTTTTATTGTACTTTGTGAGACGAACATTTTAAGCCTAGTTAGTCAAAATTTTGATAATTTTTACCAAATACAAACGAAATGCTACAGGAATTCTGATACAGTGTTTTTCTCCCCCAATTCACCCATCTAAACAAGGCCCAAGTCGATTACCTTGGCCGTCTGGGCACTGGTCGGCTGCCAGTGCCAGGATGCGGCTGGCCCCTGGCTGGTTTGGCTGTTGCCTTGTGGCTGATGCGGCGCCCTGCGCGGTCACGCCTCCGCAGGCCGCAGCTCTGCACCCTCCGCCTGCTGGCTGGCCTGCTGCCGGTGTGCAGTGCGGCGGTGCCAGCCTGCCGCACCTCATGCTTGTGGTTCGCGCGGCCTCCAGCGGTCCGGCCTCCTGCGGTCTTGCCCTCCTGGCGGGCCGGCAGCTGGCGGCCGGGGTAGCCTGGTATGGTCTCGCCGTCTCGCGTCGCGTAGAGTCGAGTTCGGAAGGTGAAGCTAGAACAGAAGGGCCGAAGGGGAGGGCCGGTGTCTAGGTTGGTGGAATTGGTATAATGGGCTCTTTTGCTCGATTAGTGGGACGGTGGAACACTGGGCCTTATTGGGCTGGTAAATTGAGAAGTGGGAAGGAGCGAGAAATGGCCCACGTTGTGAATCAGTCGTCTTCAACCCCTCGACAAAGCACAGAGCCCCTCCTAAACACCAATCTGTCGTGAAAAATCCATGGAGGGGCTTCAGGGGGGCTCCATTGGTTCAGCGGGGGTAGGGGGGCTCGAGCCCCTCTTGCCCCACCGCTGGCTCTGTCCCTGGTTGTCCGGCCGACCGGTCCCGGTCGTACGTCTTCGCGTCCGCCGCCGCGGCTCGGTGTGCGCTCTCCTTTTCTTCTTTTGTACTCCCCGGGCTACTCCGTTCATTTCGCTGAATTTTAGCTTATGCTGATTCGTAATAAGAGAAAAATAATGTTCGTTCGCTGAGAACACTGTTTGTCTTTATAGAATTCCAAAACAAGTCAATCTAAAATATATATTATTTCCAAAATACCCCCTAACTTGCGTGAGAACGCTTATTCCTGCGCCTATATGTGTGGCCCACAAAGGAGTCCACGACATAGGGAAAGTAGTTGAGGTTTTGTGTGATGTTTATTAGAAAATATAGTTGCTCTTTTCCCCCTTTGCAGTTTTTTTTTCAAATGGGTTACAATTTTCTTGATCAATCAAAAGTTCTCAAGTATTATTGTTTGGTTATTTTTTTCGTTTTCGTTTGCTTTACAGTTGAAGTTTCTGACTGTCTGGGACTGCAGGATCATATGGCATGATAGAATGATGGCAAAGCCTTCCTTCAGTCTGATTGAAATCAGTTAGTGTATTATCATTGCATTGTTATATTATAGTCTTATAATATAGACTATGGCTGATTATCTCTGGTTACAGTTTGGATGCACACTTACATGTTATTGAGGAAATGGATCATGCATAAAGATGCTGAGTTGCTGTCTTGCTGACAGGCAGAATGACTTATATTGATCAAAGTTACCAAAATGACCTCAATGGGAAATTTTCTGTTATTTCACAGTTTTTCTTCCTATATCATTAGAAGAATAAGAAACAATCTGTTCACAAAAAAAAGAAACAATCATTCTTTTTTTAATCTATCCTTCTGAAAGGTTGACTACATTAGTTGCGTCATTTAGTTCCATCCTTCTGAAAAGATGGTTTGGCTAAACACTCTAGCTAGAGGCCTAGAGTCAGAGGCGGAGCTCCCCATGCGGCAGGGTGGGGCAGCTGCCCCACCTACCGCCGGAGTAGAGCCCCTAGTACCCCTCTGTCTTCCTTCGTTCTGGCAAGCGATAGAGCGGCGGCGTTCGGCGGCTCAGCCATGGCTGGAAGACGAGACGGCAGAAGTTATGAAAGAAAACGTTTAGGCCCAGTAGCCCACGGCCCAAGTAGATAGTACCCCCCCCCCAATCCCTAATCCACATGATAGCACTCGCGTCTCCCCATCCGCCGTCGCGCACCCATGCTCTACCGACTACCATACACCATCCGCGGTCTGTACACCCGCCGCGCCTGGCCGACATCCTAGCGGTAGCTGCTGGTGGCTGGGCTGCAGTGTGATGTGTGCTGCTGCCTAGCGATAGCTCTTGAATTGTTGGATTTTAGTCTTTTGGACACTTGTTCTTGTTCACTTGGTATTTGTTGAGTTGAATTAGTTGACTACTATCTTCTGATGAGAGATACCATGTTCATTCTTCAATCAATATTTAAAATTTTCAAATATTAGGTATTCATGTGCGTCCTTGCAATGCCATAAAAAAAGTTATGTCCGTGATGCGCCCCATCTAAATTTCAATTCGAGCTCCGCCACTGCCTAGAGTGTACTCTTTCCCAGATAGAGGACGTAGTTGATAAATAAAAGGAACCGCACATATTGCTTGAAACACCATAATATTAAATTGGTTGCAGTACGAGTACCAGAACTTAATTCATCTCTGTTTCTCTAGTAGCCCGTTGATATTACACAAAAGCCAATTTGTGTAAGCTTACTACTAGAGATCTTTCATTGAAGAACCAAACAGTGCATTATTTTAAACTAGTATATTTGCCTGTGCTAACTCTACGGGCCATATTAATTCAAAAGTTAATTATATCTAATTTGATGTACTTTGTTAGGATTCAATCAAAAACATATTTTTGTGGCTCAAAAAAATTGGAGCGATGCACGTTTAAAAAAATGTAGCAATGTATGTTTCTGCCTTTCTTCCCAAACCAGGCCAGCACCTCCTCATCCCTCGGGCTCAGCCTGCCCCCATCTGCTGCCTGGGAAAGAGCATCAGTATTTATGAGAGCAAATTCATATCACTAAATAGATCATAAAATATATTTTCATAATATACTTATTTGGCGTTATGTATGTTGTTACTCTTTCAAGTAAAATTAATCAAATTTAAGATGACTCGACTCAGCATGATTCTAAAAACTGATTTATTTTGGTACCGAGGGAGTAATGAGATTTCCGAAGCTACAAAACACATACTGAAAGGATCAAGATGCCTAAGAGAGGAGGTGAATTAGGCTTCTCTAAAATTTAATTGCAAGAATTAAGCCCTACTAACCCATGATTCACCCCTAGTGCCTAAAGGTGTTTCTAGTGATTCTACCGATAAAAAGTTTTGCACCCTAAGTTTCAATTCCTATTTAGCATGACAATTCTAGAAATGTAAACAAGCAACGAAAGTAATGCTAGAAAGTAATTGCTTCAAAGTAAAGGGGCAGGGAATACGGTGATGTTTTTCTGAGGTATCGGAGAGTCGCCACTCCCCACTAGTCCTCGTTGGAGCACCCGCGTAAGGGTATAGCTCCCCCTTGATCAGCGCAAGGATCAAGTGCTCTCTAAGGGCTGATTTTTCGACACTCCGTCGTGGTGAATAGCTCATAACCGCTCACAAGATAAGTTGGGTCATCCACAAGCTCCGCCGGATGATCACCGAACTCTCAATCACCACCGAGCCGTCTAGGTGATGGCAATCATCAAGAGTAACAAGCAAGAACTCTCACTTGACCATGGAAAGCCTAATGAGAAAAGTGGATGCACACTTGAGGTCCTTAATTTTGGATTCTCAAATCATAATCTCCTTGCTAAGCTCTTGCACTCCCCTTGCACATGAAAGGTGTTTCTTAGCTAAACAAATGAGCAAGTTGACCTCAAATGGACGAGTAGGGGATGTATTTATACCTCCTCAATCAATCCCAACCATTATGTGCCAACTCAGCATTTTTCGTACTGACCGGACATGCCGGTCGATGTGACCGGACGTGTCCGGTTGGTGGCAACGGTCGATTCTAAATTCAAAGGCGCTGGTGACCAGACACGCAGACGAGTCCGATCAGGGGTGACCGGACGCATCCGGTCACTTGAAATATTCTCTGGAAACTCTCTGTTTCTTCTTCACTGTTGACCAGACGCACTGAAGCCGTGTCCGATCAGTAGCCCATCGTGTCCGGTCGCTAACCCTGGTAGTGTTGACCGCAGACAGTGCCACCTGTGCGTCCTGTCACGAACTCACCAGTGTCCAATCAGATAAGCAGTTTATTGCTACGGTCTAGTACACTGACCGGACGCGTTCGGTCAAGAAAAGGACCACGTCCGGTCAAGCGAAAAGGTCACAAACCACTCCGGATCGTGACGCGACTTGAACGAAACTTGTTCCAAATGATCTTTGAGCTTCACCTGAGCTACCTAGTGCTAAGTTTGACAAGTGTGCACCACACCTAAACAATTTGACTCACCTAGGTTAAGCTACCCGCTCATGCCCCCCTTTATAGTACGGCCAAAGGAAAAAAAACAAAGTCCTACACTATTCTAAATGTCTCTCCAACACCAATCAGCACTTAGAACTAGTTTATCCTTAACCTTGTCTTCAATCCTTTGAAAACCGGAACGATTTCCATCGATAGGGGCATGAAAACCATAGTGCCCAAACAATCATCATTACCATGACCTAACTTACCAAAGTTTCTGCAAAACACACGTTAGTCATAGTAATTTTACGTTGTCATCAATCATCGAAACCCACTCCAGAGGCCTAGATGCTTTCACACACCTTGTCCTATATCAGAGAAACCCAAGCAAAGAAATAGAGGACAGCCGGTCGTTCAAAAATAAATAGAGGACCGTACACAAATAACCACCATAGATTGATATATAATCTATCAAACGTTCATGATCGGTGAGCCTGAGACCCTTGCAGACGTCATACTCCCTCCGTCCCAAAATAATTGTCGTTCTCGCTCCCCGAGAAATAACTTTGACTAAATATATATTAAAAAATATTAATACTTATGGTACATAATTAGTATCATCGGAAAGATCTTTGAATCTGGTTTTTTAACAAATTTATTTGGAGATACAAATGTTGCACGTATTTTCTATAAATTTAGTCAAACTTGCGACATGAAAATCCAAAACGATTGTTATTTTGGGACGGAGGGAGTATGATTCAACAAAAGCATGTCTGGTCTGCGACATGTACTGCTCATTGAGTCATACTCCTAGCTGCTAATAAGATAGACAGAGAGACACAAATAAAGATAGATAGTTTGTAATCACCCCAGATGGGTAGATTACATAGAAACCTTGTGCAAATCATATCCTTGTGCAAATATGTGGACTCAAAGGGCTTCCGTGGCC
Organism: Saccharum spontaneum; assembly: GCA_022457205.1. Classification (NCBI taxonomy): domain Eukaryota; kingdom Viridiplantae; phylum Streptophyta; class Magnoliopsida; order Poales; family Poaceae; genus Saccharum; species Saccharum spontaneum. The sequence continues at coordinate 59,860,249 of CM039615.1, forward strand.
AAGACAGGATGAAATTGATCTCGGACTCGGATAGCCTCTTGTAGGCCACGACGTATTCTGTCCAACTCATCACCGTCGTCGGATCGTCAGCAGCAGCAATGCCGTCGGCCTCCTCCATATCAGCTACGGCCTCTGCGTCTTGCGCCACCGCACCAACGTACGCCTCCTCCTCATCGTCGTCGTAGTCCTTCGTGGAAAAAGAGCCCGTCTCCTCCGCAACCTCAACCATTGCCACCGCCGCCTCCTCCTCGACGATGTTGCCCTTGGTGGTGCTGACTATGATGGAACGTACCCTACACTAGCTCCTCGCCGACCACTTGAGGAGATTTTGAGGAATTTCTTTATTATTTTGCGAAAGGAGAGTATATTAATCGATGCGATGGTGCGGCATCGACGAGTATACAAGTGCTCGATGGATAGATGGTTCCCAGTTGAGTTGGAATTCGAACGCTGTCTTGTCTAGCAGATAGGGTAATTTCAATTTCCTCTGCTCAGAATCCTCCCGGACACGGACACCCTCTTTTGTCCTAATTCACGATTGCCCAATGTTGGTTTTGAATTTGCATTCCTTTTCGTAAAATGTCGGTGGTTAACAGGTTTTCATTTCAAATCGGCTTCAGTGTCTCCCTCTTCCCGCCAGGATGTGGGACTACTCCAAGGCGGATACGAACCGAAGCGAAGAGCCCAAGCTCCCCACAATAAAATGACGTCGCCGCCCGCCGCCTTCTTCCCCCATCTATCTAGAGTTCGAGGATAGGGCTAGGGTTCCAAATCACTCTCCTTTGCAACAACCAAATCGATCCTCTCTCGGTGAGGCGCAGCGCGGTGGCCCGAATCCACCGTCGGCACCCGGCGTGGAGGGTTAGACCATGCTGAGCACCATCAAGAGCGTGGAGGTTGCGGCGGTGGCAGTGGTTGCAGAGGAGATGGCGGGCTCCTTGTCTACGGAGGAAAAAGAGGCGGCATATGTTGGTGCGGTGCCGGTGGCGTAGGACGCAGAGGCCGTGGGCGGCAGCGATGACTATCCGACGTGGATGACCTGGACGCAGTTCATCGTGGCGTACAAGAGGCTATCCCGGGAGGAGATTGGTTCCATCCTGTCCCGGCAGCGAAAGCCGTTTGAGTCCACGAATTTGTACAAGGACAAGATTGACGACAACTCTACTACTAAGGAGGATCTCGAGCGCGAGGCTAGGGATCACGAGTACCACGAGGACAGATTATCCACGTGGTGGGACAGGGTGCGCAAGGAGTACGCGGACAAGGGGTTCTTCGTGGTGGACGACAATTATATCGCCGAGAGGCTCGAATTGGAGGAATATTACAACCAGTCTGTAAGAGAAATGCTCTCTGAGCTTAATCTGGACAAGTCCATCTTCGGTAACGAGTGACCAAGAAGATGAGGAGGGAAGATTGATGTGGAGGTTTCTATGTAATCTACCCAGCTGGGGTGATTACAGACTATAATATCTATCTTTATCCTTTTTCATCTCTATATCTTATATATGAGGTGTTCTTAATTAGTTTTGTTGCCCTCCACCTATGTAATGGGTTTATCCGTCTATGAGACTTAGTGTCTCAAGGTCTTGGGTTCACCGAGCAATAACGTTGGATAATCTTTAATGTAATATATATCAATCTATGGTGTTATCCTTTTTCGTTTCTTAAATTCTATTGCTTGGACACCTCCTTTTCTTTTATTGTTAATATATTAATATTAACCAGTTGGGGGCTACCCCTCCTGTTTCCTCAAAAAAAAGTGTTTTTTGTGTAGTCGTGGGGGAGGCAGTAAAAAGAGATTTGAAAGGTTGGGATATACCTAGAGATCTTTACTTGGAAAGGAGTGCTTAGAAAGCAGCTATTGACATGCAACCTGACTAGGGGCTCATGTTGGGTTTCAACTCTAGCCTATCCCAACTTGTTTGGGACTAAAAGGCTTTGTTGTTGTTATTTGTGCAGTCCTCTGTTTACAACAATGTGTTGTTCAATTCTTTAATTAAAGATCTAGTAAGCTTATTACATGAATTGGCCTTTGTTCAGACTTGCTTCTAAGGAAACAGAGATAAAGTTCTGGTACTCATACTGCAGCCAAATTTTCTAGTGTGTGAAGGGGTTTCCTGTTAGTTATTTTTATTAGCAACAACTCACTCCGTCCTGGAGTATTTAGTCAGATAATCTTTAGTTTCATGATTTTTTTAAAAAGTACAAATATGTATGATATCAAATAAGAACCATTAGAATTTATCATGGAGTATGTTTTCATAATATACATATTTGGAATCGTAGTTGTTGATACTATTTTTTTATAAATTTAGTCAAACTTAAAAATAGTTTGACTTAGACCAAATCTAAAATTGGTCTTTTTTAAGACAGAGGAAATATTATTTATTTTCATGAAGTAAACTTGTAATTTTGTGTTACTATAGGCCTGAATAGTTGCTTAGTAAAGCATGCTCCAAAAGTCAGTGTTTATGTGTAGTTAGGGGAAAATAGTTGAGGTTTTGTGATGTTTACCTTACTAGAAAATATAGTTGTTGTTTTTCCCCCTTTACAGTAATCTTTTCTTTTTCCAATGGGTTACAATTTTCTTGATAATCAAAGTTTTCAAGTATAATTGTTTGGTTATTCTTATTATTTTCGTTTTCGTTTGCTTTACAGTTGAAGTTTCTGAATGCTTGGGACTGCAGGATCATATTGCATGACAGAATGATGGCCAAGCAACCCTTCAGTCTGATTTAAATCAATTGGTGCTTTATCATTGTTATTGTTATTGTTATATAGTCTTATAGACTATGGCTGATTATCTGGCTTGTCTCATTACAGTTTGGGTGCACACTAACATGAAGATGTTGACAGGCAGAAATGACTTCTTGACTCCATCTTCGGTGATGAGTGACCAAGACGACGACACAACGATAAGGAAGGAAAGGCAGATTAATTTGCAAGATGAACCCTTGTATGACATATTAGGTCTTCTTGAGAGTTAATTTGCAACCAAATTCCGCTATTAAGAGAGCTCTATACGTTTCCCCTATATTTTCTGATATCTATGAAGGAAAGTGGTTTTGTATCTTATTGAAAAACATTTACCATGTTGATGGTCACATGTGAATTGTGAGTTTCGGATACAGTTAGGAAGTACTTCATACATGAACCCTTTTACTATGAATAAGAGTTAATTTTCCATAATGTTTAGTTACTTTCAGATCTACGACTATCATAAAAAATATAGGATTTTCATAAGAGGGCACATGAACAGAAATTACAAATTGACGTATTGGAAACAAATAAGGGGATTGCAACACTAGAGAGCCTCTGTCAGGGAATTTAGCTTTGATGTCTTGAAAATAAAGGACGACAGGAAATCTGTAGCCACAACATCATTGGCCGATAACCCTCAGCCAAAGGAGCGACGCTCAATACAAACAGGTAAATAGTAGTAGTGTAGCGCCGCTATGTTTTAAACTTAAACAAAGATTCTGAAAGTATAAAAACAGCTGGCATTTAGATAACGTCTTTTTTCCTGTATGATCGATGACAGTTCATTGTTGACAAATCAGAACTTTGTAACATCATGTTCGGGTCTAAGATTCGCTTAAACAAACAATGTAGTACATATATGAAGCAAATGAATGGCTGCTAGCAAAAGTTTATTCACAGCATGAACTTTTACACTACAAATTTGCATAACTCTCAAGTGGAAGCAATCAATCACTTGGCACATTTCACCATCGAACCATTTAGATAAGGAATGGGCGCCATAAGTTCTTCCTGCCAGCTGCATTTTTCCTTCGATAGCAATCTGTGCCAACTTCATAGACTTCAGGAACAGTATGGCGTCCTAGTTCCTCCACGGTGATATTTGGCTTCTGGCACTCTTCAAAAGCTTCACATGTTCGACATTGTGAGAATGAAGATGTACCATGTTGTCAATTGATTGTGCTCCAATTGCATTGGAAGATAGAAATTGAGGATTGCCAAAAATGATTGTCTTGGTAAGGGATTCAACCGTTGTGAGACTATCGATCTAGTTGTTGTTACTATTCAAGAACACAAGTTGTCGTGAAGCCTCCAAGTCTTTAGCCTAGCTTAGCAGCCATGGTACAATGTTTTCTCTCACAACGAATCAGCGAATAGTACTTTTCAGCGAAGCGAATTATTCTGCAAATCTTATTCATGAGGCATTAGCCAATGCCTAAGCAAATAACCTCAATACATAGGCATTAATCCTGCAACTGCATTTTGAGAAGCTAATTTGTAGGCCTTTTTGCACTGACAAATATAATACTAACTTTTTCAGATTCATTTTAACCACATTATGTGGTGGCTCATCAATATATGCTGCTTGCATATTTAGGCTAATAGAACTGATTTCACCATTTTAGGAGTTCTGATGAACCAATTATGGACTAACAATTTATAACCTATCAGCCAATTAGTGCAATCTGAACAATCTAAAAACATTACTATTCTCAGCTTAGCTGGTCCTGTTTACCTCTTCAAAAGAGAATATAGCAAAGAGGCTTGGCCGGACCTTGCTGTCGTGCTTCACTGGCAGTGCGCAACTTTAGGGCTTGGCCGGAGAAATGGTGGTAGAGCAGCAGTGATCCGCAAGGGTTCGATTTGAAGGCACCATGGCAGCGGTGTCACCGTTGCCGATGAAGCGCTCCATGCCCCAGTAGATTGTAAGTTCTTGTTGATTATAAGGTGACGAGCACCCGGCACAACATCACTTCAGAGAACATCTGCATCAAGAAAGGATCAGGGTCGCAGGCAAACATCGAACTGGACGATCAACACTGCATAAAAATTCAGTGAACATGCTTACTAATGGTAACAGCTGCCATGATGCAGAACTAATGCTTCACAATTCACAAGCGCTTGAGTTCAAAAGAAAAAAGGGAGAGACTAATGCCCGGACGTTTGGACACCCGTGCCTGCTGCCCACCTGTTTTCAATAATGATACCATCAAGGCACCAATGAATGCAGCTTCGTGCTTCGCACTTGCTGCCTGCCTATAGATACAACTTTGTGCTCCGCTTCGCCTAGTGCTCCACACCTGCTGCCTGCCCATGGATGCAGTTTCGTGCTCTACGCCTGCAGCCACGCCCATGGATACACCTTTGTACTCCATGCCTGCTTCGCTTCCCGCGCGCACGCGGGGACCGCTGTGCCCGAGGGGACCCACCTTCGCCTGCGCCCCCTTGCCGCGCTCATGTTGCAACATAAAGCATTTGCTGCAACATACGTCTAAAACAGATGAAACATTTACAACATACTCTTGCAACATATGTATGGGCAGTGCAACATATGTAACATCTAAATAAAACACTTGCAACGTACGTTTGAAACAGCTGAAACATTTGAAACATACATTTGCAACATATGTGTATAGCCAGTGCAACATATTCAATATTTAGATAAAATACTTACAACATACGTTTGAAATAGCTAAAATATTTAAAACATACACTTGCAACATACGTATATAGTCATTGCAACATATGCAACACTAGATCTACTTTTGCAACATATAGATCAAACATATACAACATCCAAACGAAACGCATAAAACGTACGGTTGTAACATGTGCTCATCTACTTGCTGCCCCCAATGGACGTTCGTTGACGCGGAGCTTGACGCCGGCACGAAGCTTGATGCCATAGCGCGGAGGTCAGATCTCGGTTGTTCGCAGCGCGAGTTCGAGCGGGAGGCGCGAGGTGTGGCGAAGCGCAGCGCGAGACACAAGTGGTGCGCGACGCAAGGCATAAGTAGCACGCGGCGCGAGGCGTAGGGCAAGCGATGCGCGGGGGTCAGGCAGGTCCGTCCTGTTCGTCTGGCCCGGCACTCGGTAGGGAGCATTAAAAAAAAGACAATTCACGAGCGCTTGAATTAAAAAACACTACAAGCGCCATATTTCTAGACGTCTAGTTCACCACCAGCTCGGAAGACAAGGGTACATCCAATCCAAAGGATTCAGATTCTGACTGCAATGAACATGCCCCTGTATACTCACATAATATATGGCTCCAGACTCTAGGATTACTCCGATAAGCCCAGTAACAGGAAACTGAAATTCCGCAATCAACCACCACCATAAAGCAATAGCAGCATAACAAACTGCATAAGCGTAAAGTGCAACAGCTGGAATGAATCAGCAAACATTTGATTCATGGAGTGTTAAAGAGTACAAATATAATGTCAAAACTGGGTTTTGCCGAGTAACCATCCTAGTTTCATGCATTTTTATAGTGGTGAAGCTTGTATAGCAGGACTTTTCCACCCGCGTGTCCGACAGACAAGAACCCGCTGCCAGGGCTGAAATCCAGGCACCGTGGATAGTGAAGGCTGAACCGAGGCCCTGGCCAGTTCTGGAACACGCTGAACGACGGGACGTGCACAAGCCTCATCCCATTCCTCTCTTTCCTTGAGCTGATCGCCAAGATCTGGGCATCATGGTTGAATTTCATTTCGCCAATGTCAGTGGTCAGGTTTTCGATTGTCTTCAGTGGCTTCCTCTTCCCACCAAGAAAATCATCTCTCTTGTACACATTCACAATGCCGCTGGTGGAGCCTGTGGCAAATAAAGAGCTGTCCTGCGAGGTGCAAAGCGAAATGCCAGCCAGGGAACCGTCGTCAAAAGCCTTGTGGATGCACTTCCTTGTTCCAAGATCCCAGTGGTAAACATGGCCATCTCCACCGCTGCTCAGCAGCTGGTTTCCACCATCCGCAAAAGCCAGTGAACGCACGCTTCCGTTCATCTTGAGGGTTCCAATGAGCTGCTTTGTCTTGGCAGAAATAAGAAGGATGTACCCTTCATTACCGACAAAAGCAATGGTTTTCGAATCAGGTGATATCTCAAAGCTCTCCAGGCTTTTCTCCTCACGCCCTGTCAAAGGTCCAATCTTGCTAACAGCAGCATTCACCAGGTCAAATGAGTAGAAGAACTTTCTCCTGCCTGATAGGATCACCTCAGAGCCATCAGGTAGAAATGAGGCCTTGTGTACTGGACAGTCCCCAATAAATATGTTCTGGATCTTGGGGTTTCTCTTTCCATCAATCTGGAAAAACCTCAGATGCTTGTCCAAACCTGCAGCAAGCATCAGTTGCCCATTCCTATGAAACTGCACTGAATTGATAGGACCACTTGATGGATCCTGGATATTGGCATCAACGAGCCTTGAGAACTCCAGCATCCCAGGTAAGAGCTTGACAGTATCCTTGACAACGAGCTCATCGTTATTCTGAAGGATATCATCAACACAACCCTCATCATCAGACTCACCATCTGACGCGGCAGGAAGAGAAGTTTTCTGGTCCATATCAGCCCAGCCAGTGAAGGGGTTCAATTTGGCATGCTGACCACGCAACCTGGCCTCATACTCTTTCCCTGAAATCAAATGCTCATCTTCCTCTTTTCTCAGCTTCCTCAACCTTGAAACCTTCACAATATCCACCTCTGTCCTTTCTTCCTCCTCATCCACCCATACTGGCTTCCTCCCCTTGATACCCACCACGTCTTCCTCATCCTCATGGGCCATATCCTCCTCATATATAGGAAAATAATCCATGCCACCACCAGCGGACCTATCTGTGAAAAACAAAGGCACATCCCGGTCAGGAGCTACTACTGTAGCCCCAGCCTCAGTGCCAAACTCCAGTGGCGCATAAAGGGAACCAAACAATGAGCTCTCCAGCTGCCGCATCTCCTCTTCCTCTTTGTTCTGCTGGGACTCTTGCACCTTAGTCCTTTTCTTCTTCCTTTCCTTATTGTGATTCTTCAACTTTGCTTCCTTCCCAACCTCTGCATCTATGGAGGTCGGAGAGCCAATGTCCTCGTCATTGCCATCATCAGCTTCACTTTTCCTGAGGCGGCGCTTCTGGACCGCGTTCTGGGATATCAAGCTCATCTTTCCTGGAGAATTAGTCTGCCAAAACAACAAAATCCTGTCAAAATAATCAGAATAACCTATAAATGCATACAACTTCTAATAGTTACGCATTAGGATACAAAAGCTACAATAGATCAATTAGCCTTATAAAACAAGACATGCAAAACAATCAATGTTGCACATATAGAAAGTACAGGCTCTTGGCACCTACGTATAAACTACAAACTACTATGCAGCATGGATAAATAATTAAATATACATGTATCAGTGTACGGAGGATATGGATACTGTTTTTTCACACACAAAGTATTTTTATAAATAAATAAAAAAGACATATTAAAAGCAGTAGCAACATAGCATTAGCATTAAAATTGCCCTTCATTTTTGCATCGTGTCGTTTTACTTATCTTTCTAGATTTCCAATAAGACAAACACTCCAGCAGCCAGGTAACCTGCTGTAGCTGCTGCGCCCCCTCCACAATCAGACCAAGTAACCAGACAATTTGACTACAGGAGCGGGGACAGGAATGGAATACAAGAGAGGGAACAGAGAATAAACAGGCCATGGACTTGCAGGTACTAGATGTGCAGTTCCTGACTCTTAAACACAAACAAACAAGACCTCTAGAACTCCACTCTCTGAAGGAGAGTTACGAGTAGTTTCTCTCAAGAAGTGCATCAGATTGGTCCTCCAAACTAGTTAATGGATAGTTCAGAGCAAACATGACATGTAGCTGAACCATGACAACAATTAGTATTTAGTAGTTTGATATGAGTGTAGATGAGCAGAATAATCTGATCCTCCTATACAGCTAGACATGTCAGGAGATCAAGAACCCAAAGAAAGAAGTCTCAGTCTATCTCAACAACACTGCATGGTGATAAGATGAATGAAACATTACACAAACAAGTCCAGCCAATGAGCACAATCAGCAAGACATCATGAAGTTTAGAGCGTGCAATAAAATATCAGCTACTCAATCGGGAGGGGGAATTAAAAATACCCAACGCTAATGTGTCTTAAGATTATATTTTCCAAAACATAATAAACAAAAAAAAAGACTGCGATTTGCAATCCTGTGGAAAACTTGAAAATTCTACTGTGTTACGCTTGGTTGGTATTGGTTATACATGACATCACAGCTATTTGAAAGTACCGATAAATCTTTTATTATAAAAGAATGAAATGGCGGAGAACAGAACTCTCTTCTGCACAGTAAATACAATCTCTGGAGAGCGCAACAACATGGCTGGAAACTCAAATGCAGGCATCATTTACAGGAAACATCTCTTAACCAAGAGACAAGAATTTAGAAACTAGTTGTTAAAAACAGAAAAAGTGGTGGAATGTATGCATAAAGGCGATCACAACTAATTCAAAAGTGCATGTTCGCGTCGCAGTACTAGAGTAATAATGAAAAGAGAAAGCAATGCAAGTGTTTTCACCTAAAAAATGGTAAACGGGACCTGTAAAATGCTAGACTTAACCTTGTCACCAGTTCAAAAGAGCAAAACAACACAGTGCCAGATATGCGCCTACACAATCCTGATTCCTGACCATGCGCATGGAGCAAATTCACATTTTTAATCTAGAACATGGCACATGTAGACCTTCCCACCAAACACAGCTCGAGACCTCCTGATCCATTGCTACAGAATTCAAACCCAGTGAACTATGGTTGGGGATTTGGGCTCACCTTCAGAGGGCCGGAAGAGGATGGATGCGGACGGCAGGATCCGTGCGGGTGCAGCAGTGGAGCGGTTGTCGGGAGAGGAGAGCGGGCGAGGCGCGAGCAGCGGCGGCGTGCAGTGTGCGGTGCGGCTGGGACGTGGCCGACAGGGATGTGGCGCGGCAAGGGGCTAGGGTTATACCGTCCGTGGGCTGGGCCGGCTGTGGCAGCTTTCGTGGGCTAAATTGATAGGTAGGCGAGAAAAAGTCCACATTACTTCCTCAACTTTCACAAAAGTCCGTTTTTTCTCTCTGAACTCCAAAACTGGACAAAACATCTCTCTTAACTTTTAAAACCATTTATCTTACCTCCTTGGCCCTGTTATAAACAGTTTTGAAGGTGGTTTTATTTTTTTCTTTTTTATTTATTTCTGCTGAATCTTTGAAAAAAATCATAGTAAATCACAAAAAAAATCATAAAATGAAAAATCCAATTTTGTTGGACTCCACATGAGTAGATCTACACAGTAAACATATAATATAGTATGCTTTAGTACAAAGTTTTTGCTGTGGCTTTAGATCTATTCTTTTCTGTAATTAATTGAAATAATTCATAGCTGCAGTTTTGATGGTCTAGTTGTGATGAAATTTTTATGGTGGGCTAATTATTGTATGATTGAACTATAGTAAAAATTTCATACTCATTGAATCATGTATAGCTTAGTTATAGATTTATTTATATTTAATAAGCATAAACCTAAATAAAATCTATAACTAAGTTATACATGATCCAATGAGTATAAAATTTTTGCTACAGTTTAAGCATACAATAATTAGCCCACCATAAAAATTTCACTACAATTAAAACTTAGAAACTGCAACTATGAATTATTTCATTTAATTACAGAAAAGCATAGATCTAAAGCTACAACAAAAACTTTATGCATATCATATGATATGTTCATTGTGTAGATCTACTCATGTGGAGTCCCACGAAATTGGATATTCCATTTTATGATTTTTATGTGATTTACTATGTTTTTTCAAAGATTTAGCTGAAATGAATAAAAAGAAAAAAGACAAAACCGCCTTCAAAATTGTTTATAACAGAGCCAGGGAAGTAAGATGAACAGTTTTAAAAGTTGAGGGAGGTGTTTTGCCTGGTTTTGGAGTTCAGAGAGAAAAAGTGGACTTTTACGAAAGTTGAGGAAGGTAATGTGGACCTTTTCCTTCAGAGCCGTGGATATCGGCGAGCGTGTTTGCGAGCGGTGGATTGGCAAGCGCGGTCGTGCTCGCGGGCGACTGATGGAGAAGACGGGGATTAGGGATCAGACGGTGGCGAAGGTAGGCAGCGAGGTGAAGGGATGAGGTACCCACGCGCACGGACACCTGGGTGTACGGCCCGATGCAGGCAGCGTACCACCACGAACCCAGAGACCCACGGGGTTAGAATTTGGGTATATGTAAATGTAACTTTATTATATATTTGTTACGTGTACAATTGCGTATATAATAAAAATAAATTGGATGAAAAGAACCAGTTATTGAAATTTTATTGGATAGTTAAAATGACACACATGTCTTTATTTTTCTTTTTCGCCTTGTTTTTCAGCACTACTTGAATAGTCAGCGAAGGAACAACGTTTTTTCTCTCACAACAAATCAACATCAGTATAAGCAGCAACCAAATTTGGACCGTAGACCGGTAATGACTCTAATATGTACACCAGGGATGACTAAGGTTTCGAGGTGAGGATCTCAAAGAATTAGGTGGTTCGGAACCAATATATGAGGTTGTATCCAATGTGGATCATAATAATTGTCATGTAGGTGGTCTCCATGAACGGAGTCAGGGGAGAAGGAAGAGGAAGAGATCGATGTATTGTTTTTGCATCTATGGATGAATTGATGATGCACATGCACCCAAGGGCTAGGTCGCTTTGTTGGTTGTCATGGTGTTGCTGAGATTTATTAAGACAACAGAAGCGCAATGTGCAAACTAACGGCAGTGGACTATTTTTATTATGTAAGCTGACTTTGAGTAGCTTTGCATGTTTCTATTCAGAGCTAATTTGGTCTTGGCATGACCAGGAACAATTTGCACATGCATGCGTGCAAGTTAGTACAACATACAATCAGCGTAGCAAAATGCAAAGGCAAAAAATAATATAAAAAAAAACAAGCACGCCAGAAGGTCAAGGTCCATTATCAACTGATGAAGAGTTCAGAGAAATAACAAAATATGAGTCAGTTCGAACATCCTCTACGTACCCGGATACTGCAATGCTCCAAGAAAATACATCACTGGAACAATGGCACTACGCTATTATTCTCAAGAGGGGCGGGACGGGGCTCTTTTAATGTTTTATTACATGACATCCTGTACATTACTGGAGGAGGGACCTAGTGAAACAACAATCGCTCCCAAATGGGGCGAGGCAGTGGGGCTACGAGAAAACGCGAAATCAAAGCCCCAACAGCTAGCGGATAACATGCTCCAATTGGCAATTTTCCTAACAATAATTCTTCTCTCAATTTTCTAGAGCATGTTATCCGATGTGCCGGGTGTATGAGGGAAAATTGCCAATTTTCCTAACAGAAAGCTACTGCTGTGCCGGGTGTATGAGGGAAGTGCTTGATCCGATGTTCTCCGGTCATCTAATGTTTACTCCCAAACAGCATTTAGGTCTTTAGGGAGAGACAGGTCTATGGTTTATTTGGGACGCTTGCGGTAAGGCTGCATCATATCACCCACGGTGTCTTTGATGTAGGTCCCAACTTTATTCAGGTTCTTAGCCACACCATTCGCCACAAGCCCTGCATTCCTCTGAAATCTGCAGGTTCAAAGACAAAGTTGTTGAAATGCTAATACGAATTTCAGAACTTACGAATTCATATATAAACCAAAATACCAACTCACTTAGTTAAGAAATCATCTCCTGCATGCCCTGGTTGCCCTGGTTTGTAATGACGTGGTTTTGGAGCTGCGGAATTATAAAGATGAATAGAAGTTCTGAGAACAGAAACAATGAGAATCCTGCAGGCAGATAATTACAAAATAATGCAAGAAAGAAACATGTTTCAGACACGCAAAACAGCAAAAGTAATGCTTAAAGCACACAGGAGACATAGACAAGATACTTGCTAATCAGATATTTTTCACAGTTTCACCAATGAAGCGTGTAGTTTTAGAACCAAGTTTCTCTAATCCTAGATTGCACAGAAAATAAGCCCATAAAAACTGGCAATGGGTATAGTGGCAAAAACATTATGAGGAATTAAGTTTAGATAGAATCAAATACTACTAAGAACTGATCAAGTTGCAATTTCTATTTTGTGTATCAGGACATTTTTCCTTGTATTAGTTGACTACTGGATAAATTCTATTTTTCGTGAAAATAATTGGTGATTTTTCCACGCAGGTGCAATAAAAATAACAAGGATTTTCAAGAAGGCAACATTATGTATATATTTTACAGTTTAGTGGCTGATCTCTTAAGGTTTCATACCTACTGCAAACGCATCATAAATCAGGATGCCATTCTAACTAAAAATCGAATAGCATTGACAGTGTATTTCAAGTAAAATGCACGCGACGGTAGATTGATCAACTAGAAATTAATATATTTGAATAAGCAAGTGTGACACATTAAACACTTCTGTCCGTGACCAAACATTCGAACTTTTCGAGCATATTGTGTTAGCTTTGCAGTTGCTAGCAGCCTAGCACACACACTAATCAAATAACAGAAGAAAATGTTTTCTTACCTTCTTTCTTAACATTTGTTGGGACTTTTCTATCTGCCAATAGCTGGAAAAGGGGGAAACATATTCTTTGTTAGCAAAATAGACATGTCACATGTGAATGATCATAAGACACAGTTTAACTTATAGCTACAAAACACTAGCTGAGCAGGTTCAACAGTCAGTGCAGACTAAATCTGGAGGAAAATCAAGAACAAATTTCAGAATAGAATGACCGCATTTATTTGTACTGGGGTCGAGAAAAGAAAAGCTTGCATGATTATTGTAATAAACATATAATTTATGAAGATAACAAATTGACATGAATATTCATCCCACCATTCTGACATTCAACATAACTAAAGCTCAATTTTCTCATCAGATCCTGGGTAGTCACAATCATCTCTGGTACATCAGCTATCGTTGGATAATGTTTACACTTAACAACATCAAAGACACCATTGTGCCTAACTGCTTCCTTATCCATCATGTCAGACATGGTCCTGACTTGTGAATGCATCATAAATGCATAGGAATTACATGGTTAAGCAGATATTACCTCGACTCCAGCACAAACAGGTAGCTGCGCACGTGCCTTATCTCGTATCCCCATAGGAGTTTCCTTGTCATCTAAGTACACTGAATAGCCAACACATGCATATCTGAAATCTGCAAGATAGCGACCTTCTTGGATAGCTTCCAGTTCAAGTTCTCCAACCATACGCTCAGAAACTGATACACAGTTAAGAGGGAGGGAATAGTCAATCAATCAGTTAAAAAGGAATGGAATCAGATAACAAAATAGACAGACCATGAAACGGAGTTCAAGAGTCATACTGCTCTCCTTACTTGATTAGACAATAAATCGAGTATATATGTTATAAACTTATAATAGACACAGATACGGATTACTTTTGCAGAGAGTCACAGGAAGAAAACCTTAGTACAATGTCAGAACAGATCAAAGTTTAGATTGTCTATAACCTATGCTTTTGGTCGGTAGCAAACTAGCACTAACAATTGCACTGGATTTTATCCATGAATCCAAGAGTTTTGATTATATTTTTCAACTCAAGGGGAGAAATTCCCCCAATAGGCCTAACCAAGTGCTGTTCGGTGGGTTTATGTGAGACCCTAAAACTGTACAGAAAAGCCTATATCTCCCGGAACTTTTGAGGGTGTCTAGGAGCGCACAATCCAAATAGGATGCTGCCCATGTCTTGCTGGGTCAGGATAGTACCACCATTGCCCTTCAGCCCAAAAAGTGGGAGAACCCAACAAAATTCCAGATTAAATGTCTCGCCATGGAACAAAGTCAATTACTTCTTAGTTCTTAGTTCTTACACGCTGTAATGAGCCAATACATAAACCCTAGCACTTAGCGTACATACAAGGGTTAGCACTAAATTGCACAAAGGTAAATACTTTGGTAGAGAAGCTCATGTGAATGTGAGCCATATGCACCAAGCCATATAATAGTTCAAATTTCCCATTGCTGAAAGCCTACTCATTCGGTTGCCATTTGTCAATACTCAGTGCCCTAACTGTAACATAGGGCTAAATAGTTTACATCTAAATCTGTGTGGATGATAGAATTAATCGGGTTTTATGGATGAAAAGCCCTGATATTACACATTTCCTAGCACAATTTGAGACCATAAAAATTGCTAAGAAATGCCCATGTCTTCATTCCCATCTCCTAACGCCAATGTAGTTGTCTGGAGGAACCCAATCGGTATTCAGCAGAACACCCCCTGTGACAGGGAAGCGGTTCGTAGGCGTGGAGTGGTAAAAGCGAGGGGGGCTTTGGATACTGTGGCTGGCTGAATCAGCAAAAACCTAGCGCAGGCAGAGAGGGTGGATACAGTAGTGTCCGGAGAGGTGCGCGGCTACCTTGGGGAATGGCGCGGGTGACGCCGACGCAGACGGGCCCGCGCGCTCGCGACCTGAGCGCCGACGAGTAGTAGAGGCAGCCCTTGCAGGAGCGCCCCTTCACCATCCCTCCCCCTGCCCCTTCCCCCGCTGCCGCTGGCGCTCCCGCTCCCCCTCTCGCCGCCGGCGTGGGGGCGCCCGCCTCCCCGGCGGCGCGCTCCATGGCCGGGCCACGGGCGGCTGAGGCGCGCGGCGTCGGGAGAGGGGTTGCGGCGGAATGGGCGGATCGGCAACCGCGTCGGGAGGCGCAGGCGGTGGCGGCGTGAACTTGAACAGAAATGGAAAACGGCTGCGCTTGGGAGGATATTTTCTTTTACATATTTGCCATCGAGGGAAGTGGCAGGCCTGGTGCCACTGTCAGTGACTTATGTGGTCCCATATGTGACATATGTTTTGGTGTCCTCTATAAGGATGGCAAATATGTAAATGGCCCCGGGGATCCCGGGGAGAGGCGGCCTTGGCGTTTGCTGCTGCCGAGGTTTTATGCCACGGTTTCCAGAACTGATGATTCGTATTGGCCTTTCGGAAGCATGCACACATTCGAGACACACACTACCCTCGGCCATGAGCACACACCGATGATAAGTTTGCCACAAGCACTACTCATGTTCGCTGATTTTCTCGTTCCGTCGCAGAGCCCGTGTGTTTAGAGGATTCGCCTCGCACTCGTAGCCCGTCCTATTCGTCTCGATTCAAGGCCGTTCGCCCCCACCCTGCACTCGTGAAAGGTCTTGATGGCTAGAGGGGGGGTGAATAGCCTTTTAAAAATTTCTACAAAGACAAGCTAAATAAGTTTATCAATACAACAAATAGCGAGATGCGAGTTTTGCTTAGCCTACGGGGTGTTTGCAAGCCACCTATTCAATTCACAATTCTAGTATTGGCACTCAACCGCACAAGTTAAACCGAGAAGGTAACTACAACTACAACTAGCAAGCTACACAAAAAAGCTACTCTAACAAAGCAAACTAGCTAGCAAAGATAACTAAGAAAGTAATGCGGAGTTGAGTTAGGAGGGTTTCACCGAGAGGCGAAGTATTGAGCCAACCAATATGATCAACAATGAATACCAAAACAACCGAACACCGGGATCAATCAATCACAATATGAAAGTGATGACACGAAGATTTATCCCGAGGTTCACGTGCTTGCCGGCACGCTAGTCCCCGTTGTGTCCCTCTTCACCACGTGGTTCGGTGGCTAATCGGTCTCACACCGAGCCTCTCAAAAGGCGCCACAAGAACCTACCAAATGGCAAAAGGTTGCAATGACACGAGCAATTTACTAATGTTGCCTTTGGCGCTTCGCCGAGGTAGGCACAAACCCCTCACAATCACCGGAGGTGGCCAAGAACAATCACCAACTCTTGCCAACGCCTCCAAGCTGCTCCAAGCCGTCTAGGTGGCGGCAACCACCAAGAGAAACAAGAATTCCACAGCAAATCAACCACCAAGTGCCAACTAGATGTAATCTCACAATGCAAATGCACTTGGATCACTCAATCTCACTTCGAATATGCAAAGAAGCAAGAGAGATGAGTGGGAGGGGAGTTGCTTAGATCAAAGTGCTCACAAGTATGTCAAAAGTCTAAGAGAGAGAGCCTTAAGCCGGCCAACGAGTATTTATAGACGTACCCCTTCGAATATAGCCGTTACGCACTTTAAACAGCCGAAGTCGCGATGACCGGACGCGCTAGTCACGCGGACCGGACGCGCCGGTCACACAACGGCTCTTTTGCGAAATATTGACCGGACGCGCTGGGCTCGACCGGACGCGCTGGTCCCGTAACTGACCGGACGCGCTGGTCAACCCAGAGCAGTGCACAACGAAACAGCGACCGGACGCGCTGGAGAACTGACCGGACGCCACAGTGCCAGCGTCCGGTTAGAGTCCAGTAAGCTCCCGACAGTGACCGGACGCGCTGCGCGTCCGATCAAAACGCTGAGACACGCGCAAACGCTGAACACTGACCGGACGCGTCCGGTCAAATAGAGACCGCGTCCAGTCTAGAGTCCGGTCACCACTGTGACCTCCGTTCGCCTCTATTTCTTTTCCGTCTTTCGGCGTAGTGGAAAATAGGCATTTCAATCCCTCGAAAATGCCTGAATCCCGCCTCGCAAGCTCGGCGGGAGGGAGAGAGGACCCCAAACCCTCTCTACCGCTCAAACTCCACCGCCTTCGCAAACGTGCTAACATCACCAAGTGATCATCACCATGTGCATGTGTGTTAGTATTTTCACAATCATTTTTCGAGGCATTATTAGTTCTATCCAAATGCATATGACATGAAATGCACACCTAGAGGCACTTAGGAGTTCAATAGCCGCGTCATTCCCCTCTTTATAGTACGGCTATCTATCCTATAATGTAACCACACCCACTAGGTGTCTTGGTTACTAAAACACAACCCTTAAGCATATACCTTTGCCTTGATTACGTAGGGTTGTATCCAAATCCAAGTGTGGCCATCATGATCACCATGTCCATCTTGCCACCAACCTTAGAATGTACTAATCCTCATATGCTACATACAACTTAGGCATAGGATTAGTACTTAGGCATTGTCACTAATTACCAACACCAAACATAGAGCTTTCAACTCGCACCCCGCCCCCGTCGCACCCTGATAGTCGGCCCCGAGCGAGCCCCGTCCGCCAGCCCCCAGCTCGCCGCGCTGTGCCACCATCGCTCCTCGCGCCCCTAACTCTCCAAACAACATGAAATATGTGCAACATGAAACACTTAAATGCAACATACGTCTGAAACATCTGGAACATCTGGAACATACAATTGCAACATATGCGTGAAACATATGCAACATCCAGATAAAAAACACTTTGCAACTTCTAACATGAAAACACTTAGTGCAACATAAGACAGAGAACAGCTGAAACATTTGGAACATATTGTTTGGCAACATATTTGTAAAACATATGCAACATCCAGATCAGAACGTTTGCAACATACGTCTGGAACAGATGAAATATTTTGAACAAACCTCTGGAACACTTGCAACACCCCCTAGATCTACTTTTGTAACATCCATACGAAATAATTGCAACATACATTTGAAACACTTAAAATATACTCCCTTTGTCCCAGAAAGCTGGACGTCAGAGCATTTGAATTTTGTGTCTGCATTCATTGCGTCTCGCATGCATTTGGACCACCCCTTTATCGACGTTCATTGAGTCTCTGGCGTAACTCAGCAGCTAAAGCGTCCAGCATAAAAGGATAGAGGGAGTACGCTCGCAACATGCGGTTTCATCGCAACATCTCTTTGCTGAGGTTGCGCATCGCGGCGACAATGACATCGACAGCGGCCACGACCTTCTAGAGGGGAACGGCGGTGTCGGCAGCACCCCAGTAGCACCTCAGCGCGTGCGAGGGACGGGGCACGGTGCGCAGCAGCGGGGGCTTGATGCACAGCAAAATGGAGCAGCACATGATGGAGGGGGCGCGGCGCAGGATGGGGAGCCGCGCGACGCGAGATGGGGCGCGTGTCTGGAACAACGGCAGCAGCGAGCGCACGATGCAGCTGCACGCGATGGGAGAGTGATAGGAAGATATTTTTGCGAGAGAGATGGGGAGACGCAGAGAGTAAGTAGGTCGGTTGAGCCGGTAGCACAGGTCCGGAAAAAGCGGTGTCCGAACGGACGGACGCCCGCTCCCAAGCATTGCCATTCTTTTTTTCTTCTTTTGATGATGACCACTGTGGACATAAATATAATATCGGCAATGCTAACTTCCGAGCGTGTCTCAGCGCACACACCCTCTACACTGTTGGATGCAGTGGCATGGTCGTCCCAATGGGCCTTCTTCCCCAACGCGTCCGAGCCGCGCCACGCCGGAGGCCGCGCTGTCCGCGCCCGTGCCTTCTCCAACTCCGATGGGTATAGAAGGGGGCCGACCGAGGGGAGGTAGGCCGGCCAGACGATGGGTATGGCCGACGGGCGGTTTAGTGGAGCTGAAGCGGCAGCGGCGGCTAGGCCAGGTCGGGGCGGGACACCATGGCCGCATGTGGGAAGGGCCGGGGGAGGGGGAGGGGAAGGAGGAGGTCGCCGCCGACGGTAGGATCTCGTCGGAGCTCCACAGGCACGGCGGGTCGGTGGGCGTGATGATATCTGCTTGATATATGCTTGTTAGGAGTTGAGACTTGTTAGGATTTGATATCTGATGAGATTCTGATGATATCTGCTTGTTAGGAGTTGAGACTTGAGAACTGTAAATTTGACTATCTTCTGTGATGTTTTTAGGTACCGTGCCCGTGCTGGCCCGGCATGCCATTATGGTTGTGCTTTTCGGGCCGGCACGGCACGAAAACAAGCCCGCAGGCCCATGCTTGGGCCAATGCCAAGGCACGAGGCATGCATTGGCACGGCCCGGCAGGCACGACGTGCCGTGCCGGCCCGACAGGCCACGTGCTGTGCCCGGCCCGTGCTCGTGCCGGGCCGGCCCGGCGGTGGGAGGTGGTGGAGGCAGGGGCGAGGGTGATGGTGTGGACGCATCTCCGGATCCGGAGGCGGAGAGGGGGGAGCGCATCTGGAGTCGGCAGGGGCGAGGAAGATTGAGGCGGGCACGCGACACGAGAAAAGAAGGGGCGAGGAAGAAGAGGCATACTCCCTCCGTCCCTAAGTACTTGTCACTTTACGCTTCCCAAGAAACAACTTTAATTAAATATATATTAAAAAAATTAATATTTATGGTATATAATTAGTATCATTGGAAAGGTCTTTGAGTCTAGTTTTTTAATAAATTTATTTAGAGATACAAATGTTGCACGCATTTTATATAAATCGAGTCAAACTTGTGGGCACAAAAACCGAAAACGACATCTAATAAGGGACGGAGGGAGTACATGTGGGACTTTATCCGTGTGCGCACGCAATGGGTAGCGCTGCTCATCTAATATACTCCCTTTGTTTCAGAAAAAGAGTCATTCTAGAAATTTTGTCCCAGAAAAAGGGTCGCCAGCCAACGTTACAGTTCTACCTAGTCCTACCTATAGCTACCGTACCGTAGCTGTCCGTGTCTCACAGAGCCATCAGCCTTCTATCTTCACTCCTGCCGGCCAATGGAACTCGGCTAGAAATAAAAAAAGCACAGACCTCCATCGCCACCTGCTGCTGCTTGTACTAGTACTGCACTTCTACTAAGGCCGCGTTCACTTGGCTACAGTATCCCAAAATATTTCCTCTTCCACCCATCACATCAAATCTTTAAACGCATGCATGAAACATTAAATATAGGTAAAAAATAAAACTAATTACATAGTTTGTCTGTAAAGTTCGAGACGAATCTTTTGAGTCTAATTAATCCATGGTTGGACAAATTTTACCAAATAACAACGAAAAGTGCTACAGTAACTTTTCACCCTAACTTTTTCTATCTAAACACACCCTAAGGATATGCAGGTATTTTACCAATGTCCTCGGTACAAGCCCTGTTCTCTCAGACAACTCAATTTAAGGGACAGAGGGAGTATGAATTTGCATTTCCATGAAAAGATGTCAAAAGAACAAAAGGACATACTCATAACTACTCTCTTAAGCGCCCAGAAATTCCTGCCTCCTCCACGCTTCGGGCACGGTTCATCCACCGTTTCATTTTCTCTTTTTTTATTTTTTATTTTAAAATTTTAATTTTAAATTTTATTTTTCCCTCCTCTTTCACAGACACGGATTATCCACTGTTTCATATTCTATTTTTATTTTTTTTAAATTTTTTTTTTGTTATTTTCCCCTCCTCTTTTGTAGAATTTTTTTCTTTCTAAAAACCAGCGTAACGTAGTGTGCCAATCGTGCTAATTAATTAAAATAGGGTGAGATGATAAGCTAGCCTACCGTTTAATTGATGGAGGTTAGCATTATTTTCAAATGTAGCTACAAACCAAACACTTAGCAACATATTTTTGCCATACTTCAGCAGCTCTTGTGGCCGATCGAAATCAAAATACCAATCATACTCAATTTTGCCACGATGGATTCGAAAACTAACCAAAATATTATGACTAGTTTTAGTCGTGATATTTATGTGTCCAACGGTCCACTAAACAAGGACGCTCTAGCTAGTATCCATCCCAACCTCGCTACCTACATCATGTCCATTCCTGGGGTGGAGATAAAAGAACTGGATGTCAGCAGAAAAGGCACCTTTACCGGTCATACTCGCATTTTTTTTTCTAACCTACCACATTAGTTCAGCCTAGGTCGGCGTATATTATCGAGTGAACATTTGGGCCCTCAAATTTATCTCGTTCCTTAGCAGGTTGCTAATTGATGGAAGAAGAGAAATGACTGTGATCGTCCATCAATCAATGATTAAGAGAAAGAGACACAATTAACGCACCCCCCGAATCAAGTGCCAAAACTAAACATACTCCCACTGCCTAAAATGCAGTGTAATTATGATTTGTAAAATTTGTACTAAAATATAATACATTCTACGTGGTGTCTATGCTTAGATTTAGCAAATTTTGTTAAAAATGAAAGCATAATTTGAGGAAAATTGCTTAATTGTCATTTGAGTATTTTCTTAACAGAAGTAGTATACAATAAATTAATTAATGCATGCATATTCAACTAACCGTGCCCCCTCAAGGCCTTAATCAAACACCAATATCTCAAGAGTCCTTATATTTGGAATAAAATCTAATAGCTAGCTAGGAATATTGGGTTGGATAGGAGGGAGTACAATATAGGTTTATGTTTACCAAAAAAATAATATAACAGTGATTTTCCAAGATGATGATTATCAAACCCTCTTGTGTTTTTTTTTGCTTACACTATTTTTTTTAGAACCACCATAATCGTAACTCATGATGACTATCACAAAGCAGTGTTCTAGATAAAAGCTTCGTTTAAGTTTTCTTCTATTGTGTTCTTGAATTCCAAGCCGAGCATTGGCAGAAGGATATAATAAGCAGCCTGTGAAAGCTGTCATGCATGCACATTGTCTACACAATCTTGCAAATTGTAGCAGCACAAAAGGTGTATCTTCTTTTGAAAAGCCTCTTACAAAATAAAACCAGTATAAATGAGCAGTTTATTTATGATATGACACATCTCTTATCTTAGTTTTCGACGGACCAAGACTTGCAGTCCATCCTTGTTTGCCTTTGAAGGGGTGACACCGTAAAGCCGACTGTACTCCTGTCAAGATCTTCTGTGGAATCAAGGGATGCACTATGGTTTCTGGAAAATTCGGACGAACTATCTGCCAGATTCTTGTTTTGGATAGAAGAAGTTGTGGCTGAGATAGGTATAGGTGCGAGTGCCATCTGTGTTCCCACATTGAAGCTGAGGTGCTCGTTCAGTCTCCGGTTGCCAGTATCAACACAGATTTCTTCAAGAACGCTGGCATGGTCACCGAAGAATTTGATAAGCCGCAGTCCAAGGCAGCTAGAGATGGAGTTGTTGTCCAGTCGAAACTGCAGGCGGACTCTTCTCAGAGTGCGTTGCAAGCAGGCGAACGAGCGGCCACTGAGACCAGGGATATCAGGAGCATCTTCAAGAACGTAGTCCAAGACTGTCTTTGATCCTTTCCGGCGCACGAAGCCATTGATGGACTTGTTGTAGTCCAATCTATCTTTCCTTTCTAAGAACTCACGCCCATATCGTGGGTCCTTGTCAGGTAGAGCCGTCACAGTATTGCTCAGCTTCAGCATGATTTCACCAAGAGCAGGACAGCAATGGAGCAAGTTGGCAATGGCCGCGGCCGCCGTCTTGATCTTGGGACGATGCATCCCTTCCAGCTCGAGGCGCTCCAGGCTAGGGAACGCACAGTGCAGGAGCCTGGCGTGCCTGGACTCGCCAATGGCGGTGATGTCCTTGAGGTCGTTTCCGACCTTGAGCTTGAGGGTCCTGGCACTGGTGAAGTTGCGCACGAACTGCCAGAAGAGCACGCGTCTTGTTTCTTTCTCATTGTCTTTGTCGTAGTCCCGGAGGAAATGCAGGCCGACCCATGCAACGCCAGGTGCCGCCGCCGGTCGTAGCCTGAATCGTCGCATGAGACCCTTGTATTTGAAGGATTGCAGCCTCGGTGCATCGATCTCGATTGCCCAGCTGCTCTTGCCGCGGCGGCGATCCCCTGATTCTTTGCCGCACAACGACAGCACGAGCGTGGTCACGGCCTGGAAGCTCAGGCGGAGCACCGCTGGTTCTGCTTCTGCTCCGTCGAGTTCATCAGGGTGGGGCAACAAGAAAATGAGAGACTCAAGTCGCACGGTGGTGAGCTCCGGCGCGGCGTCCAGCAGGGCCTGGAGAACCTTGGGCTCAACGGCGCAGTACCTTAGCCGCAACGTCGCCAGCCGTGGGAGTGCGAAGGCAGCCGTCAGGGTACACCTCGTGAGGTCGAGCACGCGGAGGGTCTCCGACGACGGGAGGGAGGCGAGCCCATAGAGTCCTGTGTGCCTGTGGTTCTCTTTCTCAAGGTAAAGGAAGGCGCCGTCGGAGGAGAAGTCGACGGCGGCGACGCGGAGCTCCTCAACGCGGCGTGCCGCTTGGTGGGAGACTAGAGCGCCGACCACGTTGGCATCGTCTGTGCGCCAGCCGCCCCTGCCGCGGCAGAGGAACTCCTCGATGGTGCTTTCCCCGTCAGTGGACTCCACGCGCAGGGTGAGCCTTGTGACGGGGACCTCGGCGGCGTCGAGCGCAGCCTTGGCGGCGTGGACGAAGGCCTCTTGGGCCGAGAAGGCGGCCTCCTCAGTCTCTTCGTACGAGGAGTACGTTCCGTGGTACCGTCTGTTTAGGTAATCGTAGGCTTCCACGGCGAGGTTGACGGCGCCGGACGAACGCCAGAGCGAGCCCCACCGCCGTGAGAGCACACTGGTGGAAGCAGCCTCCTTGGAGGGGACGAAGTAGAGGATGCGCCGGAGAAGGTCGTCGGAGAGGTCCGACAAGCGGTCCTCGCCGCCCATCGTCACCGTCTCGTCGGCGGTGTTGTGACTTGTGATGCGATCTTGATTCGTCTTTTTATGGATCTTGTGCATAGGAGGATCCTGGCGGCTGGCGCTGGCGCTGGCGCTGGCGCATTTTGTGGATCATAAAAAACCGATAATCAATCAGATCAGTATAGGTTTCTGATGTGGAGAGGGGCGTCCTTGGACCCGTTCAAAAATCATGGACCTAAGTATATATAATAATTGGGCGCTGCTAGCGCCCGGACGTCCGGATCTGAGCGCTAACGGCCGGACGTCGGAACAGCCCACTCCGCCTCCCGCCGCAACAGTTCGCCCCCTCCAACGAAAAATGAAAACGAAAACACGATCACCGCCCCCGCTCCCTCCACACGGGAAACCTGTGAACCACCGCCCCCGCTCCCCCCCCGCACGTGAAACCGGCGAACCCCCGCTCCGCCCCCACACCCGCACGGAGAAGGAAGGCGCGCACCCCCATGCGCACGGATTTTGCCCACGCCGCAAACCTCACCGACCCCCACCAGATCCGCCCCGCCGCCAACTCGCCCCCAGAGCCCACCCCCATCCCCATGTCGTTGCTAAAAGAGTAGGGAGAACTGAAACATCAAAGCAATACTACTACAAAAAAAGCTACTACAACAATAAGAAGAAGTTACTGCAACAAGGAGAAGAAGCTACTGCAACAAGAACAAGAAGCTACTGCACCAAAGGGAAAAAGAAGATATTACAACAAAAGAGAAGAAGCTGTTACAACAAAGAGAAGAAGTTGCTACAACAAAGGAGAAGAAGCTACTGCACCAAAGCGAAAAAAGATACTCCCTCCGTATCGTTAATAGAAGTCGTTTAGGACATGAGGGGGATTACCAAGGTGTCATTAATTAGCGGACATTTTTCCCTGCTTGCCCTTATTAAATGCAACTGCGGGTGTTAGCTAGACAACAACATTTCGTGGCTGGAGTGGCAATGTCACCGCGCCACAAGGTTGCCGTCCTTAGTTCGAGTGCCCTCAGCCTCGCCTTTTTTGCAATTTACCAGAGAGTATTTTGCATGGTCGTTGGCGCGCGCATACAGGTTCGTTTCCTCGTCTTTTTTTTTGCGTGTTCAATCGTGTTGCTTGCGCGCGCATTAGCTGCTTGCGTTTTCACTAGTGTTGCTTACGCGCGCGCGTACAGCCGCGTTTTCCTATCAAATTTTTTGCATTCAAGCACCTTTGCCACTCGTTCAAGCAGGAAGAAGGCGAGCAGCACCTGCGCGAGAAGCGAGCGCGAGCGAAGCGAGTCCGGCGAGGGCGAGCAGCGTGCGTGCGGCGAGGGCGTGCAGAGAGGGCGAGCCGCGTGCGGCGTGCGGCGCAGGAGCCAAAGGGCGAGGGTTCAACGCGTGCGGCGCTATTAACGCGCGGACGCGGGAGCCGAAGCGCTAAGGGCATTCGCGTCCAGTTTCTAGCCGCAGAAGCAAAACGACTTCCTTTGCCAAAGTCGTACTCTCGACCAGAACAACTTCTATTAACGATACGGAGGGAGTACTGCAACAAAAAGAAGAAGTTACTGCAACAAAAGAGAAGAGCTACTGCAACAAAAGAGAAGAGCTACTGAAACAGTAGAAGCGATGCTAATGAAACGTCGGGAAACATGGGGATGCTGCTGCAAAAAACAAGGGGAAGAAACTATTGAAACATCTCAAAAATAACTACTGCAACATCAGAGAATCGTACAAAAAGTATTTCACATCATCTGTTGCGTGTAGATCTGAAAATCGCCACCAAAACATTTAGATCCAGGGGAGGGAGGAGGGAGGAAGGAGGAGGAAGAAGACGGCCAGATCCAGAGAAGGAGGAGGGAGTAGAGCTCAGATCCAGAGGAGAACGAGGAGGGGAGGAAGGAACAGCTCAGATCCGTGAAGAATCCCCCTACCTCGCTGGAACCCACCGTCGTCAAACATAGCTCCGGTGGCTGAAGGTCGCCAGAGCAAGAAAGGAAGTAGGGGGAGGGGGGAGCCGCGGCTCGCAGGCTCCGCCGCCGCTCTCTCTCTCTTGGCGCCATGGCTGTCGCGGGAGCACAGAGGGAGGGAGCGAGGGAGGGGAGAAGGGAGAGGGAGCCCCGGCAAGTGCACCGTAGAGCAGCTCGCAGAGCGAGTGCGCAGCGGCGGAGAGAGCGAGGCGAGCGCGGCTGTGAGCGGAGGAAGAAAGAAGGCGAGCAGATGCGTGGGAGCGGGCTGCGGGCGTGGGAGCACAGTGCGGGTGCGGTCTGTGAGTAGATAACGAGAGCGGGCGGGAGCGGGTTGGGTCGCGCCGCTTCGCGTGGGCGTGCGTTGCGTCCGTCCGAACTCGTCCGGACGTCTTCACCCTATCAATACCGATAATAATTTTAGGCTTTGTTTTAATTAGAAAATCAGCCAAAACTGTCTTTTATGGCCAAAAACGTGGCCTGCTGGAGCATGAGTCCACCACGATCGTAACTGATCCTGACCTCAGGAGGCGGAGAGGCCGGCGATTCCAACTTTCTCGTAACCCTACTGCCTTCATCACCTGCAGGCTGGACCGTGGACGGACTGCCTGTTCCTCACCCTCGCCCTCACCCTCGCCGACGCCGTTATTGGTTGGAGAGCTGGTCGCAATCCAGTCCCAGATCAGAGACGGAGATCGCCCGGTAAATTCCATGTCCAGCCCCTATTTTATTAAGTTAATCTTTTGTGCATTGTATTTGTACACAAATTGATCTAGTGTAATTGTTCCAACTTGCAAGTCATGTCTTTTTCAAATCGGAGCTTTTCTAAATTGAAGCTATTGAAGACCTACTTGCGAACTACAATGACACAAGAAAGACTTAATGCACTGGCATTAATAGCACTTGAGAGTGGCATGCTGAAGAAGATTGATTATGAATATATCATTGAAGATTTCATTTCAAAGAATGCTAAAAGAATATCACTTATCAAGTGATAGTTATACATGTATAATTCTTGGTCTATGCTGCTATACTTTGTAATATAAATAATATATTGATATTTGACATTTTTTGTTTTGGCACTAGATAGATATTAGGTCTCTGCTTAGTGTTTTGAACAGGGCCTTATATTTTACTGGGACGCGCCTGTGTGAACCGATTGAAGCAGGCACAATGGAGGCGTCATGCCCGACGGCTCGTTCCTGACCATGCGCGGCGGTCGCGCGCTCCACAAGGATCGCCTACTACAAGGTCGACATCTGTGGAGAAGAGGCCACATCAGAGGAGGAGCTCCGAGCTCGTGAACCTGAGGCAGGCAGCTTCTGCGCCTGTTTGTGATTTGTGAACACCAAGCACCTGCATCTCGAGTCCGCTCGCCTCAGCTCAGGCCTCGACAAGGGCATGCCTGTCAGCTAAGCTTCATGCCCGAGTCTCCTCCACCTCGAGATGAGGGGATGCCTTCCCGAATCCCGATGACCACGACAGCGGCGCTATCGGCGCGATGAGCACGGTCCTCGAGCACGCGCCGAACCTGGGACGCTATCACTAGCCTTCCATCCCCAAGAGCACGACTTGGGTGGCCGCGCCCCGACTAGGCGACTACATTCGCTTCAGCGAGGATCGAGGAGCTGCTTGACGCGCACCATCTTGGCTACAATCCACACTCGGTTCTCGCGACGCCGACCGCCACGATCCCTTGCCTCAGGAACCAATTGAGAAATCACTTCATGAAGTCAAGAACACAGCAGAAGAGAACACTGCTTCGTGATAGTCACCATGAGTTATGGTTACCATGGTTCTAAGAAAAATAGTGTAAATCTAGAAAAAAAAACAAAGTGTTTGATGCTAATCATTTTGGGAAACGGACTTGGATACGGGCGCTAGCGCCGTACAAGAGAGAGCGAGCACCTAACGCGTTGGGCTCACGAGCGAGCGCACTAGCAGTGGGCCCACGCCGCTCCGGACAGCGCCGGGCATCACCCACACCATCAACCGCTTCCCACGCGCATCTCGTGTGCAACACCCGATCTACTTTTGAAACATCCAAATGCAACCGTTGCGACATAAAAAAAAGACAGATGAAACACTTGAAACAAGCATATAAATACTTGTGAAAACGCCTGAAAAAATTGACAACATATGCAACATCTAGATAAAATACCTGCAAACATATGTATAAAACACTTGAAACATATGTTTGCAATATTCATGCATATGCAACATTCAGATCTACTTTTGCAACATCGAGATAAACACACTTGCAACATACGTCTGGAACAGATGAAATATTTAGAACACACTTGAAACATACGTGTATAGTCATACCAACATGTGCAACATCCCGGTCTACTTTTGCAACATCGATATATAACACTTGCAATATATACCTTTGAAATATCTGAAACACTTGAAATATACTCTTGCAACATGCGGTGGCACACCAGAGTGGCCCGCGGTGGGGCAGAGTGGGGCGGGCGGCCTCGCCGTGCGACGCGGAGTGGGGAGAGGAGCACGAGATGGGAGTGGATGCAGCGCCGCCACGCTATAGAAGGCCACGACGAGGAGCCTTGCGCCGGAGAAGGGAGCAGTGCTGTCCTTTTTTTTTGGGCGGACGAGCGGCGCTGGATAAGACAGAGTGCGAGAGGCGTACTGTGGTCTGGTCCGTCCGTCGGTCCAGACGCCTATAGGCTGCATTACCGTTTGGGAAATCACTGTTATGTTATTTTGGAGTAAATATAAATCTATATTACTCCCTACATCCCAAGATATATGTAATATAATAAGGATTCTTGGCGATTAGATTTTATTCGAAATATATGGACTCTTGAGATATTGGTGCTTGATTAAAGCCTTCAGGGGGAACGGTTAATTGAATATGCATGCATCAGTTAATTGTATACTCCCTCCGTCACATAGTATAATGCATTTCAAAAGTTTAAGACAGTTTAAGAAAATACTCAAATGACGTATGTACGCATGGTTTAAAACCCAATTAAGCAGTTTTTCTTGAATTGTTATTTCCTTTTTAACAAAATTTGCTAAATCTAAGCATGGGCACATATAGTATATTATATTATAATATAAAATTTGGAAATTATATTTGCACTGTACTCTAGGCAGAGGGAGTAAGTTTAATTTTGGTGCTTGATTGAGGGGTATGCGTTAATTGTGACTCTTTCTCTTGATCATTGGTTCAGGACATCACAGTCATTTCTCTTCTTTCTTAAAATCTTTGAAAAAAAAACTTATAAGAGGAGATGATACACATGGAACAAATCATGGAGAAAAAATTGTACACATAAAACAGAACATGAAAACTGATGGAAGAACTTTTTTTTTGAAAGTTCCGCGAACCATGACTCCTTATTACAGTTTCTATACTAGGAGTAAACATCACTTCAATAGCACTAAAGTTTAGGCCTAATCTTGCTCAACCCAAACTCAAGTAATATATACGAAGGGCAAAAGAACGAAACATAATAAAACAGAAAAAACAAAACCAGCAGTTGCTAACTGGGCTGCATGCGACATCTAAATGGGCCAAGGGCCACTTCACAGCGCGGAGTGCCGACTGGGGCGGACGGGAAGCTCGGCGCCCACCCGAAGCCGGCTGCCGCCGCCGCCGCCGCCGCGCTGCCCCTTTGGCCCTTTCCCTCCCCTCAGGTCCGTCGATTGTAGTCGCAGCGAGACTTTTGCATCCCACAATCCTGTTATTTGTTAGGGTTTTGTGATGCTTCTCGATTGGCCGGCTTTAAATCGAAGGCACCGCTGCAGGGATCGGAAGGACGAGTAAACGACTTGGGGATCGAATCTAGCGGGTTGATCGAGTTCATCGCAGTTCATCGGCAGGGGCAGCTTAAATTCGAAGTTGGGATCGTCGTCGGCCATGGGCGTCTTGGTGGGCCGGCGGTTCCTGAATCTGATCGTGGCCGGCTGCTCCCCCGGCGTCAAATCGCTGCGCCGCATCAACCTGGCGCAACTGTTTTACCGTGACACACCACCACCACCACCACCATCAAAGACGACGGAGATGGAGACGCTTCGGCTTCCTCATCCAAGCTTCACCTTGCGTGGTCTAAACAACGGATGGAACCTGAACTGCTTCCCGTTCGCGGACTCCAAGGTCATTTGCGGGGATGATCAGTCGGGGCTCGGCTTCATCTTCGACCTGGACACACGCAAGGTGGGAACCATGCCCCCGCTCCCCAATAAGCTGCCGACGGTGAAGCCCGTCTCCGTTTTCGCTCACAAGCCCCACGTCGACGACGACATCTTTAGCTATGACAACGGTAGCAGCCTCTTCCTCATGGAGAGGGTTCCCCAGCTAGAGCCGATCTCCGATGAAGTGCGGGAGAGCAAGCAGTTCGTGGGCTTCATCAACCATTATCCGAGCGGGCCTTGGGGCAAAAAATGCTTCACCTGCCGCCTCCTCCCGCCGCCGCCGTTCGTGCGGGAGACATGGAGCTGGTACAACAACACCCCCGAGATCACAGCCTATGGCGTCGTCGGTGGCGGATCACATGTTTGCATATCCGTTCATGGTGTTGGCACCTATTGCCTGGACACAGCAGACCACACGTGGAGCCAAGTTGGCAAATGGATGCTGCCCTTCCATGGCAAGGCCGAGTACGTGCCTGAGCTCAAGCTCTGGTTTGGCCTCTCCGCCGCCGGTGCCCAGCAGAACTTGGTGGCTGCTGACCTCTCTGACGTCATGGATTCCCAGCCATGTCAGCTAGTGGGTGGCCCTTGGAAGGAGCTTGATCCACCAGATGAATGGAAGGAATGCAAGGATCCTCAGTTTGTCAGCCTGGGTTCTGGCAGGTTCTGCATCGCAAGGTTCTTCCAAGAAGCTGCAGGCTCTGCTGGTGATCAAGTGATCCATGAGAATGTTGCTGTCTTTACTGGTCTTGAGGTCAAGGTCAATAGCAGTGGCAAAGGTCGCACAGGCAAAGTGGAACTGCAAATGACCCCTCACAGATCAAGACGTGTCAACAGCACTAGCATCGAGGCATTGTTCTAAACAAATAATTTTGGTGCTTAATTTGCTCTTCAGGCTCACTGTTTTATCCATTATCTATCTTCTGAGTTCTGATGAGGTAATTCATTGTCATCATGGACTTCGTCATTCTCCTGAAGTGCAGTGATGCTACATATTACTCCATTAAACTATATATCTTAATTTGATTCCGCTACCTTTTATAGTTACCTTTGTATATCAATAGTATCCTTTTTTTTCGCGACCATGCTTTGCATGTATATTATTAAGAAGGAATAGAAGTTTTTGTTACAAAGTAAACTCCGGACGGCCTGGAATGCGAGCGGCACGCCGTGGCCGAACAAAGGTGACCCTGCAACAAAAAATGATCACGACACCTAAAAGAGATTACAAGATGATAGATTTTGCGACTCTAATTGCGACGAGGTAAGAGCGCAGCTACATGGCGGCACGCCGCGACCCAAACCGTTTGCGTGCCGGGAACAGCTTTCTCATGGCCTCTTTCGTGGAAGGTGACAAGGGGCCGGAGAACGTTTCATGGAAACGACGTGCGCCGGAATCCTCCGAAGTGGGCAGCGGCACATCCCTACCAAGCTTCTTGAGCATAACATTTGTGGCCTGGACCTTAGGGTTAGACGCCTTCGGCATTTCAGCCAACATGGTGCTACGCCTAGGGATGACGCTGTAGTCCGGCACCTGAGACACCCTCAGCCTAGGGGGCGACGTCAGGATCGGCATGTCGAGGATGGAGGAGATCAACAAGATGAAATCGTCAACGGAGGTCACGGAGGTGCAGTTGCCGGTGCAGTAGCCGCCGCGGTCACGGTCGCACAAGTAGGCGCCACCGCGTCCGGGGCCCGTGTGTGCGATGTCGACAAGTCAGTCAAGTGCGACGAGGGGAGGGCCTCAAGTCCGTCACCTGACAATATCTCCGGGTCAACCTCCGCGGCATCCAAAGTGCGATGCACAGGGCTCAGAGGCTCCACGGGCAGAGTCGAGGCGCCCGCTTGAAAGCCCAAGTTTGGTTTTGGTAATTAATGACACAAGTTGCTAATGCCATGTGTTAAGTGTTTTGAGCTAGGCATAAGCAACACATGTGATGAAGGTGCATGTGGCAAGGAGTGGTGGCCACAAGATCACAAAGAAATGGTGCATGGACATGAAATGTCGATCATGGTGGAGATGCACATAATATGGTGGACTTGATGATCAAGTGGAAGAGAAGGATCTAAGAGCGCAAGGCAAAGGTATAACCATAGGGTTTTTCTTTTGCCGGTCTAAGTTGAGTAGAGAAGTGATTGACCGGATTTAGGATACATAGCCGACTATCAAGAGGGGCAATCACGGTTAACTCGGGAATCAAGTGCCACTAGATCAATGTCTTGAGCATATGCATTAGGATCTAGTTGAGAGCTAACATAACGCCTTGAAAAATATTTGTGAAATGCTAACACACATGCACATGGTGGTGTACACTTGGTGGTGTTAGCACATTTGCGAAGGCGGTGGTGTTTGAGCGGTAGTAAGGGGTTTGGGGTTCGCTCTCCCTCCCGCCGAGCTTGCGAGCGCGGGATTCAGGCGTTTTCGAGGAAATGAAATGCCTATTTTCTATTGCGCCGGAGGCGAGAAAAGGTGGCGAAAGTTCGAATTGATTATCACTGAAAATACAGTGACCGGACGCTGTACCGGACGCGGTCTCGGTTTGACCGGACGCGTCCGGTCAGTTCAACGGGGCGCGGGCACTGGGGTTTGTGACCGGACGCTGGTCAGGCCTGACCAGCGCGTCCGATCAGTTTACCTGAGCGCAGAAGTAGAGCGCGCGACCGGCGCGTCCGGTCCCTCACGGAACCGGAGCGTCCGGTCAGACGTCCAGAGGGGCAGAGCGCAGCGGAGTGCCGATCGGACGCGCGACGCGTCCGGTCACATGCGATCAGACGCGTCCGGTCTCGACGGGAGCTTACTGGAACGCGACCGGACGCTGGCACTGTCGCATCCGGTCAAACGCTAGAGCGCGTCTGGTCACGGCAACGGCTAGTTCTGACGCACACTGTTTCTTGCTGTCGTGTAGTGACCGGACGCGTCCGGTCACCCTGATCGGAGCGTCCGGTCAACACGTTTTGAACTGCGTCGTCCGTAACGGCTAGCTGCGTACCCCTTCGCTATAAATAGAAGGTGTCCGGGGTTTGAGGGCAACTCTTGCACATTTTGAGACCTAAAGACATCCTTTGAGCTAGAGAACAACCCCTACACTCATCTCTTTGCATAGTTGCACATCTTGAGTGAGATTGAGTGAGATTCAAGTGTATTGCTTGAGAGTTGCATTCTAGAGGCACTTGATTTTCGAGTTGCTGCGGATTTCTTGTTACTCTTCCGTGTTTCCCGACACGGTAGACGGCTTGGAGCAGCGGAGGTGATTGAGCTCGCAATTGGAGATTGTTGGAGCCCTCACCAAGTGTTGTAAGGGGTTCTTGATCCTTTCCCGCGGGAGTTCGCAAATTGGATACTCTAGTGAAGCTCGTGGCTTGGAGGATCCCCATCTTGTGTGCGGTTGTGCGGCGCCCGCCGAGGGCTCGACTCTTGATAGTCGATTAGCTCGCGAACCGACAAGTGGGTGCATCGCCACAACGAGGAGTAGCTTGCCGGGAAGCAAGTGAACCTCGGTAAAAAATCTTGTGTCATCTCTTTGCCGAGGATTTCTCTTGTGGTTGATTATTGTGATTGATTCTTCAAGTGTATTACTTCTCTACATCGTTGGTATAAGAATCAAGTCACTTGCTTTTTACTTTCTTGTACTATTCCTAGTGTAGTTTGCTTAGTGTAGCTTTTATCACATAGGAGTAAGTAGCTTAGTGACTTAGTCTTGTTGGTGTGTATTAGAGATCATAGCCTTGCTTCACTAGAATTATATAGGTGGCTTGCATAGTGTAGTTGAGCTAGTGCTAGATTAGCTTAGCCATCTTTTATACTAACGTGGTTGTTTAGTGAAGCTTGTAGAATTTTAAATAGGCTATTCACCCCCCTCTAGCCATTTAGACCTTACACCGCTGCGATGACACCAGCCACCACGGTGACCTACGACAATTCGCCAAGGAGCAAAAGGTCGGCGGAGCCCTACATAGTCGAAGGAATCCCGTAGGCCAGCACCACGCTCGACGAGCTAGCTGCGTGACAGGGAGGTGCCTCGAGGAGC
Source organism: Saccharum spontaneum (assembly GCA_022457205.1). Classification (NCBI taxonomy): domain Eukaryota; kingdom Viridiplantae; phylum Streptophyta; class Magnoliopsida; order Poales; family Poaceae; genus Saccharum; species Saccharum spontaneum. Next base: position 59,894,534 of record CM039615.1, read on the forward strand.
GTGGCCTGCGAGACTGGAGGCACGACTGGTTACCGAGCAGCAAGCTCAGCCTCCAGTTGCATCGGGTCCGGCGCGGACTCAACGCTGTACGTGCGGTCAGGCATGTCGAGCTCGATCTCGTCGGCACCACCAGGATCGTGCTCGTCAACGGCAGCGACGTCGTAGCAACGGTGACGGGGTGGAGTGGAAGGACCCCGGCTGGCACGATCCAGCCAGGCACAAAGGTGCGCCCGAACCTCATCCAAAGAGATGGCTGGCCAATTCCCACCAACGAGCGCGACGATAATGAGGGAGAGGTCCGCTTCAGCCGTGACTGGCTCTGCGTCCCTGGAGATGACGACAACGTCGACTCTGGGTCGACTAAAGTTGTCATCCTGAGTTGCTGATGGCGGCGACATTGGCAGTGTGGCTGGTTGCTGCACGCGAGGAGGCGACGACGGAGGTGGTGCCTGGCTTGGCATAGCGCGACGTCCTGGTGATATGCTTGGTCGCCTCGGCCCACTAAGGCGACGCGGCGTAGAGGCGCGTCGACCATGCCCGGCCTCCGAGGATGAAGACATGTGCGGTGGCGAGCGACCTCGCTTGCATGCCCTGGCCCGATGGCCGGTGTCCCGGCAATGGAGACAACGGGATGGGGAGCGGCACTAGGAGGCGATGTGACCGTGTGCCAGGCAGTTGAAGCAACGACCCACCAACTCTGGTGGGATAGGGCGGTGGCGTTTGGGTGCCGCCTTTTCCTGGCAGCGCTGGTGGCGGCGACTCTCGACAGTTTGGAAACCATCGACGTCTACATAAGGCCCTCGACGGCGCTGCCGAGACACGGTAGCCACCGTTGCCCAAGGCCGCGGGCCAAGGCGCATATGCTCCGAGACCCCTAATGCCTGCCACGAGCCAAAGCAACGCTTCGCAGGCACTCGCGCGGCCTATGGCGACGGAGTCCTACGCCGGCGATGCCGCTTCCCCCTCGCAGGCAGCAGGTGAGTTCCCTCCATGGCGGCAGCAACCTGCGCTGCGTTCAAAGCACCCATTGGCAGAGGCTTGGTCCGGAGTGCCTTGCGAGCGGTACGACGGGCGCGTGGCAGCCAGAGTGGGTTCACCGTTGGAGCTGCCTGCGCCGAAGCTGTCAGCGTCCGCTCAGCGACAAGCCTTGGAGCACCCCACCGAGCTGCCACCAGGATGGAAGGGGGCAGCATGGGGGGAGAGGGACATAGTCGGCCTCAGAGATGGACTGCTAGTTGGCTGCAACGAAGATGGCGACGCGGTCGGCGGCGGCGGCGCCCACGCCGCGTGCCCACCGCAGAGGTTGGCATCAGACGCGGGAGCAGGAGCCACATCCTCGTCATCTTCTTCATCTCCGTCCTCACTGTCGGAGGCATCCTCGACGATGGCCTCGTCATCCGACAGCCGCATCCACGTCAGGGGCACAGACTCCTCGGTCGGGTGGACAGGCAGGCTGGAAAAGGGGTCGGGGGAGGAGCTGGTGCTGGCCGCCGGCGTTTGCACGGCCTCCGGCGGGCTGGACAGAGGGGAAGCACAGGAACCAGGGGCGCCTCCCGGAGAGGAGGGCTTGCCGAGGAGCGCCGAAGGACCTCCACTGGCCCCATGGACGGATAGATCAGGTTGAGAGGCGCCCGGATCTGTGCTAGGAAGGGGTGGGAGGGCTCTAGGGTGTAGGTCCGACGGTGGGGGGCGGGCGGCGTCGTTGTCGTCGTTGGGAGGAAGGGAAAGGTCGGGGAGGGGGGGCGGGTACGGGTCCATCGTTTGAGGAAGCTCTTCCTTAGCTATCAATAGTATCATGTGACCATATATTCAGTGATCTACCCTCCGTCATCCAAACAAATTAACTTTTAGGGTTATCACCAATCAAACTTTTCTAAGTTTGATCAACTTTTATAGTAAAAGAATATCAACATTTATGCACTATGCCCCTCTTCTTCTTCCTCCTCGATCACACCTCTGCCCATCCTACCATGATCACAATTACATATGAGATCTCATCAGCACATATGTGAAGGGCGGGCGGGGACGACTTGTTCCAACCAGATCTTGCGGAGGGAGAATGTCAATCTCCTTCCATTTAGGCTAGGGGTGACTCCATCAATGGTGGCGGTGCATATTCTTGTGGGCAAAAGAAAAGGAGTGGGAAAAGAGAGAACGAGTAGAGAGAGGCTTGCCTCATTTCAACCAGAGGCATATTGGTCACACTAGGTTACATCTTGATGAAAAGATGAAATAAAAATGGAGAAAATTCATTATAGCAAGAAGGCCTCGTTTTATAATAATATTCTATCAAATCGTGGCTTTTCAGCAAAGCGAACGGGCCTAAGGGAAGTACCACCGTAAGTAGTAATATACCTTTCTAAATACATAACTTTTGCTATGCATCTAGATATGCGCAACGTTTAGATATATATTAAAAGCTATGTATTGAGAAAAGCCACAACCACTTATAATTTAAAGTGAAGGGGGTATTATAAATGAGACGAGTAACCGATCATCGAATTATTGGAATCACATGAACTTCTCGATCCCAAATCACCGAAACAACACGGTAAACCAGGCGCTATAACGAATCTAAATAAACAACTAAGAAAATCCATGTGCAAGTATTGAAATTACAAACTACTACAAAAGACGCTCAGTTTTCAGAATGTTGTCTCACTTTTCAGTCCCAACAAAAGGCCAAAATCATTCAGACACAACACATGCATGGTGATACAGTTAGGAGTATGTATGTACATAAGGGTTATTCAGAATCAGAACAATTGCTCGATGTAGGCTCCGTCGACAGGTGACATGTGATGACACATGGATTTGTGATGGATCATTTCGAGTTTCACTTCACCATTGGCGAGAACACACGGGACCACCTCCACACCGGTCAAGACGGCAAAGTAGAGGCAACTATCCTCGCTCTCCCGCCAGTTGATGAAGAACCTTGCGATGCAAAACCTGCCTGAGCCCAGGTTCATCAGTTGAACATCCTCTTGATCTATATCTAGTTCTTGTTCTGCCCATGGTTCCGGAGGCAGGAACTCCTCCCATTTCTCCGGAGGCAGGAACTCCTCCCAACCGTGGCCAGCAGCTAGCTGTGGCTGGGAGTGGGCGCCCATGGCGGAGAGGTCAGCAGCAGCCAAGTGTTGGGCATCGCCGGAGAGGCCGAACCAGAGCTTGAGCTCGGGCACGTACTCGACCTTGCCATGGAAGGGCAGGGTCCAGTTGCCGACCTTGTCCCACGTGTGGCTCGCCGTGTCCAGGGTGTAGGTGCCTCTACCGTCGACGGATACACAGATGTGAGAGCCACCACCGACGACGGCGTAGGAACGAATCTCGGGGTATTCATTCGGATGGATGGGCTCAAGGACGAAGGGCGGCAGCGGGAGTCGTTTGCAGTGCGAGGTCGTCCTGCCATTGCCGTAGAACAAGACCTCGAAGTCCATGCTTGGCTGCCCAACCTCAATGTCGTACCTTTTTACCTCTCGGAGATCCCTCTCCATGAGGTATAGGCTTCCGCCACCGCCGCCTTCGCGGTCGTCTTCGCCGTCGGCGTCGCTAGGGACGAAGAGCGAGAGGCAACGACGCAACTTAGGCTTGTGGAACTCGGGCATGGCCGCCACGTCGCATGTGTCGACGTCGTAGAGGAAGTTGCGCCCGGCCTGGTCTGTGGAGAGCACCTTGCGTTGTCCAAATGGGTAACAGGCTAAGTCGCACGGATCGCCTGCACCTCTCAGGCTGTGGGCTTTGATGTTCAAGATCGGGCCGGGAAGCCGGATCCTCTCCATCGTCGTTGTTGGCCGCCGGATTGGTGCTGGCGGCGGCGGCGGCGGCGTTGGATAAAAGAGTTGCAGGCGCTTCAGATCGATGCGGCGCAGCGATATGGTGGCAGCCTCGTTGCTTTCCACGATCAGGTTCAGAAACCGCCGCGAGAGGCCCATGGTTGACCGGACGTCAACTCCAAGTTCGATCTGAGCTGATCTGATCTGTCAATGGGGGAGGAAAAAACCAAGGGGAGAAGAAAGAAATTACTAACAGAAGCTTTCAGATCGACAGAAGTAAATGCGCACGAGGAGCCTGCTTCAGCATTCAGGGTGACAGAAGTATTGTAACGAGGAGCCTACTTCAGCATTCGAAGGCAAGATGGCATCACTGAAGCCTAACGAAAATCACAGTGAAAACAGATGAAACGAAACTAAAGACGACGACTTTCAATCAAACAGGATGATCGAAGGTGCACCAGATGTACCAGCGGCGGGCAGACCTGAGTAGCGCGGTCGGGGAGGGGAAGGGCCGGCGTGGTGCTCCACTCCACCTGTGCCGGAGCAGAATGGCGGTGCACAGGGGAGGGGCGTAGCGAGGAGATTGGGACGGGTTCTTTTTTCTAGGAATTTTTTTTATATACTCCCTCGACCTTCACAAACACAATCTGTGGAACCGGGTTTTAAGAAGTCAACTTTTAAAATCGTTTGTTTTTACATTCTGGGTAATTTTGAATTTTTATTAATGGTGGGTTTTTTTTGCTCATGTAACACCACATCAGCTGTCCTACGTAGCACCATGCATTAACCACGAGGGGAGGTAAATCAGACTAAAAATATTTTTCTTTCAATATAATTATCCAAAATATCATATGTTGTTTTTCTAAAAAAATCTATTCAATCATTTTTAAAAAATCAAAATATTTGTAACGGAAAAATAATGTAACTAATAAAAATCCTAAATATGGTTTAATACATTTTATTTTAACTTGGAAACTATGAAAGTAGTTTTAGATTTTTTTTTCTAAAATCATGTTCTATCTTATGGTGCTTAAAGTTGGAATTCTCTGAATCTTTATAAGCTCATTTTGGTGTTAATTGTCGTTATCTATTGTAGCTAGTCGGTGTTGATCATTAGGACTATATAGAAGCGCAGGTGGAGTGTGAGGACCATAGATAGCAGCACACGGGACATACGTAGATTAATTGTAATAGATAATTAGAACATCATGTCTCATGTCTAGTATGTTTAGTCTATGTTAAGGACAAATGACTTTTGTAAGGAAAATAGCATCTAGGGCCTATGTGATTTTAGTGGTTGATTGACAACATGATCAAATGAACTAATTTGGTTTGCTACTATACATGGTTTTAGTTCATTTGGATGTAAGGTTGGCTTAGGCAAAGATAATGCGGAGATCAAGTGTTCAACACCTCAAGGAAGACCAAGCAGCACCATTGAATATCATAGAAGACATGCAAGGAGTCCAAGATATCAAATGAAAGAAACGAAGCCAAATTGACTCTATTTGGTCCTACCTTGGCAGAGGCACTAGAGAATAGGATTGTGTATACCCTGACTGCCAGCTGTCCAACACTCACTGGGATTCTCAGGGTGCGGTGAGCAATGTGTCCAGCACCACAAGTTTGGCTCCAGGCCAAGTAGTGGGCAGTGCTTTCTGCAGATGGGTTCAACACTCAACGAAAAGCTCCAGTGGTACCAGGGACGAAAGACCAAAGAAAAGGTTGCGTCTGAGAGACTCTGCAGAAGGTTCTGAAGGTCATTGGAAACCTTCGATGATGGCTTTAGAGAAAATATATCCTCCAATAGTCAGCAATGGCTAGTCCACGTGGCAGCAAGCACTAGGTGTTGATTCTCACTCTTTCCTAACTAATTTCCGATGCTCTCTGCCTGAGGGCAGCAAGCCACCAATGGCTATATTTGAAGGGAGAGGCTATTTATACCTCGTTGGTCAGGCATTTGAGGCGTGTTGGAGCTAAGCAACATATATAGTGCTCTAGCCACCAAATTTTTTAATGTTTTATTGGGTTATTAGCATAGTACTTTGTGAAGTGCTTAGACTAATTAGACTAATAACTTTGCTGTAGGCTTAGGTTTAGTGTTTAGTAAGGTTTACACACCTTTACCAAACGATTATTGTACCACTATCATTGTACACTAGGAACTTTGAAATCTTGCGAAATCACACAAAATATGTTTCTACGGGAGGTTTTTTATAATTTAATCCTTTTTAATAAATATTTTAATATTAACTGCCCCAAAAAATATTTTGTATCAGGTAGTCCCTTTGGTCACGTCAGTCCTGCTGGCGTGACCAAATAACATAGTTGCGCCAAATGCGTTGGCACGACAAGATACAGCACATTCGACGACGTTTCCGACATGGAAAACCTGTCGCGCCACTCCCGCTAGCGTGACAGTATTGTCTTGTCGCGCCACAGTGAGCGGCGTCACAAGACTGAATTTTCGAAAAATCATAACTCTTCAATACGACGTCGGATGAAGATGGTTTTTATATGAAAATTGTAGATTTCGACGAGATCTACAACTTTCTAGTTTTGAGTTTTTTGTTTGATGACGTTAAGATGCTCAAAAAAATTATATAAAATTTTAGCACCAAAATGATCGTGTATTAGTGTTTGTCGCATTAGAAAAATAATATATTTTTTTATATGGATTCAAATGAAGATACCATTTATATCAAAGTTGTAGCTCTCAATGAGATCTATAAATTTGTAGTTTTGAGTTTTTACATTTGAGGTTTTTAAGATGCTCGAGAAAATAATATAAAGTTTCAGCACGAATATGCTTCTGAAGCTTTATATTATTTTCTTAAACGTCTTAACGACCTCAAGTGTAAAAATTTAAAACTACAAAGTTGTAGATCTCATTGATAACTACAACTTTGATATAAAAAGTATTTTCATTTGAATGCATACAAAAAATATATTATTTTTCTAATACGACAAACACTAATACACGGTCATTTTGGTGATGAAACTTTATATAATTTTTTTGAGCATCTTATCGTCGTCAAACGAAAAAAATCAAAACTAGAAAATTGTAGATCTCGATCTACAATTTTCATATAAAACATCTTCATCTAACTCGTTTGAAGTTATTATTTTTGAAAGTTCAGTCTGTCAAGCCTCTCCCGATGCTGACGACAATCTGTCACGCCAGCTGAGTGATTGGCGGTGGAAGCAGGAAGTTTTTTCAGCTCGAAAATGCCGTCGAATGTGTCGTAATCTTGTCGCGTCAACGCATGTGGCGCAACTAAGTTATTTGGTTGCGCCAGCAGGACTGACGCGACCAAAGAGGCTACCTGATGTAAAATATTTTCTGGGACGGGTTAATATTAGAATATTATTAAAAAGGATTAAAATTTAAAAAAATCCCTACGTTTGTGGTGTGACCGTCTAGGTTGCACTTCCTTTTGCTTCCCACCTATCGCTTTGGTTTGGTAGTAGTACTAACAAATAATCTAGTCCATTTACAAATCTTGCTCAAACAACAACCCATTTTAAGCACATCCTTTTACAAGCGAGAGAATAGCGGCCCCAAGTCTGGCCTCGGGACGTGTCCGGACGCAGCTCCAACGTCTGATACGCAGGTCCGATACAAAGCGATCGTCCCGTCTTCCCATGGCGCACAGCTCGCCTGCCTTCTAGGATGTAAGTTGCAGGCCATAGACGCCCGTCCAGCGCGACCCT